>JAOTQJ010000102.1:21095976-21108963 GCA_025642045.1 Solanum sejunctum
ATAATTTTTACTTATTTTATTTTACATATTTTCTTTTTTAATTTATCTTTAAAAAAATATTATTTTAATTTAATTAAAAACAATTTAATTTTTTTTAAAAAAATATTTTTAATAAAATAATTCTCAATTACACAAATATTTAAAAATTATTTTAAATTATAATTTTTTTAAAAAAAAATATTATATCAAATATAAAAATTATCATATAAAATAAAATGACAAAAATAACTTGTTAGATTCCCAAATTGAAATAACTCAATAATTAACTCTATATGTTTCTAGAATCTTTAGGTAACCTCCTAGAAAGTCAAAAGACTTGCATTAATGCTTGGCATGTTCAGTAGTTTATTTTATTAAATATTTTGATAGGTCTCAATATAACTATCAACATGTATATCCGCCAAAAAAGAAAAAAACTACAAAGATGTAAACATGCTCAATGCAGTGAATTTTAAGTGTTCTAATCAAATTTCAATTAACCAAAAAATACGCAACTAATATAATTAAAGGAGAATACAAAATCTGTGATTGGTTTATGCTTATTTAGGTCTTAATTAAGCATTTACAACATGGTGATAAATTCTGCAGGTTTGGTAGTTAATGTTGAAAATTTAATCTTACTTAAAAAGTTAATTACTGTTTATCAAAGTTATCTTTAGATGGATTTTTGGGCTTACACTAAGAGAAATACGGTCATAAATAATAATATTCTACACAAGGTGAGAATGACTTTTATGACTAACAAAATGCAAGAGGTGAAACTGAGATAGTTTGAGTATGTCTAGAAAATACACAGATATCTTAGTTAAGAGATGAGATGCTGATGCAAGAGGGTCTAAGGAAAGATAGAGTTAGATTGAAGATGTATTGAGAATTGAAAAGGTGATTAGAGTCATAGACAGGACCTGGCATGTGAGACTTTTGATAGGAGGATATGAAAGTCGAGGATTAAGATAGAAAACTAGTAATAGATAGTTCTGCATTTTTTTCCTCCTTACCAATAGTATTAGTATTATTATTTGACATTTTTATTATTTCTCATTCTTAAAAAGAGAATGCATAGTCTCCAACTTGAATCAATAATGTAATATTGTTATTACGTGTAGATCACAAAATTAACATTGTTATATTCACTATCAAAGGATTTGATATAGTGAATGGGTTACTCTTCTCTTAACCAGGGGTCTGAAGTTCAAGTCCTGAGTATGAAAAATTCTTAGTAGAAAGCGCTTTCCTTGAATAGGCCTAAGCGATGTGAATCTCGATTAATCAAATTCCAATAAAAATATCGATTAACGAATAAGAAAAAATTATTATTATATTGAGATTGAGATATATTATATATTGAGGTCAAGCAAAATTCAAGTTCACTCTTTATCATTTGTTTCTAGAATTGTAGTCAGCTTCTAGAAAGTCAAAAGGATTACATACATGTTGACATATTAATTAAAGTATGGCAAATTAAATGAGCAAACATTTAATAGGAGACAATGAATGCAGTGAGTTTGAGTTGCGTTTAAGAAAACTTGAACTAGTATAATTAAATCTCTTTGATTAACTCATGTTTAAGTTTGTCTAAAGCATTAAAATCCTTTTTCACATTCTAAAATATGGATAAGCACTTTTTCTAGGGGTGTTCAGATTGATTTTTATTAAGTATTTTTAAAATATTTTTTTAGTTTTTTTTTTTTAAAAAAGTACTTATTATATTATTCGAATATTTTTAAAATTAAAAAAATATTTTAAAATAAAAAATAACTAAAAATAAGTCAATTCAAATATCCAATTATTTAAGTTTGTGATAATTTCAGTGAGTACCAATATAATAATTGAAAATCTTTGAACAAATTATTTTGTGATTGAGTCTTCACTTCTGAAAATTGGGTAACTTGGATTTTTGTGTTACTGACTTTTTTCATGTGCAAAAGTTCTTACAATGACAGCAAATACATCTACTTTGGATCAAATATTGAAGATTAGTGATTTTTGCCGAGTAATAGATCATCTAGTTATTTGCTACCTTCTTAAAATTAGATATTAAATCCTCATAATTATGCATCTTCAATTTATCTTCTTCTTATTGGAGGCGGATTTAGAATTTTAAGTTTATAAATTTTGAAGTCTGAAAAATATAGTTTACCGAGTTATGTATACAATAACAACAACAACATACCCAGTGAAATCTCACAAGTGGGGTCTGACAAGGGTAACTTGTACGCAGACCTTACCGCTACCTCATAGAAGTAGTGAGGCTGTTTCCTTAAACCCTCAGCTCAAAATCCATTGGCAAAAAGAACTAGATATGACAAAATGAAAAGCAGGGGGAGCGCAGGGGAATGGGAAGGGGAAGAGGAAGGGGATACCGAGTTATATATGCTATTTAAAAAATTATGCGAATAATTACATATATTAGCTAAGTAGCTAACATAGTTATAGTTTGAATTAATTACGCCTCGTGACAAATATTTAGATGTAATTACAGTTTGAGTTTTATATAATTTCTGTGATTTTTACAACGTTGTGCGCGATAATACAAAAGTTATGCACGAAGTAAATTATATAGCGAAATATAAAAACACCGTGAATTGTATCGCGAGCACGAATTGCATAGCGAAATATATAAATATTATATAAAAACTGTGAATTATATATCTAACTATTCAAACGTATATAAATATTGTTATAACTATAGTTATAAAATGTAATTATCCAAACTATAGCTATGAAATATAATTAAGATATTTTTGAGTAACTATATGTAAAATTCCTCATCTATATATACATATTAATTAAGTGAATTTCATAATACAAATACAAAAATTCTCTACTTAAAAAAACAGAAACTATTTTTAAACCTCCAAAATAAAAAATCCATCAAAAATTAGACTCACTGATAACATATCAGACAAATGCTCAATCAATTTTGTCAGAAAATTTTAAAAAAGAAGTACTCGCTATATTATTAAAGTAACTCAAAAGTGCAAACAGAATTAGTAATATTCACGTTACCTTAATTAAGATTAACATAAAGACTCAATTTCTTATTTTATTTTTAGATTTTATTTTATTTATTAATTAATATAAATAATTAGCTCTAGCTAGACAGCTCGCCTAGCAGATTAAAAAAAACAAAAATTATTGTTTGATTGTTTTTCTAATTTAAAATAGTTTTCTAGACAAACTTTTACTTATTACCCAATAAAATTACTGCTAAAATTGACTGCAATATGCCTTACGGTCGAGGTTAATCAAGGGATCTGAAAAGTCAAACTATTTGAGACAGATTAGCATTTCCAAGTCAAAGTTATTTATTATTTTAAAATTTTTAAAACAAAACTAATTATTTTTTCATCTTAGCATTGGTATTTTTCCGTCTATTGTTAGTTATCAAATTTTTATCTCGGCACACTTATTATAAAATAATAATTAATATAGTAAGTTTACTATTTTATCTCTATTATTAATTGATAAGATATCAAATATATTTATTTATTATATTTCTTAAGGAAATAAATTCATGACAATAAATTGAGGATATAATAGGAAAAAATTATTCTAACTTAATTTATTGAAAATGATAAGTAAAAGTTAAAATTAAATTAAGAAATTTTTTACAACTAAAACAAAGCGGAGAGTGTATAAATTTTCTTAAAAACTATAAAGTTCTTGATTATTATGAAGTGTTATTACTTCTGGAAATTGTTAATTTAGTATATTTATACGTGTCTATTTGAATTTTCTATTCATTTTGTTGATATGATGGCAATGTGAATTGATAGTTACATGCCCATTAATGAAAAATGATATATAAGTTGACTAAATATTTAATTAAAAAAATTACAACTTGAAGATGAATTAAGTTTTAAAAGTTTATTCTATCTTAATGTGGTTTTACTATAAATTCCGACATGTTAATTCTTTGCAATAATATTTTTGATTTGTTTATTTTCATCAGTTGTTCAAAGTTTGTATAGAGTTTTAATTAAGTTTGAATTGTACGATGCAAGATTAGTTCAAGGATGGTGTTCTCAACATGATTTTCTTTATACACAAGGTCAGAACTTGAGACATTTAATTAAGAATGAAGCAGTCACACCACTGCACCACACTTATATTGGTGCGATAATGCTATTATTGCTAGAAATTTTCTTCATAGTGATTTCATTACTTACATAAATATTTTATTTGAATAATAATGATCGGAATGAGGAATTATCAAAGCAATTTAGTATGATTTTATTTGGATATTGATTTTAATAAGAAGTACCAACAACAATAACTCAAATTAGAAGCTCAAAATTGATAATCAGAAATACAAACCAACTAATCTGGAATCAAAATTTAAAAAAATGAATTTAATCTGAACTTTTTTGGATTATTATTTTAAAATTCCTTAACTGAAAAATTCAAACTAAAATTTCCATATTCAATTAAACCCCTTTGAATGTCTACACCTACTTTCAAATGTTATTCAAGTTATACATTTTTGGACCTCAAGCAATTAAATATCTCTTGTCTTAACCTCAAAAAGGAATCATGATTATTGGAACTTTTTTATCAACTAATTAGCCTATGTTTTATATTAATATGAGTTGTATTAATAATGGATGTTTTTTTAGTATTTTATATTATAGTTGATTGTGACTAGTCTCTCTATGTGACATGATATTTTTGTCAACTAATTAGCCTAGGTCATTCATACATATATTAATATGAGCTGTATTAATAATGGATGTTCTTTTTTGTTTTTTGATTTACTTTTTATTTTTTATATTTATATTGAAATTTGATTAAATTTAAGTTTATATTTATAAGGTTAATTTTTGAATGACAATGTTTTAAGAATGATTTTTCTATTCTCAAAGATTCAAATATGAGATCTTTAATTAAAAGTGGAGAAATTTTCTATCAATGTTAATTACATCCACTAAACTCAATTTCTCGTTGTAAACTATATTTGAGTGACGGTTTGGTACCCTAGTTAAGCTACAATGTTAATTACTTCCTACGTCCATTTTTTTTATTTTGCTATATTAAAAATAGATGTCCAACAATACTTATTCATTTTATTAAATCAAAACGTAATTTTATCTTAATTCCTAATTTTTCTTCTTATTATTATTTATAGTCATTTTCCTAATACATTTTTTAAAATGTTGTAATTATTATATTCAAAAAGGCGATTTGATAAAAATATATCTATCATTTACTATTTTTTAATTTTTATACTAACTCAATAGTGAATAATTATTGTTGGACGGAGAGAATACAAGTTTAAATAAATTTGATTATTTTTGCATTTGTTTTAAGAAATTTAATTAACTAAACAAACTATAAATTTAATAATAAATTTAGAATTCATAAATTTCAGATATCGACTATATTATCACTTAAATGGCTTGTGTACGACTTGTTACTCTATTTTGGGTGTTACATCAATAAATGGTCAAAGGAAGAGTTGAATAACATATTACATGACTAGTGACACAATTCTTATTTGAAAAATAGAATAAAAAGACAACAAGAATTATTAAGAGCATTATTTTACTGTAGTCTATAACTCTATCTACAGTTGTGCAAACTGCAGTGTAATATAAATACTATTTGCTTATCTATTTCTTAAAACATATTTTTCAATAAAATTTGTTGGAAATGTCATAATAACTAAAGCCATCACAATTAAGGACAAAGTTTTTAATATTTATTCATCATTTTAAATTTGTAGGATATAATAGACACTTAATCAGTCACAGCTACTAAGCTTTCAAAAGAATAACGCTTGTTTCTTAATGTTAACTTAGACATTAAACAATAGGACGAAGCTTATTAACATTACTATAAAAATATCAACTTTAATCTAATATAATTAATCATTTTCAACAAAAACTACATTATCAATTACGAAAAAAAAGAAGAAGAAGAAGAACTCTACCATCATGATAGTTATTAATTTACAATGGAAATTTATTCATACAACCTATTTTAGCCCAAAAAAGAAAAAAGAGAAGAAAAAGAAAGACTACATTCTGCTTTATCTCGAATAAGGCTCTTCTTCATTTTTTTCAAAATTCTTAACAGTTTACGTATGACATAAGTTAGATTTAATTAATTATTTTTTTTATTCTCATAAGTCAATTAAATTCTAATCATCAAATTTAATTTATGTCATGTATTTGTTAATCGAGATAGAACTCATGAAAAATGAAGAGCGAAAATGAAGAGAACCCGCCTCTGATTTATCCCATCCTACTCACCAAACCACCTTTAATGCCTTTTATACCACTTGAGGGACCTTCTTCCTCCTCTTTCCCGACGCATTATCCGACGACGAAGAATAACATTCCGGCGACTTTGATGACCTCTTCGAACTGACTCTAACAGGTCCCGGTTCACCAGAATTAACCCTCGATGGAAAATTCAGCATTGCACGTGACCCACGCATCCGAAACGCCGCCATATCATAAGCCAACGCTGCATCCTCCGCCGTCTCATAGGTACCCAGCCACACTCTTTGCCCATTTTTCGCCGGATCCCTAATTTCCGCCGCGAACTTTCCCCATGGTCTCTGCCTCACACCCCTATAGTGCCTCTCTGTTTGCATCGTCTGCGGCCGCGCTGTCACTACAGGCGGTCGTGGTTGCAATTTCACTTTCGCCACCGTATCCTGCCGCGCCGCAAATTCCTGGAAATTCCAAATTTCAGGCTCCGATTTCACATGTTGAATTGCAGGATTCGAAGGCTGCCATTCATATCCAGCACAATCATTAAGGAAATCGGAAAGAAATGTATCAGTTGTACAATCAAATTCATTGGAAAGGGAGTCAGGAAACGTAGTGGATTCAATACTATTGTTTCGGCTATAAACTGAGGTTGAAGTAGTTGAGTTATCGTAGCTTGTTACAGGAACTTCCGATTCCCAATCTTCAAGTAAGTGAAGCTTAATTGATTCAAGAAGGGAATAATCATTTTTAAAATCGATATCTCCAAACATATTTTGTTCTAGGTGTGAATGGGGTTTAGATTGTTGAGAGTGAAATTCGATAAAAAAAAAAAAAAAAGGACCAGAGAGAAAAAACAGGGGAAACTTAGAACATACTTGGTGAAAGGGGTTTATGGAGTATTTATATCAAAACTGGTTCATGCATGGAGCTAATTTTGATGATTGCAATGATTAAAATAATGTTTTTTTTTGAGGAAAGTTTGGAAGTTGCTAAGTGGGAATATAGCTTCCATGAAGTTTCTAACTCCAGGAAAATTTACACTCACGTGCTTTCTTTTACTACCATTCAATTACTCATTGCCTTTTTTTTTTACATGGTTAATATTTGTATTAAAATTTAAATTATTTAAAATTTGAAATTTACAATAATAATAATAGAGTTTCACAAGTAAGATTTGGAAAAGATAAAAATATACGCAAATCTTATTATTATTTTATAAAAATAAAGAGACTTTAAAAATATATTTCAAAAGCCAAAAATAATAGATGTGAAACCAAAGAATAAGAGTGAGAGCAAATGACAGTTTATAAGGACAATAAAAATAATAAATATAAGTAACAAAAAATAATAATATGATATATAACGACGCACCTATCTCTACCAATCTATTATATCCCTATACATCATCCTACCCTAGTAGTTCTGTAATCTTCTACCCTAATACACGACTTTCGCTCCTTTCTATCTAATGTCATGTTCTCGATGATATGAAGTTGTGTCATTTTATATACGAAACCTATTTATATATATAAATTTAGTAAGTGTTTAATGTATTCAGGGTTCAAATAGAAAATAATATTTCATGTGTCTCATTTTATATGAGTCAATTTAACTTGGCATGAAGTTTAAAAAGAAAAATAAAGTTTGAAATATATAGTAGTCTAAAATAAGTGATTGATGTTTGTGTGATTTTATTAAAGATAAAATAAATATTTTAATATTAAATTATTGCTAAATATAAAAATATATTTTTTTGATAACTGACTAAAAATAAAAAATGTGAAATATAAAGTGAGATAGAGAAAATATTGAATTTGGATGAAATAGAGTGATAGCAAGAAAATTACGATGATATTAAAGAGTAAGGGGAAAAGGATCTCAAAAAAAAGATCTTTTTCCTCTTCCCTCTCCCTTATGGTCGAGCTGAATTACATCCTTCCTCTTCACCCGTCTATTATTTGTAGTTAGTAATTTTAAACATATGTGCACCGATTTCTATCAAAATAAAAATTTATACCTCTGCGTGTTTGGTATGAAGGAAAATGATTTGTTAGAAAAAAATAAAAAAATGAGGGAATTTTTTAAATTTATTTTTCAGAGAGATTGGTAAGTAATTAGCAAAAGAATATTACATACTAATAGCATTTATATATTGTTTAATCTTATAGAAGCGGGATGAGATGGCGAGTGAGGATTTGAGGATAGCGAGGGGTGGGATAGTCAAGTGGTGGCGTGGGTCGGAAGAATTACGTCGACGGCGCGGAGATAATAATTTTTAAAATTTATTATGCAACTTATTTTTTTTACTTTATTTCTTTATTTTTAAAAAATTCTTTTCTTGAAAAATTATTTTTTAAATATTTTGATTAATTAAATATAAAAAATAAAAATGTTTTCTTCTATACCAAAAACATCTGATCTCATGTGTCAAAATAAAATTATGTAAATTTAGTAAGATTAAGTGGTAATTGCTATATGATGCGCGTTGATTATTTATGATTATGTGATTAAAATATATATGATATGTATTTATATATTTAATTCAAACAGAAAATGTGAGTAAATTATTTTAGAAAGTAGTTGCTGTCAATCAAATTTTGTTTTAAATTATTATACATTTTTCTTTTTCCGCTGTTTAAGGATTGTTTTTTTTTTTTTTTTACTTAAGATATACGAAAGCAGATAGATAGTCAAGTTAGACTTATCAACTTTTTAATTAATTTAACTTTTTTGTCCACATAAAAAATATTTTTTAAAAAGTTACTTTTAACTTTTCAATTTTTTCAACTCTTATTTACGGCACAATTTGCTTGTGATCTTTTTAATTGTCGACGATAAGATTGTGGACTTGAAGATTGAGATAAGGGTCCTCTAGTTGGCAGACAAATAAATCTCAAAATTATATTTTTTGATATAATAATTTTTGAACTTTTTTTCTCACTTAATTTCAAATAGGATATAAAATAATAGAAGTATATATTCATTTTGGAATTAGTTGTATTTTCAATCAAAAATATAAATTTAATATTCATACTGAATATTCTACCTAATTTCATGAACTAAATTAGAGATTTGATTTCGTAGATTTTTACAAACTCGATTTAGTTATTTTTGTTTTATCAGAGATCTTCATTTTTACATATAAAAAATTTATTTAAAAAATTATTTTTTTTATTTAATTTGTAAGTTATCACGAAAGATCATATTTTTGTTTAAAATTTGAACAAAAATGAGGATTAATTTGTTGCTATATATTAAAGGGTAAAGGATCAAATTTGATCCCAACTTTAAACGGAGGCCAAATTTATTCTATTTTACATAGTTCTTGAATAAAATTTGATTCATTACCTTATATTAAAAGTTATTAATAATCTAAGTAATATTTATATGTAACTTAATTATGACTTGCTCTTCTTTTCTCTTTTTTTAATCAGTAAGAATCAATATTTATATATTTAGTAATAATAATTTGACTTTAAAATATTTCTTGACATATTTATATATTTAGTAATAATAATTTGATCTTAAAATATCTATTTTATTTTTTATTGAAATGATTTATATTTATGCTTTTAGATCACATATTTTAAAAAAAAAGAATTTAAAATTTTTTTGACAAGTCAAAGTGTCATTTTAATTGAAGTAATATATTAAAATGATTTACATCTACACTTTTAGATCATACATTTCAAAAATATTATTTTTTCTTTTAAAATTCGTGATAAATCAAAAATTCATCTTAATTGATACGGAAAAAGTAATATATTAAATTCCAAATCTTGTTTTATCCGTCCAAGTGGACGTTGCCTTCACAAATTTAGCCTAAAAGAGGTAACAATACTTCTTCCGTCCAATTTTAGTTGGCCCATATATTATTTTAAAATATTTAATAATATTTATGTATTTTATAAAATTAACAAATAATTTTATTTTTATTTTTTAATTTATCCTTATTATTAATTATAGTTATTTTTATATTATATTTTTCAAAATATCATATTTATTATATTTAAAAAATAATTTAATAAAATTATTTTATTATTTATTATTTTTTAATATCTGTATCAAGTCAATAAGAGTCGGAGGAAGAAAATAGTGTATTTCTCTGTTTGTCTAATTTATAATTTTAAAAAATGCCTTTTAAGTTAGTGCCCCCATTTACATTAAATAATAAAATAGGAAGATACACTTGTAAGTTCCACTCCAAGATATATATGTTTTGAAAATTAAAAGGCCGAAAGACAATCTACTTTTGGGCCATCTCTGGTTCATCCATTCACTCTTAATATTATGAAATTTTTTTTTATAAAAAATACATAATTTATATTTATATAATTTTAAGGCTTTTAAAAATTATAAAAAAAATTTAAATAATATAAAATTATAACACATATTGATACAAATTATAATCTCTACTTCTCCATGTATCATAGTTAAAATTCTTTAATACTTCTATTTTTTGACATGTATCATAGATTTTATTTTTTGTATCAACAAGAAGGAATTTTTGATAATTTAAAAAAAATTAATATTAGTTGAAATTAACTTTAAAAAGTATGAGACTTGTGTATGTTATATTATTATTTATTGGATATAAGTATTTTAATTTAGGGGATAATTACGTGACAAGTTAAACCAATATATGCAATGTATTACTTGGTATTTTTAATCTTTGGTACAATTTAATACATACATACATTTCGATTAGGATTAGGACTTGATGTTGAGTATTTGTGTAACAATTGTATGTGTTTAAGTATGAGATATTCTGTGCAAATAATAATTTAGTAACATATGGAGATGATTAATTACTAAGTATTAAATTAAATAATAAAAAAAGCTAGAAAAATTTCCAAAAAAAACTCCTTATTAGATCTGGGGAATTACTTACAAGAGAAGTCCTAACAAAATCCCGTTTTTCAGCAACTCTTACAAAAAAATTTCTAGCAAATTTTAGAATTTTTTCATGAAGAAAATCAGTAAGTAATTTATCTGCAGAATCAAATTTTTTTAATAATGTATTTGGAAATTCTGAAATTAGCAAGTGAGGCGGGACAAATCTCAATAATGAGTCTAGGCGAATCTCACGGTCGGACAAACTTCAGCGAGAATGCTGGTCTATAGAATGGGTGTATGTAACAATCCATCTTTAAGATAAAAAGTTCCACATTCACAAAACATATGAAAGATGTTGGGTATATATAAGTAAACTGATCTTGCATACTAATGTGCCTAGACCCAAAGAGGACAATATTACTAGTGAGTTGCACTATTAAAAGAAATAAACAGACGTAATTATACTTTTTTATTTATCAATTATAACTTTTGATACAACACAAAGCATTTAATCTTAAAAATTATATTTGAACAACATATATTTAATTAATTATTTGATGTGTTTAATTAGTTGCGTATGGCTGTCCTACATTTTTGTTTGTGTTTTCTAAAAAATGAATCATGTCTATATGAGAATTTTGTCTAATAATGGTGGCTAAGCTATATATTCTCTATTCTATCATTGTTTGTCATTAGCCATCTCATTCACAAGAATAAAAAAGTTTTTTTTTTTAATTTTAAAAAAGGGAAGGCTTTGAATATTCTGATTTAAAAGGGGAAATAAATTTGGGAATGTACCTATATTTAAACTTGTATCTTTCTTATTTATCCATAGAAGTTATGACAGGTCACAAAATACAGATAATAATAATATTTATTATTTCTAGTGTGAATCAATATAGTTTACGTGCGTGCAAGAAAAAATAAACGACGCTTTCACTTCCAAATCTAGTTTTCCTAAGCCGTTTAGGGTAGTTTTGTAGTTGGTTAGAGTTATTAGTTAGCGTAAAGTATACAAATTTCATATTATAAAGTGATAATTCCTTTCTATATTAATTATTTTCTAAATTATTTAAGATCTCCTTAAATTAAGTCATTTCATGATATTTTAATAGCCGACTGATACTTATCAAAAAAATAGAAAATTGGACAGTTAATTATGCAAAGAATGATATTTAACTGAAATTATGATTATTTTTAGTTTGAGTCCAATTGATTATCAATCATTATAATTACCCATAATTAATTTCAAATTAAATCTAACTCATAATTAATTTTTACACAATTATTTCTTTTCTTTTTAAAATTTTCTCTCCTTTTTAAAATTAATTTTCACACAATTATTTCTTTCCTTTTCAAAAATTTCTTTTCATTTTTTGTCCCAAAGTTTTTCCTAAACTGATTTCGTTGAAAATTTCCAATAGATTCTCAAACAATAAGTGATGATTTCAACACTCATCAAGATGAGTCCATTGAAGAAGATTCACAAGAAGAGACGGAGGTTATAAAAAAATGTAGCTTCAACTTCAAATTCCAAAATCCCAAAATGACGTGCAAAAAAGGAGAAAAAGAAAGAGCCCGTAATCACTTCCTCTTTGTTGTCAAAAACAATGGATACAAAAGCAACGTTATAGTTGTTGGAGAAAATATTTCGTTCATAAATTTCAATCGTGGCTGAACTGGATGTCGAAAAAAGAAGAAAATGATGTGTCTGCCTTTGATTTTTTTATGCTGAATAGATATGTCACATGTTTTGATAATTCTACCGTTGTTATTTTGATGTTGAATAGGGATGTTAGTACTTTTTCAGTTAGTATTTGCAGTAATTATAAAAATTTCAATCTCCGTAAAGTCGATAATTGAACTCTAACTTATTATTAAAATAAATCTTGTTATATCATCAAATTATAAAAAGATCGAAAAAAATTAG
>JAOTQJ010000102.1:21111179-21136888 GCA_025642045.1 Solanum sejunctum
TTAAAATAATTATATTTTAAATCATGACAACCTATTTGAGACGATTACACTCATCGTAATTTATATATATATAACACTATGAGTGATAATAATAATAAATATTTATTTTAATCTAATTTTTTTTAAAAAATTTACTCATACAATTAATAAGTACTTATCACACTTATTTCAACATGATTTAACAATTTAAATTTATGATATTTTTATTATGACTTATTTTATCATGATTTAGTAAACAACAACAACATTACCCCAATGCATCAAAGGCTCCCGCCGATTGCGGGATAAGGGGGGTCGGGTGTACGCAGCATGACCCCTATGTTTAAAAACATAGCGCGACTGTTTTCGATTTTATCATGATTTAGTAATTTAAAATTAAAATCATCTTCATTATGACTTATTTATTTGCAATAGTTATTTATGTGGTCTCATTATTATATTTTGTTGAATATTTTTGTGTTTTTACTAATAATCATATTTTGTGTTTTTCTTAAAAGAACATCCTAGATTTTTGTATTTCGATAGGATTAAGAAAATATTAGAAGCATAAGTTAATTATATATATTTATAAATACTTTATCAAAATATTCAAAAAAAAAACTCAATAACATGAGAATTTTAAAAAAAGTCCAAAAATTCAAGAAATTCGAAAAAACCCAAAAAACTCAGAAATTCAATAAATCTGAAAAACCTGAAAAAATCGAAGATTGAAAAATAAAAAATTTATTAATTTAATTTAATTTATATATTAAAATTTTAATATAAATAATTTAATTTAATATTTAAAAAATTCAAATTAATCTAATTTATGTACGCCCCTAAATTAATAAGAGTAGAAAGACTTTCCATTTAAGATTCCATCTACGAAAGTACATTTATTATTTGTGAAGTGTCGATAGACAAATTACATTATTTTTTGTATCTCCAGACAAATCATGTTCTCTTTCTGGAAATTATGCGACTACACAGCCCGTAAATTTAGGTCCGATCAAAAACTTTTGGTAAGGGGATTAAAAAATAAATATAATATTAAAATTATTATTCGTCTTATTATGAGATATTTCTTTTTAGTTTGTTTTAAAAAAAAATTATTTTATTTTTATTAAAAATAATTTAATTTTAATTTTTTTATTCTTAATAAAATGGTTCTTAGTAATATAAATATTTTAAAATTATTTTAAATTATAAATTTTTAAAGTCTTACTATTTTTTTCTTACATATCATGTCAAGTTAAGGTAGTCATATAAAATAAAATAGAGAATAATATAAATTTTAAATTTCTTCAACTGTTAAATTAATTCTAGTTTTGTATTTAAAAAATTAATTCTAGTTATATATTTTATATTTTCTTAACTTAAAAGCGACGATTTATAAAATTGGACAGACGCAATACATTCTTCTTTTCCATTTATGTTCATAATTGAAAGCAGACCAGGAATCTTTCCTTGTTTTATAAAAACATACATAAACATCGAAGATATTTTGGAGCAAAGAAATAAATTATTTCAAATAATTAAATTGTGATTCCTTAAATGTGTAGGTGACAAATAGATGAAACATTATTACACACACAAAAAAAAAATATTATTACATGTATGTAATAATTTAATTCGCTAATGATATTATTCACTTTTAATTATTAAAATATATCCTTCTAGAATTGTATTTGAACATCTTGAAAATATCAAAAGACTTGAACATGCACTACTTGTTTATTTTATGAAGCTTGTATAATATATATATTCAGATGGGAAACCATATTTTTTCAATCTTTTTAATACATTCAATTTATGTGAACTATCCATCAACACCAACATTAATAACGAAGAAACTTTTATAATGTTTATACTTAAATAAATAAATTATGAACTGTAAATTAAAAAAATAAATCTATTTTAATTTCTAAATTGACAAGTAATTTAAAACATATACTTTAGTAATTCTTTAAAAAATAATACGTAATGAATGGAGTATAATTTTGGATGATTTAATAATTTTGAAATATTAAAATTTGTGAAACTTCTGAGAAAGTATTTTCTTTTTCACCATATCGAACAATGACTTTTTCTCGAGCATCGAAAACATAAATTTTACTCAACCAAGTAAATGATAGCACAAAATGACTGCAACCAACTCCCTTGTCCCATTTTAACTATTATTTTGATTAATTTTAAAAATTATATTATATTAAATGAATTTAATATTTTAAAATAAAAATTTAGATATTTAAAAATTATATTTAAAAAAATATTCTCTTTATTTATTTTTACTTGTCATTATTTTATTTTTTGAGATCAACTTGACTAAACTTCAAAGTTAAATTGAAGTAGATAAATTTAATATTTGAAATATAAAATTCAGATGGTTGAAAACTATATAAAAAATATCATAAGTTGTAATCCTTCTTATATTAATATGATGAAAAAGATATATCTTAAAATATTGATCAAAGTTCATATAATTTAACCTCAATAAATAAAAATAGTGAAAAGTAAAAGTGAACGAAGAAAATATTTATTAATAATGTTTTTCAGATTAATTTGACAAAAAACATATTTTAAAAAATTGATTAAAAGTTTACATAGTTTGACTCTAAATATAAAAATTATGACAATTAAAATGGATAAAGTGAATAGCTACTTACTAGTTATAACTACTCCCTTTCGTCCCAATTTATACATATGACTTATTTTCTCTTTTTAATTAATTTAAACAAGAATGATGTATTTTTATATTTATTATTAATTTAAATTTTAATATATTAATTTCAATAAAATAATTTAACACCATTTAAATATTTATCAGTTATTTCAAAATCATAATTTTTTTTAAAAAAAATTATTTCTTAAATTTTGTGTTAAGTTAAACTAAATCATACTCCCTCCATTTTAAAAGGAATGATTTACTTTGATTTGATACAGAGTTTAAGAAAAAAAATAGACTTTTCAATTTTATGGTCCTAAATTATAGATATGTTAAATGTACCAAAATATCTTTTAATCTTGTGACCTGAAACATATCACATAAAAATGTTAGAATTAAAATTTTATAAAAAAATTGATCATTCTTTTTTAAATTTACGAATAAAAAAATACTTTCTCCGTCTCATTTTATGTGACACCCTTTGAATTGACACAGTGTTTAAGAAAAAAGTAAAATTTTTAAAACTTGTGGTGTAAAATCATTCTGAAAAATTTATGTGATTGAAATTCATTTCATTAAGAGTAAAATAAAATTTTGAAAACTAAATTGTTCTTAATTATAGTAAAATAATATTTTTTTTAGATGAATTAAAAAAAAATATCACATAAAATAATACAGAAGGAGTAGATCATTATTTTAAAATAAAAAGAGTAGTTTTTTGCCGAGATATAAATAGGAGAATTGATAAAAGTCAAAAGTAAGACTAATTTTAGGTCAAGTCAAATTTTTGGATAGTCAACAAAGTTTATGGATAAAGTAGACAGCTCTAGCCATATTTGATGACTTGCTATACTACAAATGAGTTATGGGCAATCACCTGTGCGGTTCAACCAATCCTACATATTTATTTCCCCCCTAACAATTAAATTAGTAGTACTAATAAATAAAATATTTAAATAAGAGAATCAAATTATTTAATAATCAATTACATGAGATTAGTTTTCCTTCTTTCAATTTTTTTTTAAAGAAATTTGGAATCGCATGTCATGAAAATTAAATATCTGCCATAGTTATAAAGTAATTTGAAGTTATGAATATATTGTTGGACGATAGCAAAATGTATCGTGAATTTCAGTGATTTGACACATTTAAAAGAAATATTATTATATATAATTATTCTAATTTGAGATTTGCGGAAAAAAGTGATGGTCATATTTATTTTATTGTAACTTTTCTTGGTGGTTCAATCTTTTAAAATTTTAATATTGTAACTCGTTAAATATTAAATTTTAGATTTAGAACTAGTATTTGTTAAGGTTTTAGTAAAGTTTTATGTATAAAATTATATTTTGTATTAAAAGTATTGAATTCAGATGAATCTAATATATCTGAATGGTGGATTTGGCTCTTTGTTTACTCAATACCACGTGCCATGTGTACGTACTAACGATACTACTATTTTCTGTTAAAAATATATATAATTAAAAGATATAAACCAATCAAGAGGAAGATGATGAAAGACCCTTGCTCACGCGTTAGTATGAATTAATGATCTTTAGGGCAATTTTGTGTTACTCTTTATTGTATTATATCATTTATTTTCTGAAATCCCCTCCCATTAGAATTTTGGTATATATAATCGTTTGGTATCTGGTGTTTTGGGTTAAACCATTTTTTAAAATATTTTTTATTATGATATAATATTATTTACTTCAAGTTTTAAGTTAATTCACAAAATGTGTCACATCATTAAGTGTATTTAATACTTTTAAAAGTAAAGAATGAAGATCACGTATTATGGTAGAAGACTATTATTGGTAAAATGTTGATTTGCCATGTGATGGTTTAGGGTTTGTCATATTTTTAATCGTGTCATTATAGTTATATGATTATTACGTTTTGAGTAATACATTATTTTGCAATTATTATTTTTTTTTTTGTAGAATTTACTCACTCCTACTTTAGCCGCTTTTTTTTTTCTTTTTTTCACTTGGGGATTATATATTTGAGCGGAGGATCTTTCAGAAATAATCTCTCTATCTCCGATCATAAAGTAGTGATAAAATTTACATACACTCTACTTTTCTCAGATTGCGTTTTATAAAATTTTACTGAGTATATTATTATTGTCATTATAACACTTAATAAATAATTTAATTATTTAATTTGTTCACATACTCCCACTTTAATAGGCACCTACATTACCTCACATTCACGCAACATAAAATTCATTAATAAAGCAAACACTTCTTATTAACGATTTCTTCAAAGTTCGAATCATGTATTTCTATCGACAGTATAAAAATTCTATCCATCCAGCCACACCGTCAAACAATAATCAAATTTTTTAAAAAATAGTTTTTAAAAAATAGTGACAACTGACCATGGACTAGTTCGAGAACTAGTATAACTTAAAACTTTCTAAAGGAAATAATTTGTTTATTGCCACCATTCTGTTGACATTTGATTTTTGGTCTATTTTGGGTGTTGCCTTGATGAACTCATGAAACTGCAACTACATGTCATATCATATTTCAAACTGTAAATTGCAACTTTGAAAATTTTGAATAAAGAAATAAAAAGAAAATTGGTTTACGCATATTTTTTCTTTCATATGTACAAAAAGTCTTAAATAAAACACACAAGAACTGCAATTCAATGCCAAACATCATCATTTGGAAACACTTATGTTGATTTTTATTTTTTGGAACTATTCATTCGATTGACTAAACAAAAAAGTTGTTATGACTTTTTTGGATTTGAGATCGTTCATGATTTCATGTTCCTCAGATTAAGATTTGTTATTTTTTCATATTTCAACAGGTAATAGCCTGTGTACTTGGCAAAATGTCAGGTAAACACGTGAAGGCATGAGATAAATGTTAGAGATATAAAGTCTCATATTGATGATTAATGAGATAAGTGATCTCCTTATAATGTTTATGCAATCTTCTTCCCTTTGAGCTAGCTTTTGAGGTATGAGTTAGGCCTAAGACCTTCTTCAATATGATATTAGAGTAGGACCCGTCTCACCCAATGTTGAGGCCTTAAAAAATTGTCCACGCACCAGATGCTAAGCACTGATTGTGAAGGGGAATGTTGAGACACAAAATATCTTTTTTAGGATGTGAATTAGGCCTAAGACCTATATACGAAACCCATTATCGCTATGAAATATTAGCTAACATGAGTAATGATATTTGCATATCAAGATCAAAATGATCATCTATTGAAAACAATACTTTAGGACTCGAGTAGAACTTGATGTATTACCTTTCCTACTTGTAATAATAATTTTAACACATTTCTAAAAGGGAATTCAAAAGCAATACATTAATATTTCTATAAACAATTGAAAAATATGAAAAAGTAACATTAATAAATTTGATGGAAGAATAGATAGGTGGTTGTACTGAATTTTTAGGGGTAAAAACTTTATACTAACCGGGCCAACAAGCTTATTCATGTATTTATACATAGATTTTTAATATTTCATAATTAATTATAATATTTTTACTTAATTAATTATCTAATTATAGTTGCTTTACATAATTTAATGTAAACATTCAATACAAATAAACTTTTATTTCATCCATTTAAAAATACTATTTACTTCCGAAAAATAAAACATAACCATTAATTTGAACAGAGAAAGTACTTGTTGGTGCTTGATGTTCAACTTTGGTTTATATTTTATTTGTACATTTCTCACTTTGTAATAAAATTTGACATTAGATTTCGAATGTGAAGCTCCCCAACCAATAAAATGCAATAGTTAGAAGATTGATTAAATTAAGAAAAAATCAAAATAAATTGCATATTTATGACAATAACAATCAATATTTCACATGCACATATTTCTCTTACCTTATTTACAAAGGAGAAAGAGCTTCTTTTTAAAAAAATAATAAAAATTAAAAGGTCAATTTTCTTTTTCTTTTTTTTGTTTGGGCGGAGGGGGGGAGGGTGCAATGAGTGGGTGCGCGGACGGGTGGAGCAAAGCTCGAAAGCGAAACAAGTCGCCTTAGTCTAAATTTTGATGTGTGATATGTTTTTGACTGTTATTTTCGTCTAATAATACTTATTCACTATTGATTTTGTGCACATTTTTTAAAAAATTATAATAGAAATATAATTTTATCAAAACTTTAGATATAATAAATATATTTTTTCTTTTTTAAAAAATAATTTAATTTGATTTGGTACGAAATTTAAAAAAATAAAAAAAAAATTGAAATCTTTTGGTCCTAAATTAAAGTTCTGTCAAACAAAAATATTTTTTAATATTATGACTGTAAATATGCCATAAAAAGTTGAAATCAAATTTTTACGAAAAAAATCAATCTTTTTTAAATAAACTAAAAAGAAAAACATGTCACTCTTTTCAAACGAATGAAGTACAATCGTTTGAAAAAGTAATAAAAAAATAATTATTATTAAAGACAAAGAAGAAACTAATTATAAAATTATATTTTATTTTTTAATTTTATAAATTAAATAAATATTATTAAATATCTATTTTTAATATAAAGAATAATTATTTATTTAGATGGAGGAATAATTAATATAAGAGGATAGTTTCAAGAATGAATCATTACCTTTCTGATAGATGTTCATTTAATTTACGATTCATTTTGAGAATAAAATTGAAGTATTGGGATGAATACGTAAATTTGACTTTCTGTTTTCGATCTATATCACAATATTATTATTATTTTTGATAATTATCTTAGATTATCGTTAATTTCACAGACGAAAAATTAAAAAAAGAACAAATATCTCCAGAAAACAAAAGAAAAACAAATTCCCTTGGATAATTCTATTTCTTATTATTATATACAGGGCCCACTTAAAACTTTATTGTTCCTTCTTCCTCCTCTTCGTCGACGACGCCGACGAACATTGCTCCGGCGAAGTTGCCGATCTCTTCGAACAGACTCTAACAGGTTCCGGTTCACCGGAATTAATCCTCAACGGAAAATTCAGCAATGCACGTGACCCCCGCATGCGAAACGCCGCCCTGTCATAGGCCAACGCCGCATCCTCCGCCGTTTTATAAGTACCGAGCCAAACCCTTGCCCCATTTTTCGCCGGATCCCTAATTTCCGCCGCGTATTTCCCCCACGGCCTCACTCTCACACCTCTATAATGTTTCGCCGCCGCCTTCTTTGGCGTCGGCTTCGCCGTGATGGCTACCGGTGATTCCACTTTCACCTCCGCTGCCGTCTCCAATGGAGCCACAAATTCCAGTGAATTCCACATTTCAGGTGATTCAATGGACATTTGTGGCTCCAATTTTACACTAGGGATTGTAAAATCACAAGTCTCGAATCCAAATCCAGTGCTCTCATTAACGATATCGTTATGAAAAACACCAGATGAATAATCAAATTCATTGGATAAGATATTAGTAAACATATTGGATTCAATGCTGTTGCTCCGGCTGAACTCTGAAGTTGTTGAATTTTCAGAGCTCGTTAATGGAGCGTCCCAGTCTTCAAGTAAGTGACGCCTTATTGATTCAAGTATAGCAAAATCATTTTCTACTTCAAAATTCGAATACATTTTTCGTAAAAATTTCTTAATTTTGATTATCAGTAGTAACAGAGGAAGAAGAAGAGGAAGTTATGAAGAGTTTTTTCCTTAAAAAGGGGTATGTATACGAAAAATGGTTCATGCATGGATGGGAAAATAAATAATTGTAATGATTAAAGTATTGTTTGTTTGGAAAGACTGTTAGATTTTGCTAAAGAATTTTGAGCTTCCTTGAAAGTTCTAAATGGAGAAAAGTTCTAAGTTTTACGAGGGAAAGAGAATTTTAATAACCACGTGGTGAATTGGTAATTTGGAAATTGGAAACTTTGAATAATATAAGATAAATAATTGTAGGATACTGATGTTTATAAATAAATTGTCGTTTTCTATTTTTGAGCCGCAATTTTCCAGTACTTCACTATTTGTAGTAGACATCTGGACCATGACATCTACCAAATTCTTTTCTTAATTTTTAGTCAGAATTATGATACGATTAAAGGTGTGATCAAAGAAAAGTAAATTATAATTTTTTATGTTAAAATATATTATTTTAAAATTCTTATACTTTATATCTCATAGTAAATAGTTTACCATCAACGGTGGAGCCACCTTCTTCCCTGAGGATTTGCCCGAATCTCATTTTGCAAAAAATTATATAATTTATATATAATCAAAATAAAATTATATATATATATTAAATGCTTAATCCTCTTTAATTAGTTGTATATTTATTTTTTTAAAATTTTGAACTTCTTTAATTGAAATTCCGATTCTGCCATATCTAGTTAAGAAAAAAGAGATGTCATCCATCTCTAACCTCTTGCTGGTGAAGATGTTGTTTGTTTTACAAATCTAAAACTCTGGACAATGAAAGTTCTTTCTATAATATCTAGTGTTTGTGTGCGTTAGCCTTGGTGATAATTTAGAGTATTGTGTTTGTGTTTTCTTTTATATTAGCAGTGTTAGTTATACTACCTTAGTTTTTTGATTTTTAGTATTATCTATTATTTATTATACTTCGATGATTATATATTCATACTTTTTACTTGTTGTTACTTTCCATCAATCTCGGATGGAGCCAAAGATTGACTATTTTTTGGTCTTGGAGTATGATGGAATAAAGCAAAATGACTTTTTAAACTATCTGCGTTTTTTTCATTTGTGAAGTAGCAGTTAGTTAATGCAACTTTCGGCGTTCCTCATGAGTCATCTGGAAATAGCCGCTTTATGTTTTTAAACATAGGAGTTAGGCTGCGTACATCCGATCTCCCGTACCCAGCAATGAGCGGGAGCATTTTGAGGCACTGAGGTATGTTGTTGTTGTTGTTTACTTGTTGTTACTCTTTTGCTCTTTCAGAATAATATATAACGTTTCCTATATTATTTGTTATGATCTTTTATTTTCATGTTTTTTTTTATAATTATTTTAATTTGCTTTTGCTAGAAATAAAATTGCGTATACATTATGCTATTTAAATTTTACTTATTGTATAAGATATTTTGTGTGGTCACCATTATGATGTCTATATCCTTGGTTTTGAAATATAACAAGTGTGTGTGTCTTAGCTAGGAAAATTTAGAATAATTTGAATTGACAACAAGAAACATCCATGATAATATTGAAAATGAGAATGGCTACATGTTAAATTATCAATATTTAGACTCATCCCTTCACCTTAAAATATTAAATCTCAATGTTTCTACTTGGCATTGTTTGAATTTTCTGCAGATAAGTAAGCTATTTTTCTTGCTCAAGGAAAGTTAAATACGAAACTTAAGTAAAATTGTCCACTTTATTTTTATTTTTTGATAGGGATGTATATAAATTGGATTAGTTTTATTTTTTAAATATTAAATTAAATTATTTGTATTGAGTTTTTTCTGGAAACAGCCGCTTTATGTTTTTAAACATAGAGGTTAGGCTGTGTACATCCGACCCCCCCTCACCCCGCAATGAGCGGGAGCCTTTTGAGGCACTGGGGTATGTTGTTGTTGTTGTTGTATTGAGTTTTTAAATTTATGAATCAAATAAAAATAATAAAATTTTATTTTTAAATGTCAAATTTTTTTTGAGTTTCTCAAACTTTTGAATTTTTTGAAATTTTTCTGATAAAATATGCATGAAAATATATAATTAACTTATACTTCGCATACTTTTTTAGTCCTACCAAAATATAATTATCTAGGATGTTTTAATATTCAATACAAAATAATAATGAAATATTCACATCAAACAAATATGGGAAATAAATAAGTTATAATGAAAATAATTATAGTTTTAAAGTTAAATCATGTTAACATAAGTCTAATATAAGTATTGATTGCATAATGAAAAATTAAAGAAAACAAAAATTAAGTTATATATGTATATTAATTATCTAAACTTATGTAAAACTAAAGAATAAATATTGAATACAATGTATTATCATTTTTATTGTTGATGAGTTGATTTTTTTATAGCATTAATATCAATTTAATTTTTTATTTGAGTTTTATTAAAATCACTAATATCTATGGATTATAACTTTATTGATCAATTCAAAATTCTAAGTTAAATTTAAAACAATACATTAAAAGATAAAAATCATGAAACAATGTAAGAGTTATTTATAAAATTATATTAAAGTAAATATTTTTTTTTGTATAAAATCAATTTAAAAAATAATATTCATAATATTGGATTGATTTGATCTCAAATTAATTTTTATAAGTTATTAAATTAATCCAAATATAATAGGCTTTTATTTTTAATATTATATCAAATCAAATTAAATTATTAATTTATTTTTTCTCAAATTAACTCAATTTTATAATTTAATACAATTTTTGATTTGATTTTATTTATCCTTACCCTTCAGGTTAATCAATACATAGGAAGTTACACTTGTAAGTTCCTAATAACTATACCATCAACTTTTCTTGTGTAATATTCTCCATTTTAATTCCCCATCAAAAGGTTGGACAAGGAAAAAGGCAAATAACTTATTGGACCCTCAATTGACAATTGTTCATTGTTTTTAGACAAAAGTGACTTTGTCATTGGCCATTATTTTCTTGGATTAAAAATAGAAGAATATCCCACTTGGGATATTAAATCAAGTGGTATACCATATAGCCTGGTTGGTCTCTTTTGCACATGTGTCCCACAATATTTAATTATTTTGTTATAATAAAGTTTTATGTCTCTATCTGGATTTCTCTTAACCGTCTACATTCTATAGTCAATATCAACGATGGCTAATCAGTTACATCTTACTTGTAGGCCAAATACACAAATATATATCCTCTTAGACATATGTACAATGTAAAACATTTTAATTGTGCTAGTGACCTTAGTCTCCTGTGGTCGATAGAGTTTCATCTATAAAATTTGAGACTTCATAATGAGTAACGACTCTTAAAAGTAGGAGGGTATTTAGCTAGGGACGGAGCTATCATTTGATCAACAGTCCAATCTCCCTTAAAAAAATATTTTTTTATATATATTTGGCTCCACCACCTCTGTTGTACCCCATTAGCAAAAAACTATATTACTACAGTCTCTCTCTATATAAAATAGATTTTTATGTTTTTATATGTGTATATAAGAGATTTGATTTTTGAAACGAGGAAGGTTTACCAAAATCAACCTTTCTATTTCTATAACATAGTGATAAAGTCTGTATACATTTTATTTTTCCTATCTCAGTATAAGTTAGCTCAATGTTTTAAGAAAATACACCCCGACATTCAAGGTTTGATTTTCATAAATTGCATTGAGTTTTACGTGCTTACTCACATATTTACTCCTTTTTTTTTTTTAAAAAAAAGAACATTTAGAGTGAAAATTCTAAATTCATTACTTTTTCCCTAATACCATTAATTATTTTCCAAAGATCGGGCCAAAAAGTGGCCAATGAGCATTATTTTCTACATGAGACATATATATAACAACATAAATGACTAGGTATAACTAATGAATGTCATTTCCTACTCGAAATATTCTATGAGTTAGCGTTAAAATTAACGTACAATCTACTTTTTTCAGACCTCATTTTTAAAATATCACTGAATATGTTATTGAAACATAATATAAGTGGCATAATTAACCTAGTTAGGTGGCTGTGACCAATAATTAGTGGACCACTCCACTAAACGAATTCTCAAATTTAATAAAGTTCTTATATTTTTATCATATTTATATATTATTGATTATTTTTTTAATTATTTTTTTATGTTTAATATCTTCTGCTTATGTGGTTTATTTTTGAGACGAAGATTTTTCAAAAACAATCTCTATATCTCTATGAGGTAGTGATAAGGTCTGTCTATATTTTATCCTTTGCATATCCAACTTGTAATATTTTACTGGATATATTATTACTATAATATTGAATAAAGTTCAAACATATGACATTTGAGATATTTTGTCTAAAGCATGCCATATATGAAATTATTTCGAAGTGATAATGTTTTTAAAAAAAAGTAAGAACATGTTTAATAACATATCAAAATTAAATACCCTTTGAAATTATTCCACGAATATCCTGTGAAATTATTACGTACACAGACAATCATATCTTGTACTTAAAATAATAACATCAACCTATGTATAAAGCCAAAATCTCAACTATAACCCCAACTCAATTACACAACAATGTTTTAAAAGACAATCCAAATCAAGTACAGAGCTATATTCATTCAAAAGTTATTCGATAAATATTCTTTATCGATTTTTTTTTCGAATATGTAAGTTGAATATAAATAGTTTGACATATATATCAATTGTTGAACACTTTTAATACAAAGATCAGTCGTCCATATTCTAAAAGTATGAATGCCCTTAACGAAAATATTGGCTCCATCATTAAATTTCAAACATAAGCAAACACACTCACCAACAAAAATAACAACTATTGGACAAGAGTTATACAACAATTGGAAAATCTCTAATCTAGAATGATAGTATAAAATAACTGAACAAACTTTAATATAAATCTTGTACATTACTGTTACAAAATACTTTGCATCCAAAATGTAATATTATCCTGGGCATGAATGAAACGATTTTTTGGTTTATAAAGTTAAAAGAATAGGAACTTAACTTCTTTTTTAGAAACATCATATAAATCTTTCGATTTCTATCTATTCTTAGATATTTTTGTCGTCTTCTTTTGAAAATAATCTCTTTAAAAGGCATAAAAAATTAAAATGACAAGTACTGAAAATACTTTTAAACTTCGCACAAATTATTAGTTTCATCTCTAAACTATTTGTAGCCTTAAAAACATTTGTCTATTTGACTAACTGAAATTAAGTACACTCTTAATCTGTCCTGATCTGCCACATGACATAGCAAGTGGTCTCAAACTTTTGTACGAGCATGAAGATCTTGATAAAAAGTCAAGAAAAGTATTGAAATTAAAAAACCGCTAAACTCGGCATGAATTTAGGGATGTATTACACTTATACTCCCTCTCTTCATTTTTACTTGTTATTATTTCGTTTTTCGATATCAACTTGACTAAACTTCAAAACTAAATTGAAGTAACTAAATTTGACATTTGAAATATAAAATTTAGACGGTTGGAAACTATACGAAAAATGTTATAAGTTGCAATCTTTTTCATATTAATACGATGAAAAAATACATCTTAAGATGTTGGTCAAAGTTTATATAGTTTAATCTTGATAAGTTAACTAGTGACAAGTAAAAATGAATGGAGGGAGTATATTGCAAGATCGGAGATATATTTAAGTTCATTTAATCAAGTAAAAGATATTTTTAAGAAAGTCAATATTTTAGAGATGAAACTAATAATACACACCAAATTTAAGAATGTTTTCAATATTTTTATCAATTAAAAATAAATTTATAAAAAAATTACAAAATTAAATTTGTCCCTAGTTCAACTTACGTAATACTAGGAACATGTACTACCCCATGTGTCGAGCGGACGAGTGACGACAAGGAACTGATTATTGTTTAATTTTTTAATTTCTATTAATAATAATTAATCCCATTTTAAATTATAAAATTGCTAATTATATTTGCTTACATGAGCATTAACATAAACAACAATATTTTTGTATCTGTTTGACTTTAGCGTACGTTACTAAATTGGCAAAAGTAGGAAACAGCTGAATCTTCACTTAAAATATACTAAAAAGGCATTCTAAATAATCAACAGCATTTTATAAATAAAATAAATCAAAAAAGCCTCCATAAATGAATACATATGATTAAGAATAAAAATAGTACTCTATGTTTTTCTTTATGAAGATGGAATCTTTTGTTAGGTCAATATAACAAAATTAAAATCTTATAATCTTTTATAAGTATCCCGCATACATCATCGTGATTTTATCTTTTCAAGAATATATATACTAGTGGACGAAATCGAGCGTTGTACATGCTCAATATTATTATTATTTAATTATAAAATTTTTAAGTAGCTTTTAAATAATACACATTACTCTTTAATTTTGATTACTGTTTCACGTATAAAATTCTGAAAGTCAATTAAAATTTATAATTATTTTTTAAAATATTTTAAATTATTCATAGCTGAAGTAGTCGAAGAAATAATTTATTAGGAGTAATATCCTAGTATCAAGCAGCTAAAATATACACATAATTCGACAGTTACTTTTAAGAAAAATAATTTATTATGATTAATATTATAATTTCATAGTTAAAGTAGATGAAAAAATAATTAAATAATAACTAATAAAAATGATATATTAAATAGATATGTCAATAGTCATCATAAAATTAAGCAAACACATTATAGTCAAATATAAAAAAATAATAATAACTGAAGTAGATAGTTATATGATAATCCTAAGCTGATCAAATTAGATATAAGAGAAAAAGATTGAATTAACAATTCATCAACAAACTTTATTCAAAATATTTACCAATTCTGAAATGGTACCTATATATACTTATTAGACTACTTGTAATGATTTTATTACTTGGTCGCATAACACATTGGGATATTAATGAAGATTGGCACACATACCAATGCAGACCAAATTGTATTTGCTCTATGACCTTTGACATAGATTTCAATTGCTATTATTTTTATTTATTTTTTCTATAAATAAAGATATTAAAAAATGTACCCTACTTGCAAAAATGACAAATTAAACGTGCATTTTTGGCCGCAATGTTTGAGGGACAATATGCTTTAAACTTTTTTTGGTAGTGTTTACTTTGATGTACATTATATTATTATTTCTGTTTTCCTATTTGAGTTATAAGAAAATGAATTTAATTTGTTGGAAGGGTTAGTGAGTCTTTGAAAAACTCTTGGGGCTGCAATTAAAAAAATAGAGGTCTAACATTTCTACACTTAATAGTGTGGACAAAAAATTAAGTAAAGCTGGTAAATAGGAAAATAAGATATACAACATCCTTTTTAAGATTCAAATTCATGATATATATTGTTTATTTTGATTCAACTGATCGCACTAATTTATATTTCAAAATCAAAAGTGTAACAATTCATGTTGAAAGGAAATATCCCACATTTACAAAATACAAGAGAGATACTGAATACATAAAGTAATGAACTGGTCTATATACTGTAATGAGTCCAAGAGGACAAATCCGTGATGACCTAAGCCCAAGAGCGAAGTGCCTTTTGAGGTGAGTCCAAAAGGACAAATCTGTATGGGCCCAAGGACGGACAATACTTCACAGTATTGACCCAGATTATTATAAAAAGCTAGTGTATGTATGTAGTATTCAAAGTTTGTGTTATGATTTATAATTTTGTTAATTTTTTTCATTTTAATGTGAGATTCTCCAAATGTTGTTATGTTTGAATTAACTAGGTATCATGAGGAAGTTAAGAAAAATAAACTTCAAAAGATGAATAATTTATATAATAAAAGAGAAATATATCAAAAGAGAGATAATAATATTTTAATATGCTTTGATTAATCTATTGACGTTCATAGGCAAATATCAGCAATTCGTTATAGAAGAAACGATATAAAATAACCAGAAATGACCTCACAAAAATTTCTTCAAAATAAAAAAAAATCACACAAGTGGCAGGGCAACTCTTGTATCTCACAAATTTCCCAACTAAACAAATTTTTCAATGCACTAGATACTATATCGGGAATGCTACTAAGTAAAAAAGAATGATCAGAATTTCAATTTATACCATTTATTTTTTCCAACAAGAAAAAGAATTAGCCAAACATACAAAGAAATTATGTTTTTATTTTTATAAAAAAACAAATTCAACTATGGTAAAAGAATCAAGAAAAACATCCAACAAATGTATACTTTGTCTGGGTGGTTGTCAGCTGTTAATATTGTATTGTTAGTTTAAATACTAAGTTTGTTTTAATTGTTACTTAAATTTTACTGTATTATATTGTTTAAGTTCATCGTTAGATAACAATGAAAAGATTCATTTTATGTAGCGACCGATTGTATTCGTTAGCTTAATATTTTCTTCTCATTTTAACTTATTTATTCTTTGATAATTCTATGTTATCATTTATCCTATCTTTGCATATTAGTTCTATCACATACTCTACAATTTCTTGAAGGTTTATCATATTCAAATTATGGATAGGTGATATTATGTAATGACAGAGAATAATACAATTTATCTAAATATTGTATTCGTTAAAACTTATGTAATGACAGAAAACAATACAATCTATTCAAATGCTATATTCATTAAAACAATACAGTATGATACGATATAACGAAATATGATATATTACGAAATAATATATAGCAATTATATATGCAACTTTTACGAAGTTGATCAATCTAGAAGCCTATTGGCCAGTCCTCTCTTGGGCACATTTTTGTCATGAGTTTCACGATGTTAGTGTCAACAATTTTTTGTTATCAATATTTCAAAGTTAGATCCTGAAGGTAGATAATTAGGTCAATTAGATGAATTACTTCTATTTGTACCTCTAGTTGTTGGGGTCAAAAAATAGGACGTTATGTACAACTTAACAATAGTACAAATCTTGAACAGACGATAATTTTGACAAAAAAAAATTATATTAGAAAAGCATAATATTTTTATATAACTTAACCAATTGACCTATATAAAAAAATTAATAAAAAAAAATCTGAGAGAATAATCCCCCTCTAAACAATATTTCTTAATAATTATTTAGATATTACTGTGGTCTTGTGGGAAGAAAAAATTTTAAATTTATAAAAATACAAATTCTTTCCACCAAAAAAGGGACCCAAATAAAATAAAAAATAAAAAAATTGTTTGGGTGAATGCTTTTTAAAAAATAATTAATAATTTTAGCAAAATTTTTTTATTTATAATTATTTATAGCAACACGTAGCAATATTATGATAAATTTGCAGTTGTATTTAAAGTGAATTATGCATGCAATACAAATGCATAATAAGTGTTTAAACATATATTGTGCTTGTTTGATAAAAAATTGATACGGTGTATATTAAAGTGTGTGAATAAATATATTATCTATCAATTAAAATTTATATTATATATGTTTTCTAGAAATAATTCTCCGTAATATGTATTAAAATTTTAACGTATATATATTACAAGTGTTAGTAAAAAAGAATTTATTATTACTATAAATAATAAATATTTTCTTATTAAAATCTCTGTCTATATATATGTAAGTTCCCATAAAAAAATTTAGGATAAACCCTAGTAATACTCGATTCGAATCAATTTCTTCACAACACAAAACAATTTTCCTTTCAAGTCAAATTAGAAAGTCTCAAAATCATATCCCCACCCCTACCTCCACATTTACTAAAAAGATTAATATTAGCATAACACGAACAAAATATTATTTCCATCCAATTAGTATTCATTGTTGTAGTATATCATAAATATAATAAGTTATAATTAAAAATAAAATAAATAAACATGTATTCAAATCGAGGTACGAATATCTTGTTTTCTATAAGGAAATTTAAGTTTACTATGATATAATTTATACCGATCCAACAGTATAACTCAACATCATATGACTCATACAATTTCAGATTAATTCAAAACTCCAAAACTCCACAAAAAGAAACATCCTCCTTTGACATATATAATTACTCTTATTTGTATAGTAAAGTTGTAGAGTTAGAATATTTTTTTTTGTCTCAATTTTTTTTACCAAACTAACCTTACTTCATACTACATATTTATCCACACTTTTCATCTTTCTTTTATACACTTCGCAAAGAAAGAAACACGACTATTTATAGGTGAAAAATTCACCCTTGTATTGAATCGAAATAATGTGAATAATAATGTAGATAAATGAGTGAATGGATTGTACCTTAGGGGCTACATGAGTCATCAGATATAATGAGGTAGCTAGAACACGTCTTAATTGTTATAGTTACATCAAGAATAATTAATCACATTTTTATTGATTTATATTCACTAAAATACGCTTTAATATTAAAATATCATGCTCCAACAATATTGTATATGCATGTGATCTATTACTTCCACAATTTTATGTCCGTAACTAGATCTAGCTAATTTGATTCCAAACATTAATAAACTTTTTAATTATTAATAAAATTTGGAAGGTGCAGTTACTGAAAAAATTTAAATGGGTGGTTGAAGAATTTTTTTACCACAATCCTTTCTCATAGTCTTAATTAATCTCTCTTTAATTAGTCAAAGGAATGTGTGAGACACATTAGTTTTTTTTTTTCCACACCAAACTGCATGTACTTTCATGACTTTTCATGTTAATTACTAAGAAAACTAATGCAAGTCCCACACTACTAATTAGTTAGGTAAAATATAATTAGACAAAAAATACTTAGTTGCTTTTCAAGAAGAAAAAAAGTAAAAATGTGTTTAAAGGGTCAAGACTTTTTTTTGCTTTTTAACTTTGTTCAAGGGTGGACATTCAATATTTGGTTCAAAATTTTTAAATCTTAAATTTTAAATTAATACTTAGTAATTAAAAGTAAATATCAAATATAAAATATTTGTTCAATAATAATAAAATATGGAACAAATTCCAATCTCTAAAAGCCTCCTTCTCCTTATTATCACATATTTATGTGTGTTCAACTTAGCATTTGCTCAAGATAATCCACAATTAGTGAAAAATGTGTTGGATACTTCTCAATGTGTTGATACATTTGATAACAATTGCACCAAGAGTAGTGATTGTGGAATTGGATGTATTGATCAACGACAACAACAATAATATTACCCTAATACTTCAAAGGCTCCCGTCATTGTGAGGTAAGGGAAAATTGAATGTACGCAGCCTGACCCCTATGTTTAAAAATATAGGGCGACTGTTTTCGGATGACCCATGATGAGCATCGAAAGTTGCATTGACTAACTGCTACTTCACAATTGAAAAAAGTGCAGACAGTTTAAAGAGTCATTTTGCTTTATTCTATCATACCCCAGAGCCAAAAAATAATAAATTTTAGCTCCATCCGAGATTGATGGAAAAATGTATTGATCGTCATAAAGATAAGCTAATGTTTGCAAATTGTGTGTATGATCATAAAAATCTTTGTACTTGTGGATGGCATTGTAGATGATTTAGAATTACTCCGGTCAGTCAATCACAAAGAATGTTTAACACTATTAAACAAATTTAATAAAGCTCATTTAAAATTCTTGGCCAATAATATCATATTTTGGACTCAATACAGTTACGGGCTCATAACACATTGAGTCCAAATATATATAAGTTGATTTCATGTCGAAGTTCAATTTCTTAATTTTCTTAGAAAAATTAAGAAGAAAATTAAGAAATTGGGGCATATTTTATTCTAGTGGATAAATGTTAATAAATTGAGGATATAATAGGAAAAACTAACAAGTAAAGTAAAAACCAAAATAAGAAATATTTGTCAAGTAAATCTGAAATAAGGAAGTATCTTAACACTCAAATTTGAGAAAATAGTAAATGACATACGAAAAATAAAAATAATTTATTACAACTAAAACTTTACCCTTTTTTCTAATATAGAAACAAAATCAAGGAGAAAATGTACTAATTATGGTATATCATTTATTATACTAATCCTATATATATTGCAATTATGCCATAACAAATCACTCAAAATCAAAATCAAAATCATAGTCCATTATGGCAAAATTTTTATTGTTTCTCCTTGTTATAATTGCAAATTTTTCAGCATTCAACTGGACAAATGCTCAAAGTTATATTGGTGAATTGCAGTGCACAGATAATCTTAGGGATGTGAAATGCCTTAAAGATGATGATTGTCTTGATAAATGCCTTGAGAAATATGGTGATAGATTACAGGCTAATCCTTGTATTGGTAGAGATCCAGTAACACAAGAGCGTAATTGTGTTTGTCGATATAAATGTCATAAAAAGTCTATTTGAGTGATATTTAGATGGTATAATTTAATTTTCAGTGAATAAATATTATTTATTTGGAGTGTACCCTAATTAGTATTTACATGTGATATGGAATCATAATTTGAAATTGAAGTTTTATTTAGAAATGCAATTAAGATATTTAAGTGTGTGTATATTTCTCATAAAATGAAAATTCTGCAAGTAGTGAAAACTATCAAAAATCATAATTATATAAGTAATCTTTATCAAATGAGCAGCAGTAGTTCATAAATTCGTGTTTCTGACATACATGAATATTTGTAATTGTCAGTTACCTCCAAAAACATATAATTTTACTAAAGTCAAGTAGTCAATGATAGAATTAATTAGATGTCTTTCAATTTAATGTTTTAACACGGTGCAAACAATTTCTCTATGCCAATCATAAGTCTTTTTTTTTTAAAAAAAAATTGAAAATGTTGTCCTTCTCTCTATCTTTTTTTTTTAAGACAATATAAACTGTGAGATTGTTGAGTTTTTTTTTCAACTATATTCTCCTATGAATATAACTGTGAGATCGTTGTTCACTCTTTATTGAAATCATTAGATTGATTTGGGGTCAGCATTTACTTGTGATATGGTATTATGATTTAAAATTAGGTTAATTTAAAATTGAAATTTTGTTTAAACATGCAATTTTGATATTTAAGTTGTATAGTTCTCATATAATGAAAATCCCGTAAATATATAGTAAAAAATATTAAAAATCCTAATTAAACAAGCACTCCACACCAAATTATAAGCAAATGATAGTTCATAAACAAGATATAAAAATATCAAAAAAGTACCATATTGATAAATTATATAGATTTTATGTTTAAATAAACTAGATAATTTATATATTTAGATAAATGCTTCAAGCTCAATTATCTAACAACTCTATGGAGACCTTCAAAGTCAAGCAGGGTAAATAAGCATGGCGAAAGTAATAATCTGGTGTTTGGATATTATTAGGAATATGCCCTGATGTTTTGCGTCATTCCATAGGCAAGTTATTGAGAATGTCAACTAATTAGTTAATTGTTAGATTAGTCAGTTAACTATCTAGTCAATTAGTTGATTAGTTAGTTAAAGTTAGTTAATTAGTTGAAGATTAGTATTCTGTGTGGTGTAGCCACATGATAAGTAGTGTGGGATTTATTTGTACATATAAAAGGCCTCATTGTATACATTTTTCAGTTAATAGAAATAAAAATCAATTTTCCCCATTGATAAGCTCCTTCTTTATGAGGGTAGAAAATCCTTTCTCACTCATGTGGCCGAGTCTCTGAAGCCATAAGTTTTAAGAAATCGCCTTTTTTGGAACATTGAGGCTGTCTGTGAATATTTTCACATGAGTCTTATATAACGTGCCATAAATATGTCCTCGAGTGACTATCATAGCGTCTCTTGACAATTTCCATATGCCTTTACTGAAATTACTATCATAGCCCTGTTTGTCAAGAGCTACACCTGAAAGAAGATTTAACCGAAGATCTGGCACATGACGAACATCCTTCAATGTGATTGTACTCCCGAAACTTGTCTTTCTCTGGATATCACCAATTCCTATAATCCCAAACGAACTGGAATTTTCCATCTTTACAACTCTAAAATCTCCAGCTTTATACTTTGTAAAGTATTCCTTATGTGGAGTAACGTGGTAGGTTGTTAAGGTATCTACCACCCATTTCATATCTTCTCTTGAGACGTGAAGGCATGTCTCATTACGGAATGAACAATAAGCTACATCTCCAAGAATAGTAACTAATATTTCTCCACCGTTATTCTTCGGCTGCGAACTGCTTTGGACTTGCTCCTCTTTCCATTTGAAGCAATTCTTTTTCATATGTCCTTCAATTCCACAATGATGACACTTATATGTTGGTTTCCTTCCATCAGTGGATCTACCTCTACTCTTGCTTCTGCCTCTCCATTTATCTTTGCTACTCTTTTGTTACCTTCTCCGGTTCTCTGTGACAAGGGCATGGGTCTGATCTGTTCACATGTCCTTTCTCCTTGCCTCTTCACTTAATAGAGCATCCTTGACCATTGACATGGTAAGTTTGCCATTTGGGGCTGAGTTGCTGAGTGATAAGACCAGCGTTTCCAAATTATCGGGAAGAAAATTGAGTAATAACAACACTTGAACATCATCGCCAAGTGGCACAGATGACAAATGGTTGACCAAGCTCTGGAACTCACTGGTATGCTCGACAACTAAAGTTCCATTTTTAATCTTTATGTTGACTAAACACCTTATCAATTTCCAAGTGGTCTTGGCCTGGTACATGTCCTCCAACTTATTCTAGAGGGCATGTGCATCTGTCTCTTGTGCAATGTGGTGGAAGACACTATAATCAATTCATAGACTGATTTAACATATAGTTTTTCGGTTTGATTTCTTTCATTCTGACTCCTTGGCGAGAAACATAATTTTCAGCTTTCAATTCGTTAGGATTGAATAAATCTTTACAACTTAGGAGATCTTCTATTCGAGGTCTTCATAACATGTAGTTGGTGGCAGTGAGCATAATCATGGCTCCGGAAGATGATTTTGACTCTTCTGTGGTCATATCACCTTATAATAGCTTAATTCATCAAAACGAGGATGAATCTTACAAAATGGAGCTCATCATTACGTCCGAAACGATCAAAAAAGACGGAATTGACACTTTAGAGCTAAAATTTTACTATTGGGGTAGAACAAAAATTTTAAAAACTTTAGGAACCAAACTGTAATTTCAGAAAGATCAGAGGTCAAATAATAATTTTAGAAAGATCTGGGGTCAATTTAAAATTTCTTGAAGGTTGAAGAACTAATCTAAAATTTCAGAAAATTTTACGAGTCAATTTATAATTTTTGAAATTATTGCAGATTCCGACAATGAATAGTGTTTTCGGTCGTCTTCTCCGGCATCACTTTAGTAAATAGTGTCGTCGTTTCCGACAGAACTTTGGTGAACAGTGTCGTCGTCTTCGACAGAACTTCGGTTAACAGTATCGTCATCTCCGGCAGAACATCAGTGAACAATGTCATCATCTCCAGCAGAGCTCTGGTGAACAGTGTCTCCGACAAAATTCTGGCAGAGTTAATCAAACTTTGACTGTGATTTATGGGATCGTTTGAACTCCGATTAGGTCGTCGTTTGGTGCTTGAATTCCGTTCGATGAGAAAAATCCAATGGTGCAACCAGAATTAGATTTCAAACAAAAATCAAAAAATCTGGTGAACAGTCTCCGTCACCTGAAAACTCAACGATCGTTTCTAATTTGGCTCTGATACTACTTGTTGAAGTCAAAGAAATAATTGAGCATTGGTAAATACTAATTTGAGAGATTAAAAATTCTTCTATTAGTCGCAAGAATAGATTACAAAAATAACTTTCAAACTCACACTCTTCCTAATACTCTTTCTTGGTGTTTTTCTGGTGGTGTTTAATGAAAGAGCTCAGCAGCTAATTTATAGGAAAAATTATACCCCATAGATGTCATTGGTAACATCATAAAGGGTATAATATTCAACAATGACAACAACAATTTTTGATAGCAGCTATTGTTGACAACAGCTATTGTTGACAACATTCTATGGGCTGGACTTCTTCACGTTGGTGTTTTGTCATAATTATATTCAAATTCTTCTGTAAATGTAGTTGTGAGATCGTTATCCGCTCTTATCGAATATTCAAATTTGCATCTTGAGAGTTTCAATTTTCTATATATTATGTTTGAGTGACTAGAACGTAAGTAGCAATTACTTACCTGATCTTGAAATAGATTTACAAATTAAACTACATTATTTCATGTTCTTCTAGTAATATTGTTTTCGTTATACTTCAATATACTTATGTCACTAATTAATCATTTCTACCACATGGATTAACATTTAATTAGCAAGAAACTAATGACTTCATATAGTAGATATTTCACTATGGCAAGATGAACCATAACAATAATTAACAATATTCAATGAGAGTACTTGTTGAAAGGATACCGTTTCAATTATGTAACATTAATGTAATACGAATCAATATTACTACTAATGCATGATTAAGATTTAAACCAGGTAATTAAGTAGGTGTTGGTATTCAGATTGACCTATTTTTAGTGCCTTTTGACCTTTACGTATTTTTTTTAATTTTGAAAATATGGGTAAAAATTTAAAATGTTTTTAGGCTCGGTTGATAAGGTGTTAAAAAAGTAAAAGTCAAAAGTAAAGGGTTCCAATTTATGATTTTTGGCTTTCAACATATACGCTACTTAAACTATTTTTCAAGTACACAAAAAAATTTTAAGTGCGTAAAATTTGAGAAAAAATAAAATTAACGTTCTGTTGCAGCAAGACGTCAATATGCAATGTCACAACCCGAAATTTGGGCGTGATGACACTCGTCTTTTTCCACTAGGACAAGTCAGCCGGCAATCCAACTATAACATTAAAATGCGAAATTATAATTAAAATAGAAGTTCAATTTAATGAAAAAACCCCAAAACCTGGTTGTCACGTGCACAAGCTTTTAATGTATTACAATAGATTCGAAAAGAAATGTAAGTCTCAAATGGTGTTGTCTCTAGAGCAGAACAAAATCATAAATAGGAGTAGGGAGTCAGCTAGGATGGCAACAACTACCTCTCGCAATCTCCACAGAGAGCCTCAGACAAGTACCAGTAGAAAGGATATCACGACGATCTGGGCTCGTAACCTACAAAAATATTGTAGCAGGAGGGGTGAGTACCAAACACGCGGTACTCAACAAACGAACTAATAAACACAGAATTAAGTAGTATAGAATACCATACCCCCTTAACACTTTCACCAAAATCCTCACAACTACAACCTAACTCATAACCTTCACAATTACACCATTCGAAAATCCCATAATCAAAGCCTATGATAGTCTAATCCTCATTTCGTACCTCACTTCCAAGTCATAGGAAAATTCCACAATTTATCAAGTTCTCGCTAATTCACAAGGGTCACTAAATCAACACCAAATCTAATCATGTAATGACATAAACAAGGCAATGACACAACGAATCATTACTCTTATTAGCACTCCATATAATCATAACAAACTAGAGCATTGTGGGATGAAAATGAATGTCATGAGATGTAATGCAATGCAATGCAATGTCAAATAGAATGATGCATGTCTGTCCTAGTGATACACACCCGCTGTAA
>JAOTQJ010000102.1:21136988-21147328 GCA_025642045.1 Solanum sejunctum
TAATGACCTAACTTAATCACTAAAGTAAATAATTAATGACCTAACTTAATCACTAGAGTAAACAATTAAAAGAAATGTCTTATTCTTATTCTTATTCTTATTATTTAGGTCATTACAAAGAATAATTAACAATACTTAATGAGAGTAGTTGTTGAAACAAGACCGTTTCAATTATTTAACATTTACAAAACAATATTAATACTTGACCATTTGACGCATTCCTGATTTATTTAAGGATTTTTTAGTTTATCAAGATTTAACTCAGACAATTATGTGGGTGTTTGAATTAATTTATTTTTAGTGACTTTTAATCTTTAAGTTATTTGTTAGTTTAAAAATATCTGGATAATATAAAAAATGCTTTTTAGCACCACTTAAGAAGTGGGAAAAGAAAAGCCAAAAGTCAAAAACAGAGATTTTCAACTTATAACTTTTAATTTATAAGTCACTTTAAAAAGAAAAAAGTCAATTCAATTAGCACTAAGCTTAAGTGTTGTTTGACCCCAAATATTTTTGGGAAAAAACTTAAGAAAAATCTAGGAAGTATTCTTGGCAATATATTTGAAGAATTCCCAAGTTCCCAAATACTAGTTTCTAGTGTTTGGAAACTTGGGAGAGTATTTGAAAAGTTTTATATATTTAAATATTACTCCAAACTTTTATATTTTATAAAAAAAAGTACTCATCATGTATTTATTTTAACTAATATTTATCTATCTCCTATGAAAGTTTTAAATTGTAATTGAGTGACAAGATTAAGAAAAAAGAACAATTTGCTTTTAATGAATTATAAGTCCAATTGAATCACTGCCATGTTTAAGCATGTAATTGATATATTGATCTTGCCCATATTATTATTTTGTTGTTGTTAATTGTTATCAATTATGTTACTCTAATAAGATTATTTTAATGAAACATGTTCATTATAGAATAATAATACAAACTTACGGGTACTTTTAATGATTATTGAAACTTATGATTATAAATCATATTTTTTTAAATAGTCAAATATTCTTGAAAAATTTTGAAGTTAAATGCATAGCAAAACTTCACCAGAACTTGCCAAAAATATTTGAAAATTTGAGGTTAAAATCTATCTTAACATACGTTCTCCAAGATAAACTCCATTTTAGGATAATTAATTTTAAAATAAATTATCTTATAATTTAATCTCAATTAAATATGAGTTTTTTCTTTATTTCTCACCTGATTTTTGATATCTATATTGGAGCCTGATAAAATCTGTATTCGCACCGAAAATTCCCATAGAGGTTAAAGCACTTTTTAACAAAGGCGACTCCATAACCAAAAAACCAAAAGAGATTTAAACCCGAGACTTCTGATTAAGGATAAAAGAGTACCTACCAGTCCACTTTGCCACAATTCTTGTCAGGAAACACGAGTTAAACTCATTTTAAAATCAATTATTCCTTGTCCTTATTTTTTAAAACTGTAATAGACTCTTATAAAGTCAAAACAGAAAAAGACAGAAAAGAGCAACATTGGACTTTCACTTTTTTCAAACTATATTGACTTAGTCCATGGATTTGTTCAGATGAAACAACGTGGGAAAAAATGTATTATTTGATGCCTTAAAAGTACAGGAATTAATTCCCTCTTCTACTTTTTCGGAATTCTTCCTAGTGTAAATTAACATAAAAATCAAGATTCTTTGTAAATTTGTGTTTGCTTGTGAATGTGAACTTGTGCCCTTCCAGAAGCCAATTTTCATTAATAAAAATACCCCTTCAAAAGGCAAGAAAATATCAATCATGATCCAAATGATAGAACTTTCTTTCTTTTCCATCTATTTAGTACCCATTTTTCGATCTTGAAATTTTAAATTAAAATTATGTTAAATGTATCAAAATATCTTTTAATTTTGTGATCTTTAATATGTCACGTGCAAAATTTAAATTAAAGTTTTACAAAAAAAAAAGACCATTCTTTATGAAATACACGAAAAAAGAAAATAGATTATTTCTTTTTTAAACAAAAGAGTACTTGATTTTACTTTTCTATTATATTGTTCAATACGTTTACATATAATATTATTAATTTTGCCAACTCAAATAGTTACATGAATCTTTCTTTATTTTTTTATTATCTGATCCAACTTAAGATGTCCTTTTAATAAATTATACCATCATGAAATTTTGTGTTCAAACTTCATTGCAATTTTTATGTTTTAAAAAGGAGTTCTCCAATGACTTTCGTTGTCATGTTACTATATAGAAGATTTGGACTAAGCTAACAAACTTTAATTTACACAAAGACAGGTTTCAATAGACAGAATGCAAGGTGAGACGTTTACATCGCACGAATAAGACCTTAGCTTCAAAACAAAGTGTAAAATCCACCCACAAAACAAAACAAAACAAAAACACTAAATTTGTTTTGGTGGAAATGGATTTGGTTGTCATTTTGGTATTGGTTTTATTATTTAGGTGGGTTGGGGTCAAGTTAAAAGAGGAAATCTCATTCCCTCAAATAAATCAAGATTAAAATTAGTTAAATTAAGTTGAAATCAATTAACCTTGATTTATATGAGGGAATCTATCCCAATTAGAGGACATATCTATTACTCTCCTGTCCTAAATTAATTAAATTTTTAATTTTTTTTAATGTTCAAAGTTTAAAATAAATATTTAAATTTTTTTTTATATTTGCTCTTTCATTTAAATTTTTTTCATATTTGTTCTTTTATTTATTAAAGTTTTATATTTTTTAAAAGATAAATTACATTATATATTTATGACTTCATAAATAATAATAGTAGAAAGTATAATTTAAAATTTATTATTAAATACTTTTCTTAATATGTGTATATTACCTTACAAATTTAATTAAAATGAAAATTTTATTAAAAAAATTTGAATAAAATTGATCCCAATAGTATAATGAACAGACTTAACTAATAAATGAAAATAAAAGTGATATTTTTGACCTTTTTTCCTGTTTAGGAAATAATCATTGATTAGCACTTTCTAATTTTTTTAATCCATAATCCAATTACTGGAAGTAGCAAAGAAAGAAACTAAACAACAGTACAAAGTATTTACAAAAGACAAAATCTGTACCGTTGATCTTGAATGTCCCACAAAAGACAAATGATCCAACGGTCTAGATACAAAAGAAGACCCAATCTCCTTTGAAAAATACTCAATTTATAAAGTCATCATCTGTTTGACCGAAGCTTCGTTCAAGCACCAGAGAGGAACCTTCAAACTATATAATAACAAAATTATCTTTTAGCCGAATTTTCCTTATATATATAGATTTCTAAATTCCACTCTTCATCAAGCACTTACACAACTTCAATACTAAAATTCATTTTTTTCCTCTCTATTTTTGATATTTGCGATGGAATATGTTGATGAATTTTTTTCTTTGGAGAAGATCAGAAGTCATCTTCTTGGGGAATTTTCACCGAAAACTTTGAAATTTGGGGCGGAATTGATGAGTAATAAGTGTAGTGATACTGTGACTGAGAGTACTAATTCTGAATCTGCTAGTTCAGATTCTCTTCCGTTTGATTTTTTCGCCGATATTGAAGCTGATTTCTTTCAATTTGGAACTGGAGTTTCTAATTCGAGTTCCGAATCAGCGAATTCCGTGCATAATCGAACGGGTTTTGTTAAGCTTGAATCGGAGCCGTCGATTTCTAGCTTTGATTACGAGGAAAATCAGAGCAAATGCTTTCAGTTTAAATCGGAACCTCAAGTATTCATCGATCTAACTTCGCCGAAATCGACGAAATCGAGTAGCCCTAGTGATCGGAAATCTTCATTGAGGATTGATTTACCTCCAGTGAAGAAATATGAGTGGATTGATTTTGGTAATTCGACTCAATCGAATCCGGTTGTTTCGGTTTCCGTGCAACAGACGAGGAAAGTGGAAGAGGAGAGGCATTACAGAGGAGTGCGACAGCGGCCGTGGGGGAAGTACGCGGCGGAGATCCGAGATCCGAGACGCCGTGGTTCTAGAGTTTGGCTTGGAACATTTGACACCGCAATTCAAGCGGCGAAGGCTTACGATAAAGCCGCATTTACTATGCGAGGAAGTAAAGCGATACTGAACTTCCCTTTGGAGGTTGAGCAGAACTTGTCGTGCTCGAGCTCCGTGGTGGACAGCGGCGTGAAGCGGCGGAGAGAATGGGAGGAAACTGGAGAAGAGAAGGTAGTGAAGAAAGCGGAGAGGTGTAAGGAAGAGGAGTTATGGCCATTAACGCCGTCAAGTTGGAATTCGGTTTGGGAACAGAATTGTGACGGAATGTTCAACCTCCCGCCATTATCACCGTTATCTCCTCACCTGGGCTGTTCCCAGCTTATTTTAATCTGAAGTGACTACAAGAGCAATAATTTCAATTTCGTAATGTAACAAACTATATGGTCATTATGAATCTTTTGATTTTAAAACTCAAAACTTGTTTATATTTGTATGTTTTTGAACAGATAATTTGAACTTTTACAAATCAACTACCTGTTTTGTTCATACTTCATACTAGCCCTTCATTTTTATTGCTTTAATGCGTATCAAGGAGGGATAAAACAACAACTACTCAATGTACTTATAATCTGGGATTGTTGCTGAGGTTTGAACCTTTGAACTTAATTCGAGCATCCTTATCGTCGTGCCTTAATGATCGTATATCAGTCGGTTTAGTTCGATTTTGAAATTTATCGATTTGACTTATATCTTTTCGACCTTGGTTTTGTACAAATCAGAACGGTTGAGAAATAGAATCATCTGATTTCATTCGTTCTCAATAGCCATACAGTGCTACTTTTTGTCTTTTATTACACTCGTAATATCTGAAGGATAAGAACCACATTTACATCTATAATTCATATATTATATACGTCATTAGATATGCTAAACCATTATAATATTGGCTTATCAGTTATAAATCATCGAACTAGTTTAATTATTAAGATTTGATACAAAAAAAAATTATTAAAAAATACTTAAAAACAAGGTGACAAATCAAATAAACTATACATATGAGTTGACAGATTGTATTTTTCTAAAAAACAAACATTATCATAGAATGATCGAGAGTTTGAAACAGCAAAGAATAAAAATGTGAAATTGTCACGGACTTTATATACTAAATAGTACAAGTATAACTATTTAATTCACTAATGGGTTATCGGTTAACCCATTAAGGAAAAAATATAAAATTGTTAAAAATCGATAACTTAATAATAATAAAAAATTAAACCGTTACCAAAACTACTAAACTAATAACTCATTATCAATAAATCAATCACTGTTTTTTTAATTCAAATAATCAATTTTGCTTCAATTTTGAACAACCCTAGTCGTACTAGCTGTCCTACAAGCCTTACTTGAGGATGCATATAGGCAACCATATTTAGCTTCTATGTTTTCATCTTCGATCGATGTTTGACAGTCTTTTGAGAATCTTAACTAATTTAAATTTGTGTCACATAAGATTGTTTACCCCAAGATTCATAAAAAGTCATGATAACTTGAAGCGAGCCACAAACTTATTAATTAAATGACAATTGACATATACAATACGCCTGTCATATTAGAGGGAGAATCATTTTCTACCTATTACTTATCATTTTTCAGATACTTTCATAACACTATATTACATCTACGTAGAACAAAAATTATGAACTCAACAAGCATTGGAAAATCGTTTACCCTTTCCCAAGAGTGCACGCAAGCAATGGATTCTAGAAGAGAAGCAAAAGTAAAATCTTCTCAACCGAGAAGAAATAGCAACGTGTACATTAATTATTTAATACATAATTACTTGAGGGAACTGCAATTTCAATTGTCAAAGTCCAAACAGAAATTTTTTGGCAAAAGTCCATCTTAAAAAACATTACTGAATTACTTTTCTTTTTTAAATTTTATATGAAGATGTGAACCTGGATTCCAGGCAACAAAAAGAGCAAGTGAAATAGATTGTTTGACTGCATTTAATAATATTAATACTATGTTTCATTTAAAAAAGAATGATATAACTTGATTTAATACAAAGTTTAAGAAAAAAAATAAGATTTTTCAATCTCATGATTCTAAGTTAAAATTACATCAAATATATCAAAATGTCTTTTAATCTTATAACCTTAGACATATCACGTGAAAAATTAAAATTAAAATTTTACTAAAAAAGAAAATAGTCATTTTTTTAAAGCAAGCCAAAAAAAAGTAATTTTTTTCTTTTAAATACTATGTATTCAAAATACCTTGTCAAATGAGAGATAAAAACCTCCAACTAAAAATTGAAGAAATTTCATATTTATTCTTATGTGCCATATAATATAGAGTCGTGTGAAATTTTAGAAAGAACAGTCGACTTTGAAACTACATATATTATATGTTTGGATGATTATTAACCTTAAACAATAAACATGACATATCATTTGGAGACAGGGTATATTTTCAATAAACATGACATAGTGTTCGAACGACTTAGACCAATTAATTTAAAAAATTAAGGTATTTTGAATTATTCATTGATGCAAATAAAGTCACTCTTTAAAATTATATATGCTCTCTTCCTCTCAATTTAAGTGTTTCCGGGATTGGGCGGAGGACTGTTCCCAAAAGATTTTAGGTTTTGGTTGTCCAATTTTTCTACCTTTTGACTTCCTTTCTTCTTTATCTATCTCTCTGTACATCGTAAGTTAAAACTTTAAGATTTAAAAGATTACACACGTCTTTAATTTAAGATTATAAAATTACAAAAGAAATTATATTTCTTAAATTTCATATACAATCATACTAAAACACATAAATTGAGACAGAAAAAATAATATTTTACTCGTTCCATCCATTGTTATGGTTTATTATACTAAAAAACTAAATGTCAAGTTTGGAAAATTAAGAAATAATTTATCTTTTTGTCATTCTATTTAGTGCTTTTTAACTTTTATGAGCTTTGAGGGGGAGCCTTCGAGTAACTGGTAAAACTGTTATCATGTGACGAGGAGGTCACGGATTTAAGCTTTGAAAATAACCTCTAGCAGAAATATAAAGTAAGACTGCATACAATAAACCACTATGGTCGGGACCTTTTGCGAAACGAAAGTTTTAGTGCACCAAACTTGCACTTTTGCCCCTTATGAGTTTTGCTAAATTATACTGGACAAATAAAAATAGATGAAGCGCATACTTATCATCCTTGCTCAAAAAGGGAAAAAAAAAAGATGTATTGTTCGTGGAAGATAGTAAAGCATAAGACATGCTCATCAATTTCCTATGTAGGTGTTTATGTTAACATTTGCATGTTATTTGTCTCTGACTAATTTTGTGTTTTACGTTGAATGAAAGACAGTCTACAGACCATGCATGTATTAATTATTTGATGATTGTTGGTGAGGTCATGACATTATTTTCCTTCAAATTTTTTTAAATTCTCTATTCTTTAGGAATAATTTATTTAGGCCTTTAATTTATTTTGTTTGACTTTGAACATATATGTCATATAGTTTGACTTGGACAAATTACCAGTCCTTTTCGTTTCTGCTTGTTTGGGTATGGATTCAGCAAGACCTGACTATTCCTATTAAATAATTTGTGTTTGTTGCTCGCTTTTTTCCTTTTTATATCTCTCTTGTACTTCTTTTGATTTAATTTAGAGAAAAGTATTTAAAATATTTTTAAATTTGATATAAATTATTAATTTTATTTTTGAATTATTGATAGTATTAAAAATATTCTTTTACTTGACTAACTGAACTTAAAAACACTCTTGATTTTATAACAAGAGTGAAATATATCCTTAAATTCTTGCCAAGTTATGGAGTATTTTTAACACTTATGATAGTTCGAGGGTGTATTTTAGTTAAGTTAGTCAAGTAGAGGAGTGTTATAAAATTGACAATGATTCGGAATGAAACCAATAAATTGCGCTAAGTTAAGGGGTATTTTTAATAGTTTTCTCTTAAATTTTAATACAACTGCAGATTTATCATAATATTATTTTATACTATTATAAATGATAATAAATTAAAATATCGTTATAATGAGTAATTATTTATTATAAAAAGTACTCGTCCAATGAATTTTTACAAAAAAAAGGGATGATTTGCTTTTCTATACATAATTGAGTTATGAAATTACAAACCCATATCAATATTTTTTTATTTACGCTAATTTGTCAACTTTTATTACAAAACTAGAAAAAAAATATGATTTGTGGCGATTAAAGTTGATGTGAATGTGATGTGATTGGGTGGAAAAAGTTTTAAAAAAAAGAGTAACCCTATTCCTTAATAGTAGAAATTATATAAAAATATTTTTCGTATCTTATATTAAATAATGATGATTGACATATTGATGTGCAACATATCCTTCACTTTTTTGAAATAAAAAATATGTAACAATAAAGAGCAAAGCACCATGTTTTATTTGGTTGTACGATCTTTTTTTTTTTATTTTTTTATTAGAAATGTCTTTTCTCTTTCATAAATTAATCAAAATAATAAATTTGATTTGACAGAGAATGGGAAAGTAGAAATAAAGTACCTCACATCTTATGAATTATAGGTAGTGTAGTTACCCTAAGCATAATAAGAACTTTCTCTACACTTTGAGACAGTTTCTCAGGAAAAACAAAATATAATGAGTTGGGGAGTGTAAAACAAAGGTATTTATCCAATAAAATTGCATGGATAACAAGAAATACGTGTCGATCCTCATAAAATATGACGGAAAGTGGGACGCAACAAGTATGTAAATAAAAAAAAAATTTGTTTTAATCTGTTATATTAACCTTAATGGTAGTATGATAGATTTTTGATAGTTTGAAGTTTTATGCAATTAGTCTGAAAATTAATAATAAATATTTTATGATTTTGTCCATTTATTCTTTGGTGGAGAATGATGTATAGTTATATTTTTTACTTTTTTCGGTACCTATTGGTGCTTAAAGTGACATAGTGGCATAGTGAATGTTGGTTGTAATTGTGGTATAATATGGGTAAAGTTGGATGTTAAGTATGGTTATGTAGTTAGTGTCTGGCACAATAATAAAACTTCCGTGTTAGGACTGGTTGGTCTGTGTAATGGTAGGAAATTGGTGTGGTTAATTTTGTTTATGGTGAGCTGCATGGTGTGTCTAATTATATTTATGATGAGCTGCAATGTATTGTAAATGTGACAAACCTTTGAATTTTCAAGTATTCAAGATATTATTATTTTTTTTGGAGAAACTATCAACAACATTAAGAAAAAATTTAACTCAGCCACCAACTGTTATGCCAAAAAAATGTAGGCTTCAGAATCAAATTGACTACCATATGCAAAATGGCATTTAACATACTGAACATTGTGTTTTTTATATTATAACTAACTAACCATATCAACAAAAGTTAACCCACCAACACTAATACCAAAAAAAAAGTAACCTCTGTAAAGAAATAATTATGCACTGATAATGAAACTCGCAAAAATGTCAATCTTTTTACGAAAAAAATAAAAGCATTTCAAACTAATAAAGAGTACCATATAATGTACACTACAATCTCCATGTTAAAATCCAACAAGAATATCATTAAAAGGAGATAACTATGATCCACTCTAATAAAACAAAAATAAGTCAGTCACCAACTGTTATACCAATTACAACAATCATTTTACAAATTTGGAGCTTCGAAATATTGAACTTTTTCTAGTAGGTGTGACCTTCGTAATTCTTCTTTCTCAACATCAATGAAAGAACCCTACATAGAAATGAAAAAAATAAAAAAGAAAGCGTATGAAATGATTTAAGCAAACTCAAATTTTTATTTTCAATACAAAAAAAAAAATTTACGCTAACCTGAAATTTTGACTAATTGTAAGCAAAAACTAGAACAAACATAGGTTTTGTTCAATGAAGAGTTTTCTTCTTTGACAGAGGTGGACGAATTTGCACCTTTCATCAACTTCTGTCTCTTCGACAGTGAGATTTTGTTCTCAAAATCACTATCATATGGTAAATTACCTTCACTAATAGGCTTCTTGCCCTTGGATGCAAAACCAATATTAGCCTTACTATTCTGCAGATCATTGTTGTCAATGACAACCACATCGTCATCATTTTTTGGGGGTGAAGGGGTGTATGCATTTAACTCAAAAGATGGTTTAGAACAACAATGAGGACCACTATCCTTACTTGTAAATCTTGAACTTTTTCAAGTTGGTGTAACTTCCATTTTTGTAGTTCTTTTTCCCTTAATGATGAATCTACATAAATATGGACATAAATTTAAAAATAAAAAATTAGAATTTGAAATCATACAACAACAACAACAACATACCCAGTGATGTCCCACCAGTGGGGTCTGGGGAGGGTAGCTTGTACGCAGACCTTA
>JAOTQJ010000102.1:21147428-21159646 GCA_025642045.1 Solanum sejunctum
GAAGGCTTTCCGGCAAGAGCGTCGCGAACCCTTGCCGGAAAACGCGACCTGTCGGAGGGAAGGAAAGGAACGTTGGAAAGGAGAGAGAGAGGAGCGTTTGGAGAGTCTATGATTTTTCGCTACAAACCTGGAAAGGTTGATGAACATGATCGAAGAACTTTGAAGAACCACTTTCTTCAATGAAAATTCACTTAAAGAATGGGAAAGGTTGCGAAAAAAGGTAACGAGTAGGATGGATATAGGATGAAATAGTGTTTAATATTAAAAACCAACTTTTTCAATTCATTTTTTCTACAAATAAATTTTAAAAATGGAGGTAGAAATATAGAAAATCATAGTGGCGCGACAGACGAGGCACAACCATCAATCACCCATCACTCAGATGGATTAAATCAATCAATAAAAAATTTTGTTTTTTTGATCCCAACTATTTCTCAAAGTGTGTATTTTTGTAATTAAATTGGTACATTTGTAATTAAAAAAGCAAATGTAATTTTGGGGCAAAATTTTATGCTTTCTGTAAATTTTCCAAAATAGATACATACATACGTATATATATATATTTGTTTGTAACAAATAAAATCTTGACTTTGGGCCAATCCAAAGTTGGATCACAGCGTAGTCTTTCTTGTGGGCCTGCACCATATTGAATTTGGGCCGAGTTGGAAAGCTACATATGAACAAACTTTGGAAGATTATTGTCCCTTCTTATAATGTTTGATCTAATTATTTAACTTTTCTAATTTTTATTCAATGATTTTGTTTAACAAAAATATATTTTCAGATTTGGCTTTGTTAATAAATATCTTGGGAATTTCTAAGAACAAAAATGGATTTCCGTTACTAGTTTCGTCCTTGAGATTTTGATTCCAATTTAAATAATTTAATTTTCTTTTAATTAGAATTAATCATTAAATTATAAGAGTAAGTTTTATAAATGATAAACATATAAAATCTAATTATGCTCCATAATTATAGTTTGAGTAATTACATTTAATAACTATAGTTATAACAATATTTATATAATTCGTGCAACATTTCTATATATTTGTATATTTCGCTATAAGTTTTTGTATAGTATTTGTATATTTCGCTATACAATTCATACATGACGTTTGTATAATTCATTATACAATTCACAGTATATTTTGTTATATAATTTGATTCGTGCACAAATTTTGTATGATCGCGCATAATATTTATATAAGTCGCACAAATTATACAAAACTCAAATTGTAATTATAGTTAGTTGTTTGTCACGAGCCGTAATTAATTCAAATATAGTTATGTTAGCTAATTAACTACTCACTCTGTCTCAAATTAATTGAATTTTTTAGGTTTTCTTCAAGGTTCAAAATAGTTGAATCTTTCAAAGTTCAAGATGAATGTTTGAAACTTTTTTCATATTTACCATTCATTTATTGAACTTTTATATTTTTTAGAAAATAAATTACACTATATATTTATGATTTTACAAAGGGCAATAGTGAAAAGTATAGTGTAAAGTTTGTCTTTGAATGTTTTTCTTAATATGTATATATTACCTTATAAATTCAGTTAATATGAGACAAAGAGAGTAATATTTATTTGGTTATCCACGTAATTTTCCTTACGATAGATGTTAGTACACCACAATGCCGTTAATACGTCCAGTACTTTCTCTTTTGATTAGTCTTTATTTGTTTAATATTTACTATATTTGATCATTAAAATAGGCTCAACAAAACATATTGGATAATCAGATGCTTAACAAGTTTTAATGTCTTATTATGCTTGTTGCTTCCTTTAAAAACAAATTAAAAATTAGATCCGCAACTTTCTAACACATATTGTATCTTTGTACGGTATTATTCAATAAAGATCGATAAAATAAATTAACTATAAAACAAAAGCTTTTAAGCAATAATTTTATGATGCCAATCATATTTTCAAAGAATCCCATTGTTGGATCCCTCTATGAGTTTCTTGTTGCCATTTTATGTGTCTTTTTCTTCTTAACTTTATTCCCTAGAAATTCTCCCCATGTTTTAATTAAAACTCGAGGCTTGTCTTATATTTTTTTAATTTTCAACAACAACAACATACCCAGATCTCACAAGTGGAGTATGGGGAGGATAGATTATACGTAGACCTTACCGTTACCTCATAGAAGTAGAGAAATTATTTCCTATACATAATTTATACACTAAATATATATTGTGATACACTTGAAAGCTGAATATAGCTATGGACTATACGTGATTATAAGACGAATAGTCATTTCTTTGATAATTACTTTGATCGAATAATCGCCTAAAGTAATTATCTCAAAAAATCAATAAGTCAAAGCACAGGCGGGCTATATTCACTCAAAGATGGTCAGATGAACACCATTCGTCAAAAAAATTTTTTGAATACACAAGTTAAATATAAATATTTTGACATATATAAATTATTGAACATCCTTGATACAAAAATCACCCGTCCATGTCCAAAAAATATGAACACCCTTGACAAAAATACTTACTCTGCCACTGGAGTTAAAGGGTATATATCCATAACTTTTTAATTTAAATATTGTATATTACAAGAACGCAAACTGTGTACAACTCATTACGTTTTGTACTCGTATTATTTAGTGCCATTTTTTGGAGATAGTGATCTTACTAGATATTCCTAATTCATTGCAAGTACAATGTTCTAAGTCATCATATATGAACCAATGAAATGTTTCTCTCCAAAAAGATAAGTAATTAAATAAAAAGGATTCTAAAATTGTTCAAAATATATGTTTCATTGATTCATAAACATTGTACAGAAAAAGACAAGAAGTTTCTCGTTTTAGTTGACAGAAACTTTATATGATTTGAAACTTTTCTTATTTATTATAGGCTAACTTTTAGAATTGAGTTATTTTTTTAAAAAGAAAATTCCTCAAGAACACCGAAGCAAATAAATCATTTATACGTGGCAGATTTAGAATATGATATACAAGTTCAAAGACCTTTGTAATTTTTGTTAAAAGTTTGTATATATTAAGAAACTCATTAAATATCTATAAAGATTTGATTGAGAGCTCATTATATTAACTTGAGGTTATTGTAAAAATTCAAAAACTTCAAATTTTGGATTTTTTTGCACTAGTAAGTTTTATAGAGGAAACTCTCCCTAACAATGGTATAATTTCATATTAAGAACTCAAATCCGGAAACTTAAATCTTCCCATTTTATGCAGAAAAATCTAAGTAGGCATTTGGACGTGATTTCAAATCATTGACATGAATTGAGGTTGATTTGAAGCTGAAATTTTATCTGAACATGCAATTTGGATTTTAAAAGTTGTAGTTTTCCTCGCAAATGTGAAACACAACAATTTGTAAAACTATTATTTTTTTAATTCTTACAATCTTACAAATGAGCAAATAAAATTGAAATTACTCGAAAGGTAGAGATAAGGTCCAACTAAATTTAAAATTCTGTTCAACTATCATGCACAAATGATAATTTCAAATCAAATCCCAAATTTAAGCTAATAAGTTGTTTAATTTATTATTGTCATACATTGAAGTTGTAATAGTCCTTATGTGTTGTCATTTTAGAAGCTTAGTAGAGTAATTCACAATTCCCAATGCATTTTGTTAAAGATACAAACAATGCTAGTTTTCCCTTATTTATTCCATGCATATTTTTACTTCATTCCTCCCCCTTTCTCTTTTCTCTCAGCCTCACCAAGGTATTCTATTTCTAAATTTCTAAAAATTCCCTGTTTCAATATTAACAGTTGTTTTTTTCAAAAAAAATTTAAGTTATATATATATACTAACAAAATGAAAATTTTTGGCCTAGTTTAAATGTGATAGTAGTAGTAAGGTACCATTTTTATCAAGTTACCAATTACTAATGTTTATCCTAGAAATTTGTCATATAACACAATCAATGCATATTAGTTAAACTCTTTCAAGAATTTATGAAGTGTTTTTTTTTTCATTGCGAGTTTTCTTATATTGGTAAAAGATTGAGTCTTGGTACTATTTGTTATGAATAATATATTTTCACCAGTTAAAGTTATTAGCAAACACACATCTAAACTATCACTACTTTTTCGTAAATTTTATATATCACCTATCAATTGTTCTATTTTACCTACTTAACTGTAGTTAGCCTACACATGCTTCTTGTTGGTTGGGAGCAACTATTTTAGGTAAACAGAATAATGGTAGTTGAGATATGAAATTCGCGAAAAAGTAATAATCTAGGTGTGATTTTGACCATTAACTCGAAAATGCTAGAATTTGATGCATTTAGAAACTTGTGTGTAACTTTGAAGGTGTTCTCTCAAGATCAAAATATTGGTTTTATGAAGAATTATCATTTGTACAGAGTCATTTAGCAAAAATCAGGTAAAATAAACCATTAAGCAAAATTTGGTTGAAGAATGAAGGACTCCTCCTAATCAAATAGGATGCTATTTGTGCAATAAAAGAGTTTGACATTGTTAGATCATGTAAAAGTAATTGCAGATAGCATTTTATAGCAAACAAGTTGCAAAACATGGTAAATGACCTGTTACAACACGTAAAATTACACCAATAGTGTAAGTCAGTATTGTCTTGTTTACCATTCATATTTGATTTAATGGAACATTTTTACTGTGTAGATCAACATTTTTATCTGGGGTTCCAAGCAAGTGAGCTACCATGGGCACAGAAAAGGCAACTACTACTCTGGAGGCTATCAACAATGAGACTGTTGATCTGGTAAAATTTAGTTATAAGTATTACAAAGCAATAGATTGTACTAAATGTTGTGATGTCGTTGATCATATGAGATCGATATGAAGGAGAATGTTATAACTTTAATCTATTATTCACTTGACAGGAAAACATTCCTATTAAGGAGGTTTTCGAGAATCTGAAATGTACAGAAGAGGGACTTACCTCCGCGGAGGTTGAGAAACGTCTAAATGTGTTTGGTCATAACAAGCTCGAAGAGAAAAAGGTTTCTTATTTTCGATGCAGCTTTTACTTGTCTTCAATACAATCCTTTTCTGCTTTCAAGAAGATCATCTAATTTTGTATACTTATATCTTTACCATCACATTTGACAGGAGAGCAAAATACTGAAGTTTTTGGGATTTATGTGGAATCCTCTTTCGTGGGTAATGGAAGCAGCAGCAATCATGGCTCTTTTTCTTCCACATGGAAAGGTAGATTTCATCGTTTGCATTAACGTCTTTAAGAGCCTACAAGGATATGGAAACTGATGTCTGTTGTATAATTTTTTGTTACAGCACAAGGGAGTTGATTACCAAGATTTCGTTGGCATCGTTGCACTACTTATCATTAACTCAACCATTAGTTTTATAGAAGAGAATAACGCTGGAAATGCGGCTGCAGCTCTTATGGCGCGGTTAGCTCCAAAAGCCAAGGTCAGATAACTAGCTCGAAATACTGTGACTTCTTCATGTCATTATTCAAGTTCAAATGGCCTAGTGGTCCAAGAATATTCAATCATATGTATCAGGTTTTACGGGATGGGAAATGGAATGAAGTGGATGCAGCCGTGTTGGTTCCTGGAGACATCATTAGCATAAAGCTCGGGGATATAATTCCAGCTGATGCGCGTCTACTTAACGGTGATCCATTGAAAATCGATCAGGTATCAGTTGAATCATTGGTCTATGTGACTATTTCATAAGCAACTTGACCTGCCGACTGGTTTTCAAATTAAGCGTATCTCCCTGCAGTCTGCTCTTACAGGAGAGTCACTTCCAGTTACCAAAAATCCCGGTGATGGTGTATACTCTGGATCAACATGCAAACAAGGTGAAATAGAAGCAGTTGTTATAGCTACTGGAGTTCACACTTTCTTTGGAAAGGCTGCTCATCTTGTGGAAAATACTACACATGTTGGACATTTTCAGAAGGTAAGGAACACATATATATTCTGTCGTATATATGTTAATTTTATCATATTTACATATTGTCATGTGTTTTTCGTTATTAGTCTCTCTTTTTACTTCCTTTCAGTTCCTTTTTCCTTTTTGTCAGATCTAGTTATTCTGGTTATGGGTTTTTGAGAAGAGGAAACAACCTCTCTACTTCTATGAGGTAGTGGTAAGGTCTGCGTATATTCTACCCTCCCCAAACCCCACTTGTGGGATTCCACTTGTTGTTGAGGAACACATATATTCTACTTATAATTCTTCGCTACAACCTAAAGCCATAATACTTTACTAGTTAGACTAATCGTAACTGGAATGCACTCAAGTATGTGACGAGGCAAGTTTTAAAACGAATTAACATCTTATTTGATGGTTTCAGGTATTAACTTCAATTGGTAACTTTTGCATCTGCTCTATTGCAACTGGTATGATCATTGAGCTCATTGTAATATTTGGGGGACAACATCGACATCCTCGTGAAGCTGTTGACAGCCTTCTTGTTCTGCTCATTGGTGGAATTCCCATTGCCATGCCAACAGTTCTCTCCGTAACTATGGCAATTGGTTCACATCGACTGTCTCAGCAGGTTTGTTGAGTTACCAGTTTAATATATCAATTTTGTAGATATGAATAAAGTTTAAACTGTTTCTAGAGTTTCTGAAATTTTTTATAACTGACAAGTAACTGATACCATGCATAATTGCAGGGAGCTATCACAAAAAGAATGACGGCTATAGAGGAGATGGCGGGAATGGATGTCTTGTGCAGTGATAAAACTGGCACTCTAACTTTAAACAAATTATCAGTCGACAAAAATCTGATTGAGGTGGTCCTTAGTTCCTCTTTTAAAATTTATCAGATGTGATATATCACCAAACTAAACTGATACTCTGATGGTCCTTATAAGATGAGAGCATAAATAGTTTCATAACGATAATCCTATAGTACTAAAATAGTGCAAAAATGTTATATAATCGATCATACTTATATGGTGCCTTTGTATTATGTGTTGCATTGAGCAATCAAAATGTCCAAAGTAGTTGCATAGCACCTCATGGCATAAGGCAGTTCTTTAGATTTATATGGTCAATAAGTAGCTCAAGCAAGCACTTCATGATTCAGAACTAATTATGCGAACCATTGATAAACGAAACCTTAAGTGGGAGAGTAAATTGTTCATCTGTTGCATTTGTCCTCTGCAACTATCAGTTTTTCCCCAAAACTATAAGGAGTGCATTTCGTGAAACAAAGGTTGTCGATTTCTTTGTCATGAAAACTACATTGAGTGCATTTTCTGAACCAAAGGTTGTTGATATCAAGCAAATTATTTCAGGTTTTCGCCAAAGACGTTGACAAGGACATGGTAGTTTTGATGGCTGCAAGAGCGTCAAGGTTGGAGAACCAAGATGCTATTGATACTGCAATAGTATCCATGCTTGCTGACCCTAAGGAGGTACATGCTGCCACTGTTCAGATTTTTTAGTCCTTGAACAACTTGAAAAACGTGGACTTCTATATAAACCGAGGATCTTAGTGCATATTCCATTCTTTTCTTCATAATCCTCTGTTCACAAAGAGATGAAATGTGAAAATAATTCAATCATTACTTGATTAATAGAGCATTTCTCATACATTTGAATGCACAAGGACCCTCTCATGCAAGTGGACTTGAGCTACTAAACTTCTATGCAAATCTTTCATCATGTTGTTACTGTGAAAAAGACTAATATTGTTCTATTTATTTGATTTTCATGTAAGGCACGAGCGGGTATCACAGAGGTTCATTTCCTTCCATTCAATCCAACTGATAAAAGGACAGCTCTTACCTACCTAGACAGCACGGGTAAAATGCACCGAGTGAGCAAAGGTGCTCCAGAGCAGGTAAAGACTCTGAAATAGTAAATGTTGCTGATTTTGGTTCGTATTCAGCAGAATGGTGGAATGCAGTACCCACAGTTATTTTCACACTTAATAAACTCTTCTGATATGTTCTCTGTAACTTGTAGATTTTGAACCTGGCTTGGAACAAATCAGACATTCAAAAGAGAGTGCATTCAGTGATAGATAAGTTTGCTGAGCGTGGGCTTCGATCCCTTGCAGTCGCTCGCCAGGTAATTAGGACTTTGGCTTGTCAATTCCTGTGAAGTTGAAGCTCACGAGATGATGATTTGCTATGTTGTTTGTTTTGTATAGGAAGTACCAGAAGGTACAAAGGACAGTCCAGGTGGCCCTTGGGAATTTGTTGGTCTTCTCCCTCTCTTCGATCCACCACGTCATGACAGTGCTGAAACAATTAGAAGAGCTCTTGAACTAGGAGTTAGTGTTAAGATGATTACAGGTTTGCTTAACAGCTAGACCTCTTATCTTGTTACCTTTTCTTGCTATAATGTAAAACAGCTTGTACTTCTCAACTAGTATTTAGACTCATATTCTGACTATGTTACCTGTGGTACTTTTACCAGGTGACCAGCTAGCTATAGGTAAAGAAACTGGGAGACGTCTAGGGATGGGCACGAACATGTATCCTTCTTCGTTTTTGCTTGGAGATCAGAAGGATACCTCAGCTGCAGTCCTTCCAATTGAAGAACTCATTGAAAGCGCTGATGGATTTGCCGGTGTCTTTCCTGGTAAGTTAGAGAGAAATACCCCCTCTATTTAAATTTGTTTGTGTTGCTTTCCTTTTTAGTATTTCTTTTTTAACGACCATTCAATTTCAAATGACATGTTTATAACCATAAAATTCAAGCACATTTTAGTACATTCTATATATCTTTAATTTAAGACCATAGGATTCAAATGTTTTCTTTACTTTCTTAAACTCTATGCGAAGTCAAAACTAGACAAACAAATTGAAACAGAGGAAGTAAAGTCTTTGAAATCTTCATTTTGTTTCATAATCTGAATATATATTATTCCTCGCAGAGCACAAGTACGAAATTGTGAGAATCTTACAAAGCAGGAAACACATTTGTGGTATGACTGGTGATGGAGTAAATGATGCACCTGCTCTGAAGAAAGCGGACATAGGAATCGCTGTAGCAGATGCAACAGATGCAGCTCGGAGTGCTTCGGATATAGTTCTGACAGAACCAGGACTAAGCGTTATTATCCATGCTGTATTGACAAGCCGTGCCATTTTCCAGAGAATGAAAAATTACACAGTTAATAAAATTCCCTTACTTCATCCCACAAAGAAATTAAACAAGTACTTTCAAATATATCTTAACATAGTACTAATGCTAAAGCATTCTTTTGTCCAGATATATGCAGTGTCCATCACAATTCGTATCGTGGTAAGTTACCCTTGAGTCATTATATTCTGGAACCTGAACTATATGCGTGGTAAGAAAAAGGAGAACAATTCCTCCCTTTCTTTTGCAAAATGTAACTCGTCTTGTGATGACCAAACAGTTGGGATTCATGTTGCTGACTGCATTTTGGAAATTCAATTTCCCCCCATTTATGGTCCTTGTCATTGCCATTCTTAATGATGGTGAGGGCTCATACACATCTTGCGCATTTCATAACTTTGCAAGGTTGATGATATTACATTCTTCCTCTATAATCGTTTATTTATTGAGCTGACTTAAACTGTTCTGCAGGCACGATCATGACTATATCAAAGGACAGGGTCAAGCCATCACCACTTCCTGATAGTTGGAAGCTCAGTGAAATCTTTACAACAGGAATTGTGATAGGCAGTTACCTCGCCTTGATGACCGCTTTATTCTTCTATTTAACATTTGAGACCAGCTTCTTCGCGGTACTTTCCCCTTGATATGTTATCTACATAGCCACACAATAATGTATTTGGGCACAAATTCACTAATCATGTTCCTTTTTCCTCAGAACACCTTTCACGTGGAAGATTTCAACAAACATATTCCCAAAAATAAGGTCATCACCGATTCTCTGAATGCAAAACTAGCTTCAGCTGTATATCTCCAAGTTAGCACCATTAGCCAAGCATTGATCTTTGTTACAAGGTCGAGAGGATGGTCATTCATGGAAAGACCTGGCCTACTCCTTGTTAGTGCCTTTATCGTTGCTCAGATGGTAAGTATTTATTTTCCCTTTTGGTGAAATCGCGTATCTAGTTGACCAACCACACGATTAATCTACAGGGGTCTCATTTCATCTCCTTGTTTCTCTTCCATATAGGTTGCAACTTTTATGTCTGCTATGGTTACATCAGTTAAATTTGCTGGTATTGAGAAGATTGGATGGAAATGGACTGGCGTGATTTGGTTGTTTAATATTATTACATATTTTCTCCTTGATCCCATCAAATTTGCTGTTCGATACGCTCTCAGTGGGAGAGCCTGGGGCTTACTACTGAACCAAAAGGTGAGCAACTTCATATTCTTCTTCACAACGCCATATATTACTTCGATTCTAGACATACATATAATGTAATGCATTTGCATTTATCAGACGGCTTTCACCAACAGAAAGGACTTTGGTAAGGAAGCACGCGAAGCAGCATGGGCTGCTGAACAAAGGACAATTCATGGCCTTCAATCTGTAGAAACTAAAACATTTCCAGAGAATTATACTTTCAGGGAGATCAGTGTAATGGCTGAGGAAGCAAAAAGGCGCGCAGATATTGCAAGGTTAGCATCTTTTCAACCTGTTTCTAAGGATTTGGTTCTAAAGAGCGTCTTTTAATCTCAAATTACAAGCTGAACTTGTCTACATTTAACTTTATCCTTCGTTGATAGTATCGATCTTTTTTAATTGTATCGTTCTACTGGTCAGGTTGAGAGAACTTCACACACTTAAAGGGAAGGTAGATTCTTTTGCAAAGCTTAGAGGATTAAATGTTGATCATGTCAATCCACATTACACCGTGTAACGAGAGGAGAATCCTCAGATAAAGCTGCAGATACTATTCCCCTTTGCTCATATATGGAGCTCTTCGCGTTAGTTCCTTTTGCATTTTTTAGTTTTATCATTTGCTCAATATGTCAAATAAACCAAGCTTTTTCCAGCTCCATTCTGTTTGCTGCAGCAAAGTGCAAGTTTGAGTTAGTCCCTATAGTAATTCTTTTGAGAGTCCACAGAAGCTGTGACAAAAAGAAAGAAACACTAAAAAGAGATTCAGTTACTATGGTATATGTTGGGCTGATGTAATGAAAGATTCATGGAATAGATTATTGAATTATACAGATTTTGGAGTAAAGCTAATTAAATACTTGTTTACTCATAAATGTGTGGTTGTGATGTATATAGTGGCATACACCGTTGTACAAGTAGTGTCAGTCTGATATCACAATTCATGAATAAGTTTGAAGTGATTCGGGTTTGGAATTAAGATGATTTTAAAGATTTTTCTTAAAACGAGTGTTATTAAGACCAAAGAGTTGGATGAAAAGGAGGAAAATGCCAACTGTTCCTAATTCACCGGTAAAATCAATCATAACTCCCATTAAATCAAAACAATGAAGTTTGTTATGTATTTAACAGAGATCAAAAGTGTAATGTACTAGATATTTTTAAGCCTATACTAGCGTGAAAGGATAATGTTCAAGTGAATTCCTAGTGAGTTAAGTAAAATTTAAAATGAAGGTTATCTTAGCAATTAGCTTGGTTTAGTTATCTGATTGTTGAGATGGTTTTGGAAGGATGGTTGGTTTGTCTTTGGTTATAATATTTTTGGGGCAATGTTATGTGAAGTTAAGACTAAAAAAAATGAAATTTGGTTTGCATTTGGAATTATTCAAAATGAAGGTTATACATAAAGGCTGCCTAATTGACTTGTTTGGGAGTAATTCTTTTGCCATTATTGCATGGCTTGCATGGGCAGCCTTTGCATGCCCTTACCACGATTTGAGATTATACCATACCATGTCATAGCACCATGGGAAAGGATAGTGCTGCCATACCTAGGTCCCCATGCCCACTCCCTTATGTTTGGCATCTTTTCTTTTTAAAAGTGAGTCAAAAAGCCCATTTGCACCACTTGATTTTATGCCCTTTCCTTCACATGTTTTTGATCACCCTTTTAGTGATTAAACGATCCTTATAACCCCACCCCCACCTCCCCAAAATCCATATAAATGACCCCCTTGTACTTAGTCTTTACATCATTCTTCAAAGAAACAAAATCCCTTAATTTATATTGCTCTCCCAAAACTCTCTCAACACTTGGGTTAATATTCTTCAAGATCTCCATCAAATCTCTTCATTTTCTCAAGGCTAATCAAGTAAGATATATAGGTTTGATTCTTGATTTTCTTTCAACCAAGAAGTCCTCTTCGAAAAACTAAATTTAGAATTACGAATTTTCAATCTT
>JAOTQJ010000102.1:21159746-21178670 GCA_025642045.1 Solanum sejunctum
AAATAATTTAATAAAATTATCTTTATTTTTTAGTACAACTTAATCGTGTGCCAAATTTAGTAGTGAAGAATAATCAAGTTCCCCTTGATTTCCTTTTTAGAGTAATAAAGCATGTAATTTTACGAAATTAATAATGTATTTCATATGCTTTGAAACCAGTATAAATAATAAATTAGATATAGATAAACATAGCTCCGGCCAGATAATTGGAAGTCACGTGCTATTATGCTTTGCAGGCAAAATAGCTCACACATCCCAAAATACAAAAATCAGTACATATAAGCATCAATAAAAATTGATATAGTTAAATTTAACAATTTATTTTAATAAATTAAAAAAAATCACCATACTAAGTTAAATTATTAATAGAGGTCAGGTAACATGTTTCATAAACATATTCTTAATGAAAAGTCTTAATATTTTTAGTATAAAATAACTTTTGATAGTGAATATCCTGCGAAACTTGTTGTAAATTCAAACTAAACTTCTTAAATTTTTGCATAAATCATGCCCAAAAAATTTAAATTTTGTTGCATCACTAGTCTTCTGTCTCTTTTACTTTGTCTTCCCCTGTTTCCTGTCCCTACAGTTCCTTCATACTTGTATTTCCTGTCAATTTCAGATTACTTCCATGTTTTCCACAATTATTTGTTACTATTAATAATAACATATATCTTCATAAATATCTTTTCCATCTTATTTGTCGTTTAATTAAATAATATTTGTCATCTTAGTTCAGTTTCCACCACAACATTTTGCCACCTAAGACCATGATACTTTTTCTTGTTTGTATTACAATATTTGCACCTTAATTAAAATACCCCTTTATTTATTTTCACTTGTTTCTTCAAGATTTTTTTTAGTGTTCTCCGACTAGTAGAATATTTCCAAGATAATTCTTGTTTTTGTAAGTGTGTGTGAAGAATGGAGCTGAAATTGGCTGATTCCAAGTCATTATTTTTGTCTAATTTTGAGGTGATGAAATCTAGTTCATTTCTTGACACAAAGCTAAGGTTTGGTCTCAGTGGGACTCACAGGTTCTGTTCTTGCAGAGGTAATTTTCTAATAGGGAAAAAATGAGATTTTTTTTTCTGTTTTTAGTGTTAATCATTCATCATTGTAATGTTTATCCTTAGATTTTGGCTTTTTCTTAGTTAATCAGAAGATCATAAACCCACCATCTCTTTTGTACCAATGTTGGTTAAACTTAATGCAGGCTTTCTCTTGTAGCTTTGCATTTGTTTAAGCTGTGGACTGTCCTTTTATTGTCTTGTGTGCATTTTTAAGTTTCATGTATCAAAAGGAGTAAGTATGCCCTCGTTAGAAGGTGCGAGAGGTTGAATTTAGAAGTTACGAGTAGAGTTAGACGGAAGATGTATTTGGGGAGGTGATCAGACAAGATATGGTGAACCTTGATCTCAGGACATGGCCTTAGATAGGAAGGGGTGGAGGTCGTGAATTAGAGTAGCATGCTAATATGTTAGTAGGGTTAGGATGTTGTTTGGCCGTAGGCTAGTAGCATTTGTCTGGTGTTGTCTTTATCTTATCTGTCTTATATATGTTAATTGTCTCGTATTTACATACTTCTTGTTTTCCACATCTAGTTTATTCTGATTATGGATTTTTGTGACGAGGGTTCTCAGGAAACAACCTCTCTACCTTTGAGGCAGTGGTAAGGTCTGGGTACATTGTACCCTCCCCAGACCACTGCGTATGTTGTTTTGTTGTTGGTGTATATATCAAAAGGAGGGGAAAAGTTTCTTACTGCAATTCATGGATAAAGATGCTATGTTGCTAAGACTCTCCAAAATGATGTTGTACCTATGGTGGGTCCTTCGAAAATGCTCTACTTTTGGAGGATTTGATAGGCGCCTGTCAATATTCTTGAAGAGTCCGAGCAAAGTAGCAAATAAGGGGAGAGAAGTGCAATTTCCTGTATTAGAATATTGTTTGGAGAGGATCTAAAGCTTGTGTTTACCAAGTCTATTCCATTTTAGTCATGTCTGCCTTTTTCAGGTTTACTAATATTTTGTCTCCAACAGAAAATGTAGAACTTCTTGTGCTAGAGAAAGTGTTTTTCTTAGTTTTTATTTCTTATATAGTAGGATAGTAGGAGTAGTTGGCTTTATCCTATTTTGTCATTATCTGTCTTATATTTGTTACTTTTTTAATGTTATTTTTTTCTGTATTTACATACTATCATTTTCTTTTCATTATTAGTCGTTCTTCCTCTTTCTGTTTTTCCCCTTTTTCCATATCTAGTATTTTCTGCTTATGGGGCTTGATTCTTGAGACAGGGTTTCCCGGAAACAACATCTCTATATCTATGAGGTAGTGGTAAGGTCTGCGTACATTTTATCCTCCCCAGATGGGTATGTTGTTGTTGCTATAACAATGGATTTAGATGGGCTTAAATGAGTGACATGGACAATGAGGATTCATATAGCCCCCCACCTTGCTTGGGATTGAAGCGCAGTTGTTGTTGTTGTCTTTTGGTTCCAAGTCATTAGAATTGGGAGTATGAACTTGAAGAACAGGTACCAGGAGGCAGTACAAAGAGTATCTTTAGCTCAGAGGATTACACACTTGCTGCTTTATTAGGCAAGACATGTCAGCTCTTGTTACAGAATGTAGTGCTTAGATCCGAGATTATAACATTTCGTTTGGTAATAAGCAAAACTAGATGATATCAGTTTGATACATGTTTGGGATTGAGGCGTACGTAATTTGGGATTGATTCATCTTCCGACATTGATATTGTCTTTCTCCTGTTTTACATCCAGGTGTTGTACATAAGGCTTCTCGTGCAAGTGCTTCTTACGATGCTGCAAGCTCAGTTGGCAAAGGGAAGTTTATACTTGACCAATTTTCTTGTCAGATAAATGGTAAAAATTGTTCAGGACTGTATCTTAGAGACGTAAGAGTTCTTGATGCTTCTGATGATGAATATGGAGGAATACTCATTAATCCACAAACACTTCCATCCAATCCCAATATATTTGCATCTGTACTTCGTGAATCGCTCTCTCACTGGAAAATGAAGGTACTTCCTAAGCAGCAATAAGGATATTGACCTCTCTTTTATCTTTATGTAGAATTCCACAACTATATTTACCTTTATGTTGTTTACTGATTATGTTGAGGAAGCTATTTGTTTTCACTTTATTGGCTTGTCGTATGGTGCCACCGGTTTGACTGTTTCTTCAGATATAATATAGTATTACAGTTCATGGAACACCTAATTTTGAATTGACGTTTCACGCTGCAGGGGAAGAAGGGAGTTTGGCTTAAACTACCAGTCGAGAAATGTGATCTAGTTCCTATTGCAGTAAAGGTATTGACTATTAATATCCCAACACAGATAGCTTTTTCAAAGAACAAAGTTTATATCATGTTCCTTTAGCTTCCGATGCTGACTCTTCCTTCAAGCCAAACTTTAAAGTAACTAATTTCATAGGAAGGATTTCAATACCATCACGCGGAAAGAGGATACCTCATGATGACATATTGGCTTCCGGATGATCCCTGCATGCTTCCTTCTAATGCGTCTCATCAAGTTGGAGTTGGGGGTTTTGTGATCAACGACAAAAACGAGGTATTAGCTTTTAAAATGACACTTTAATATTATATATTGCTTCTACACTTCCTTGACTTCAAGAAATGGCTGCTTTAGGTGCTTGTCGTACAAGAGAAACATTCCGCACCAGCTCTTTCAGGCCTATGGAAAATACCTACTGGTTTCATTCTTGAGGTATGTTCTGGTTACAACTTTGTTCGTTAACAATGGAAAATATAGAAACATGAAATCTTTGCCTCAATACCTAAACTCAATCTTCCTATTAATGCCAATATCAGTCGGAGGAAATCTTTACAGGAGTCGTGAGAGAAGTGAAGGAGGAGACTGGGGTAAGTATTCATAGGAACATATTTTCCCTATAAATATGTAATCTAAAATGAGTATTCGCTTTCTTAACTATGGTTTTTCTGCTTCTCTTTCCAGATTGATACCGAATTTGTGGAGGTTATGGCTTTCAGGTGAGAAAAGTTTCTACTCTTTAAGTAGCCATGATTCTATCTCTATGAATAGTGGATAGTTGATGCCTTTCTAGGAGAAATGAACTAGCAAGAATAAAACACGAATATCAACGTGTTATTTATCCAAGCAAAAGATTCGGTCAAATTCGTAGTATTTTCCAAACTGCATTCATCATGTATCTCACTTCTTGCTTCTGAATCAACATTTGAACAAAGGATGTGAACCTAATATAAACTTTTGTTCGTTCTACGAAATGAAAAACTATTGAACAGACCTGGAGTATTATTTTGGTTAATAGCTCTCTGACATGGTATTTTAAGTGCAAACACATTAAAAGCACGCGACAAAATGGTGATTGTATTATGTAACATTATTTGTCAATTTACAATTTCCGAAGAAGAGGCCATTATTCACTTTTAACATCTGTTTTTTTTTCAGGCATGCTCACAATGTAGCTTTTGAAAAGTCAGATTTATTCTTTATCTGCCTCTTAAGACCCCTGTCAACAAAAATCGTTGTTGACGAACTGGAAATTCAGGCAGCCAAGGTAAAGCATATCAACAAATCCGTCATTTATGGCATTTTAAGGTTCCCCTCTTCCCATCTCAATGATCGCCATATCCATATTATATACATGTATCTCTCTGTCATCGGTACTCCTGGAGTAAGCAGAAAATTAAACAATCTCATGTTGCATTTTCAGTCATGTCTAAGCTGCTTGTCTTTACAATGCAGTGGATGCCTCTAGTCAAATTCGTCGAGCAGCCAATAATTCAAGCAGATAGCATGTTCAAAAAAGTCATAGACATTTGCATTGCTCGGCTAGGAAAGCGTTACTGTGGATTATCTGTCCATCAACTAGCCTCTACATTTGATGGTAAACTATCCTCCTTGTATTTCAACACAGTTGAAGATGCAGATTCGAACTGTCAAGCCAACTAGCGCCACAATCAGAATTTGCAACTCATTTTACCTCTCGATTTCCCTTTCGATGGATATGGACGGAGTTAAACACAACATACACCAACTGATCATGAATGACCTGTAATAAAAAGTTATCTTGACTTTCTGATGTATCTGAAAGAAGAAAAACAAACAAACAGGGAGTTACTATATAGTGTATATATCTTCTGCTGAGGACATGGAACTCTGTATATATCTTATAAGTGGTTTTCTGCCACTTCACTAGTATCTTTCTTTGCCCTTATTGTGGCGTTGCCACTTGAGTGAAGTGTCTTTGAACGCCATTGATCGAAAAAATTATATTGAGTATGTAGAAAATTATGCTGTGTGTAATGGTTAAAAGTTACTCGTTGTACATATATATTAAATCATGACCATCCTTTTGATGAAAATCCTGCCATTGTTTTTACCCCATCATAATTTAGTACATTCTCCTAACTTCTCAACTTCTAGTTAATGCACCCATAAAAACCCGATAATCCCTGGTATAGAGTCACCATTGTTTTGCCTGGTATGTATACTTGGGTCTATATTTAAAACTTTAATGATTGTTTCTTTTTTAATATATAACAAAAAGAACTTTGTTGAATAAAATTCGATATTTGTAGTTTGATAAAATGTAACCAAAAAAAATTCATTTTCTTTGTGGTACTCTCGCCCCAACCCCACATTAGTATAATATTGCCTATTTTGGGCCAACTCCTCATGGATTTGTTTTTAAGCATATTCCAAAAGAAATCATACTAATGGAGTTGTGTTCAACAGTTGGTCATTTGCTCTTTGCACAACTGATGTGGGAGGAATTTGCTTCCCAACAAACCTCCACTTAAATCTTGTATCGCCGCAACAACCCGCGGAACACGCCGCCCGACCATTTCTTCGGGTCGGGAATGCCTGTACCATCACTTGATAGGAAGACTTTTAATACAAGGCATCCTTGCAGATCTTTGGTTCTGTTGTCACACCGAGAACTCCGCATGCGTCGGTCCATCACTCCAGTGCCCGAACCTGGGCTCTGATACCACCTGTAGGGACCGTGCGTAACCTTATTCCAACCCCGCATTCGTATGATATTGTCCGCTTTGGGACAAAGTCTCACGGATTTATTTTTGAGCATATCCCAAAAGACCTCATACTAATGAGGTTGTGTTCAACCTTATAAATTGATCATTTACTCTCTCCACAACCGATGTGAGAGGAGTTTGATTCTCAACATACATGTCCACTCCAAACATACAAGAAAAGAAAACAAACAAACAAATAAAATTTAACAAATATATTGCGATTAAATCCATATAGATTGATAGTGATGGACATATTTTAATTAAATTCAATAAACCTTCCTGTTGTTTAGCAGATAATTCCATCACGACAAAAAAATCACAATTTTTCTACTGAAATTACCCCACCCAAAAAAGTTAAAGTTGTTATTCTTATAGATATTTTGATTGAATTAGTGATGAAAAAATAGTAGTAATATTTTCATACAAAAAAATTAAAAAGTTTTTTACTATTTCAGTAAGAATCAATTTTCCTATCATATATTTTTCTAGTAAACTGGTTCAGCGAGAGATGAATAAAAAAAATCATGCTCTGTAAATAACACAAATTTTTTACTAATTTACAATGGATTCAAGCTTGTTTGTCTTGCTCTCGTATTGGAAGGCTAGGTTACCAACCTCCATGAAAGTGACACAAGAATAAGGCTAGTAAAGCCTTATATATTCGATCGACAAAACTTTGGAGCCCCAAAAATTATTTATTAGCGGATTTATGCGACTTTTTTTTTTCTTAATAAAATCTTCGAGTTTGCAGGATAGAAAAAGAGGAAAAAGTATAATCTTTCTAATGAAAGAATAATAATCTTTCTAATGAAAGAAAGATTATTGCTTTTAAGGATAGAAATATATTTTAGAACCAATATATTTTAGAACCTTAAATTAAAATACTCAAGTTTTCGTAGTAGTAAATAAAGTTTCTTGCAACAAAATCCAAGATAATATATTATAGACATTAATCCTTCCTTAATAACTTATATATGGTAAAAATACCACATTATATAAAATAAATAATAATAATAAGGAAAAAAATGATACCAACATTTTGCATATACTTAATTATATGCAACTTTCCCAAATATTGGGTCTCACATCTCCATTAGGCAAACATGGCCTTCTCGAGTAACTTATATGGTAACACTATATGGTATTGTTGGACATCAAAGCAGACTGGCAGGGCTTGATTTAGGAACATATACACAATTAAAATACACGTCTATCATTTGGTTTGCTGTCGAAAGAAGACAGTTACAATGGATGTAGTGAATATATATTTTATTGGATACTGTAATCTATTGAATAATAACTTGTTGAAAACTCATCAATATTTATTTTGACTCAAAGAATTTGAAGTGATCAAATGGATCAATGGAATGAAGTTTATATTAGCCATTTCAAAAGAAAGTGATTACAGATTTATGAAGAGATATTATCAATTATATGCGAAGTAATAGAAGTGAAAATTTTCTGAATAATTTTTGGAAAAAAAGAAACTCAAGTGTAGAAAGTGGCTACATAAATGTTTTGCGTTGTTAGATCTATGTTTGATGTTTTGATATTGATTAGAAATTAGAAATTCAAATGTTTTAATGCCTGATGTTTTGATATTGAGTAGAAATTAGAAATTTGAAATTCTAATGTTTTGATGTTGTGTTGTTAGAGCTCTGGCTGATATTTTTTTAATAAATTCTCATGCTACAATTTTGATTTAGGCACAATAAATAAAATGAACTTTTAATTGGAGCAAAATTTTAAGTTAGAACTCAAACTTTTAAAGTGCACAAATACATACTCCAACTTGTCCATTTTTTATAAGTAGGCATAGTTGTTCAACATTCCAAGTGTGTGAGATAAACTCGCTATGACGTGGATTTTATGTTCAATTCCATTATGCCACATCATAAACTTATTCCACTTATTTATATATTTTTTAAAAAAAATATCACGTCATCTAATATCATTCTACCTATTTATAGTTAAAAAAAGAGTAAAAGAAATATTTGTGATTGACCAAAATAAATTTTTTTACTCCACCTCAGACCCTCATTCCCCCAGCCTCCTACCCCCCATAAAAAAAAATTAAAAATTATTTTACAAGAAATTCAAATTTTGTAAAAATTTAAATTTTTTACTCCACCTCGGCAGTATGAACAAAATAGAGTTTTGCCTTAGGAGTACTGTGTGATAAAAAAATATCACATAAGCTTAAAGGCAAGTTTTACAGAATAATGGTCAATCCATCTTTTTTATATGGGGTGAAGTGTTGGCCAATTAAAAATTCACATGTCCAGAAGATGCAGATTACGGAGATGAGGATGTTGAAATGGATGTGTGGACATACCCAGAGGCGAATTTTCCTTGATGCAAGGGGTGTCACGTCACACGACCTCGTCAAATTTTTTACTAAATATACATATATATTTAGATATTAAAAAAAATACTGTATAAAACAGTTAAAAGAAACCCCTTTGAACAAATATACACGAACCCGTGTGGTCAGAGGCGTAAAATACTAGCTGGTCTCTGGTTTTTTGCAGCAGTTCCGTCTTCTTAAGCCTCTACTGGTAATCTGGACGTCTCGTGTTCAATTCCCAACTGCAGCACTTTCTTTTTCCCCTCTCCTTGACCTTTCTTTCTCGTCTTAACCCCTCATGTCCATTCATTTCATTCAAAAATTTATTTTAGAAATAAAATTGAAATAAAATTTAAAATCTCTGATTCCTTTATTAATTAGAATTATTATATTAATAGATTCATTATATTTATATATTTGTTGCTTGTGAGTTTATTCACAAAAAATATTAGTTCTTGTTTATCAATCACTGTCATTCAACATCTTGAGTCTCCAAATCATGTTAGTATTTTCGTTTTATTCGATTTCTCTATTACGTGCTTGAAGTTTTATATTTTTATTTGTTCATAATAATAATTTAATTCTTTTTTATTTACTTGTTGCAATGAAATAATTTATGCTTCATTAAATTGATATTTAAATCTAGATATATGCATTTTTTTTTAGATTTGCATATGACCAATTGACTACGAATTTATTATATTATCCACAATCCTTTATTATTTGATCCTAAATTACTAATTGTGCAGATTATATGATCTTAGTCTAAATTTAATGGAGCGATATTTTTTTAAAAAAAGATTCCAAACGTACCAAAGTCAAGTTTAAAAACTTAAACTTCAGCTTCAACCAACTTGGAAGAATAAGGTAATAAGCCAATAAAATATCGACGAAATGATAGAATTGATCTAAATTCCTTATCGATTGATCCCGAAGAAAGATTATCAATTCGAGTAGATAAATTTTATATAAATTTTATATTATTTAAACAATATTTTTTTCCCAGAAAGTTCACTATTAAGGGACCTCAAATTTTTTGAGGCCAAAGACAAAAGCTTCCTTAATTTTTCTCGTGAACTATCATTGTCCTTTAAATAGTGAAACCGCTTGGAAAAAGTTTTGCGTACGCCACTGGACATATCAAGAGTGATAGAATTAGGAACGAGATCATCCGGGAGAAGCTAGAGGTGGCCCTCGTGGCTGACAATATGAAGGAAGCGAGACTGCATTGATTTGAACATGTGCAGAGAATGAGTATCGCGATGCTCCTGTTAGGAAGTACAAGAGGTTTGATTTAGGGGATACGCGGAGGGATAGAGGTAGACCCAAAAAGTATTAGGGGAGGGTGATCAAACAAAATATGACAAAACTTCATCTCACCGACGACATGGTCTTAGATAGAAAAGCATGGAGGTTGCGTATTCGAGTAGAGGGCTAATAGATTAGTAGGGATAGGTCTTTAAGTGACTTGGGGATATAGTCGGATAGTGGGAGTAGTGATGTCTTCACATCGTATATTGTAGTTATTACTCCTATATTTGTTTACTTTTAGCGTATTTACACTGCCTTTATATCATTTATTGTCATTTTTTGTCTTGATATGTTAATTTTATCGTATTTGCGTATTATCATGTGCTTTTATTATTAGTCTCTCTTTCTGTTCCCTTTTTTTTACTTTCCTTTTTGTCATATCTAGTTTATTTTGTTTATGGGATTTTGAGATGAGAATTTCCTAGAAATAGCTTCGCTATCTTTATGAAGTAATGGTAAGGTCCGTGTATATTTTACTTTCCCCAAACCTCACTTGTGATATTTCACTAGATATGTTACTGTTATTCAGTGACTTGGTAATATACTTATGTACTCCAAGAAATTATCGAGTGACAAAGAAAATGTATAGACAGAAAGCATTTTTCAAATCCTCTTGTTTCCAGGCCTTCGCGGTCGTCTAGAATTTTTCATTCTCAAAAATCTCAACTGAATTTCTAAAGGTGCACAAGCTTGCAAATATTTTTTTGGGTCACTCTAGGTAAACATTTATGCTTATAGCTGCCCTGGGAGACACATGTAATAGCCTCAAGGAACCCACCTCCTCCATCGCATAAATTAGATCACGATCGAGACATAATTGGTGCTGCTAAGTCTTGGGTAGATATGACTAATGATGATTTATGAATAGTCCATCTAACTTTTAGCTTACTATACAATTTTGTACTGAAAAGTAATTGTGCTTATATACCCCCCCCAAAAAAAAGTTAGATATAAGCTGGTATATTGTATAAATTGACATGTAAGTATAGCTATGTCCTCAACTCATACACAACCGTGATGGCCGCACCAAGTCCAAAAGTTTGTGTTAGGAATATTAGACATCTTGATTCTCATGTGATGATATCGTATCAGATCTTTGATTAATTTTAAAGAATAAAATTACTTCTTGAAGAAGGACATTAATCAGAAAAATTTGCATATAGCATAATTTAAACTAATTAAACTTTAACTGAGTTATTATTCTAATATTTTACCTAATTAAATTGCACAGTAAATCAATTATGTTGCTTGAGTGTTTGCGTTGGATACAAGAACTACTTATTTTCTTCTTAATTTTTAGTATAAGATGTTTTTTTTCAATATAAAAGATATACATCGAGTTGTTGACTGCAAAATCAAATTATTCCGACCTTGTTGTTATAGATATGGTAAATCTAAAAGAATATTCAAAAGTAGTAGAATTATTATATTTTAATGGAAATAATGAGTGATGATTGAAAAGGGCCATGTGTTGACACTTTATTTTTTAAGGTTCCCTTTAATTAGTTGTTCCCAACGGCATCCGCTTTTTATTTAACTAACCAAAATTTAAATTTATATATAAATAAATTTTTAATACTATATATAGGAATATAAAAATAAAAGTTTTAACCAAAATATTATATTCTACTTGAACTTTAAATTATTGGTAGTTGTTGTAAGCAATAAAACTGAGATGATGTCAAATTTTTAAATATTATAAAGAGAAAGTGTGTAATTTAAATTTTGTATTATTTAAGCAAAGAACTTTCCCAAAAACCTTTTCTAATTTTCTATTCACAGATACAGCTGTGGGAAAATAGCGAAAATATTACTCGGCGCACCTCAACCTGACCTTGCCTCATCCTTTCCCCGCCAATCCTCCTCTGTTCGCCGTACGCGGCGGCGATCTGAAGCCGCCGCCACCGTACTCTCTCCGTAGCACAAACGTCTTCGATTCTTAACTCGCATCTTGGTAATCTCTCTCTCCGTTGCTCAATTTCTCTTCCGTATACGTATTTCTGTATGTATACGTTTATGCGTCTATTTAGCTCAGTTTTGAACTTCAGCATCCCTAGCTTCGGAATTTATTAAAATTACGGTCCTTTCAATTGATCGGTTCGTTTTTTAACCTCAATTAGTCATGTTTGCTCTTTCTAATAGCTTAACTTTCTGCTGGTTATGTATGATGAGTTGAAATTGAACGTATTAAGTGTGTGATAAAAGCTACTCATTGTTTTACTGAATATGTCTTTTTTATTTGTGTTTATGAAGTTTAGGTGCTTGTTAATTGGCTTGCCTGGATATTGAGTGTGATCTTTTGAGAACACGGCGAGGTGGGGTCGAGGTGGGTGGAGTACAATGAGATTGTTAAGGTCTAGCTCAAGTTCATCAAAGGAGCAGTACAATGGAGATAAAAATCGTGCTTTGTTGTATCTTAATGTATATGATCTCACACCTGTAAACAATTATCTATATTGGGCCGGCCTCGGAGTGTTTCATTCTGGTATAGAAGGTACTAAAGCTTTTTGGTTCTCCTTTAATATTTGTTGTTATGCATATTGCTGTCGGTATAATTTGTTCTCAATCAATAAATTTAGCCACTTTTATGTAATTCTTTGCTTTATATGACTGTCACTCACACAGAAAGAAATCTTGTCTTAATGACGGGAAATAGATACGATGTTTTAAATCTCGGGGACGCTATGAGCTTAACTTGAATTGGCAAAACAATTTCAAGTATTCAATATCTAGAGTAGTGCATCAGTCATGTAGAAAGTAGCAATGCGGTCACTGGATAACGACACTGGCATGGTCGTTAGAGGGACTAGTGACATTTGTCATCAAAAAGAAGAAGAAAAGAAATCATCAACCAGATGGGAACCAAAATTCGTCGGCACCACCTGCTAATAGTGGAGACTATTTGAGTTTCTACCAAGATTGTGGAGGCTCTAATACCATGTGTAAATAAAAAAAAACTCTTGTTGACTTAAATAAGCAACAACATAAGATAGGTGCTCCATATATATAAGTTGGCTAAGTTGCTTAGACTCTTCACTTTCAATCCCGCATTGCAATGGCGGATCCAGAATTTTCACTAAGCAGTTCAAAAATAAAAATATAGTGCTTGAGATTTGAAACTGAAATCTCACGGTTCACCCCCTTAACCACTAAGCCAACTTCTAATCTTATGATTAGGAGGTTCAAAATCTCTATATATATACTGTAAGGGAAATTAACGGGGCAAGAACAATAGCTCGTGCCTTTTTCGTTGACACCGCAGACGTTGTTATGCTACCAACAGATTTTGCTCAGATCTTATTCCGTTTCACTAGGAACACGGATTGTTGTTCACAAATCAAGTGCCTTTGTGTGAATTGATGAATCTTCCCAATCCTTTACTGGTTTCTCGCAATTCTTATTTTTCCCGTAGTTTTTGAGTTAGATTGTTTTCAAACTTCCACTGACTTTTTACTTTGCAGTGTTTCTTTTACGTTTTAGGAGTCAACCACTCTCCCTTAAATAGGGGAGTGGTTGGGCGGTTACAACCGCTTTCCTTAGTGGACAATAACTTCAGGATAAGAATGGACAGTTATTAATTAACTACACCACTACATATTTAAACCAAATACATGGGTCGGATTAAGATTGGATCGGCTCGGTCCACATGGGTGACCCACAATCCCAAAATCTTACAACATCGTAGCACGTGTTTCATACCATGTGTGTTATGCGACAGAAGGGTTAATGAAAGAATGATCCCTGCTTCTTCATGTGTGAGACCCTGAAAAGTCAAAGTTGAACTTTTCAATTAAATACCCTTTGACCTTTTATTGTTTCTAGAAATTTCAATCAATGTTGCTACTTCAGCATGATACTAATAGCCATGTATGATTCAACAATGCGGTGCATGCCTAGGAAAGCAATTGATTTGAAAAAGATAGATTCAAGTAGGAAGGGAAGACTATAGAAACTGAAATTAAATATGAACTTGAGTTCTCCTCTTAAAGAGGACCAGGGATAAGATGAATAAAGGTCGCACGAACCATTTGCCGTATGAATTGTGTCTGTTAAGTTGATGTAATATTGACTTGGGTCTTGTTTGCCATGTGCAAAGTGGGAGATGTAAGATTTTAGGATCGTGGGTCGGCCATGTGGACCGACTCGATCCAATCTTAACCCGACCCATGTAGCTGATTTAAATATGTGGTGGTGTAGTTAATTAATAACTATCCAACCTTATCTTCGATGAACAATTATTGTCCACCAAGGAGAGCGATTGTAACCGCCCAACCATTCCCCTATTTTAAGGGGGAGTGGTTGACTCTAAAGGGTAAAAGAAACACTGCAAAGTAAAAAGTCAGTGAAAGTTTGAAAATAATTCGACTTCAAAAACTACCGTAAAAATAAGAATTGCGAGAAACCAGTAAAGGATTGGGAATCCTTTATTCATCAATTCACACAAAGGCACTTGATTTGTGGACAATGATTCGTGTTCCTAGTGAAATGAAATGAGATCTGGGCAAAATCTGTTGGTGGCATAACAACGTTTGCAGCATCAACGGAAAAGGTATGGCCCGTTGTTCTTGCCCTGTCAATTTTCCTTAGATATACACATAAAAAAATTAAAAAATACCTTATATACCATGTAATATTTTGCCAAGGGGATTCGGGTGAACCCGAATCTCCTCGGTGCCCTCTAGATTTACCTATGCTGCATCCATGTTGACACGATGCAGATGTGGGAGTATGGATTTGGTCAATCGATTTTGGGTACTTTGACCAGATTCCACTGATTTCAGTAATTAAAACAAAAGTGAAAAATGAAATTGAAGAAAATGGAATAATTTCTATATAGAAAGTTCCTTTTCCTTTTGGGTTCTCCTCTTGATCAATATTTTCTCCTTAGAATACTGTGTATGTTTCCACATAATGTCTCATAAACATTTATAGATATTTGAATAAACTCCCGCACCCATATCTGTACCCTCAAATAATAAAATTTAGATCATAAAGGATCCAACCTCTAGATCCACCCGCACTCAAGTCTAAGCAACTTAGTAAGTCATGGGCTGTGTACAATATGGTAGATTACCAATCTCCAAGCTAATAAATAAGTATATATTCTATGTAGATAATATTCTAAGGCATCCTATAGAATATTTATAAGATCTTATTTTTCGAGTAAATTAATCTAGACATGTATTGATCTAGACACAGATTCACTTGATTTTCTAACATTTGCATCTGTCATAATTATTTGTACTTTCAAGCCTCTTCAATTCTTACCTCCTGCTATTTTTACTCATTCCAGGTCCTTGTAATAAAGTTGATTTTCTTCTGAACGCTGTTTAGTTCTTCATGCCTTTTTATCTTGTTAGGAGATCCCCTGTCAATCTCAAACCCCACATATGGCACAGCCAAAACTGTACCAAAAGCATTAGGTTTCTTCGCCACCCATATTGAATCTTTCAGTGGGGATTCTGTCCTTTCATTCGGTCTATTATTTCAGTTACAAAAGGTTAAGTTGCCAGTTTAAAGAGTTGGTGAAGATGTCAACTAGGTAGTTTACATTAGAAACCAACTGGTCTTGTAGCCTACCGAGTAAATGTGCTTACCTGCATGGATAGTGGAACTGGCTCATAGATGGTTAAGTTATGTTATTTCTTAAAATTATCTGACATAATCAAACATTATTAGTTGATAAATTTAGAGATATGTCTGCAAACTGTTGACCAAGCTGGTGGAAATATGGGCTGCAAAGACTCTGTGAAGAGTTCAACAGTCAATTTCTTAGAAATCGAACTTGTAAACTTTTCTTGTTTTCTTCTAAATATATACTGGAATGAGTAGCACCATGAAGCTTGTCATGTGAAGCATGGTTAGAGTCGGTGCTTCTAATTGGTTATTCATCCACCTTATCAGAAAGTTGCTTTTTTACTTGTAGCATCAAGAAATTGCCAGCACAAGATGATTTCTCAAATCATTCCTGATTTCCTGCGAGCTTAGTGTACACTCAGTCTTGACAGTATCATATATGTGTTAAACCCGAATAACATTAGGAAAATGCTAACCTAAAAGAACAAAGAAATTGAAGTAAGAATTCTAGGGAAGGGGGGATTACTGCCTTTGTCGAGATGAATTGCATCAGCCTCTCTCTCCCCAATTCGCCGCCACTTGTTGAAGATTAGACAATTCCATTTATAGTAAATTGGTAATTGATATGACTACTGAATAGCCACTAAGATTGCAATCTAATGCTTGAACTCATGTTTTATATGCAAAATAAATCTCTCACAGTTATGTATTCTTCTATTCAAGCCTCCTCACCCACCCACCCGCGCACACAACATGTGATGTTATGTTGTTTGGAGAATCGGTGCTTGTGGTGAGATCGAGAACCTTGGCATATAAACTATTCATGATTGTTTCCCTTTCTTGAAATTGCCCGATCTGTTCTGCTTTCCAAGAATAGCAGATGTATGACTAAGAGCCCTTAGGTTTGTTCATCTAGTCTAATCATTGGTGGTTGTTTTTTTTTAAATAAAGGTAACTTTGTATTCACATCAAAAGATTCATCAGGGATTTACAATCCCCTGGGGGCATCATCTAAACTAAATAACCCAAAAGAGAAAAATTCTTCACAGTTGTCCTATGAAATCCACTAGACTTTCTACCTCCCCCACCATGTCCCGTTTACACCAAAAATATAGTAGAGTCAAGCTCTTCATTTTGATCTTCTGAATGCTGCTAGCTTGCCCGTCGTGAGATCTTTCATTCCTTTCCTTCCAAAGCGCCCACCAGATGCAAGCTGGAATACATTTCCACCATTTCTTTTTTGATCTGCTGCTTCTGCCCATTTCTTCTCATTGTTTCAGCATGTCCAAAGAGGTTCTGGGCATTACCCAGCTAACTCCAACTATACATGAGAACATGTCCCACAGATTTACAGCTGTTCTGCAATGTAGAAATAAGTGTTTGTTGATCTCTGCCTCTTGTTACACACATAACATCTTGAGCAAATCTGTACACCTCTTCTCTGAAACACTTCGTGGTTGAAACATGCTTTTCAGCCATGCGCACCTGTGTGGGATATTGAACTTCCAGATTAGCTTCCATGGCCACTCCATTCTCATAGTCTGGTTAGAGTTCATATTCCAGTAACATGATTTCACCGCGAAGCTTCTTTTGTTTGTGTGACTTCCATATTGGACTATCAGATCTCTCTGAAACACCTGGGAAGAAGTTCAAGACCTCCAATAATCCTGCTACTCTACTAATCTCCCAGTCATTCAAAGCCCTTCTGAAAATCAGGTCCCACCCCTGAGGGCTCCACAGCTGTGCCACTGTGGCCAACTGTTGTAGACTCAGAATAAATAAGTCTGGAAATAAGGTTTTCAGGTTCCTATTCCCTATCCATTCTTCATTCCAGTAACTAGTTTTTACACCATGTCCAATTTTGAATGATATATTGGAGGAGAAAGGAAGCCATATTCATTGGGGTTCAATGAATAGTTTTCTTGGTTTTCTACTCTTTAGTGCTTCCCATCCTTTTTTCCCAGTATACTGCTTGTTGTGTGCAAGTATCTCTTGAAATTTGCTCTTCAACTAGATGACTGCCATCAACATACCACGTGCATCTATATTTTGGGCATGAACGCTCGTCTATATCAATTTTATCCTGGAATGGGTGCAGTAGTTAATTCTTATGATCTGTTAACCATTTGAAGAAGCTATGTGTTTGAATTTTGATTATTAAAGATTTTTTGTTTTACTATAACCAATTTTCCATTCGTTTGTTGTTATTCTTGCTTTGATGCAGTACATGGTCTAGAGTATGGGTATGGAGCCCATGACTACTCAACTAGTGGGGTTTTTGAGGTGGAACCGCGTAGTTGTCCGGGTTTCATTTTTAGACGGTCAGTACTCCTGGGCAGCACAGATATGTCTCGTTCAGAAGTTCGGTCATTTATGGAACATATTTCAGAAAAATATCATGGGGACAGTTATCATTTGATTGCCAAGAACTGCAATCATTTTGCCGACGAAGTCTGTTTGCGTCTCACGGGAAAGCCTATTCCTGGATGGGTGAATCGACTGGCACGAGTAGGTGAGGATCATGATGGGTTATCTCCACTGTAGGGCAACTTTCAAGTGTAAACCAGTGTCCAACTCCATCTATTTTCCCTTGTTCCTATGTGCAACTTTATTATATGGTTTTATATTGAGACAAAAAAAAACAAATGCCCGTATGAATCCTGCAGTATATTTTCTGGGCCATTCTTTCTAAACTTCTAGCTTGTTTCACACAATTATCTTTGAAGTTTCAGGCTCATTCTGCAATTGCATTTTACCAGAAAGTATTCAAGTTACAAGAATCAGACATCTTCCTGATCATCAAACCTTTTCAGGTTGGTGATAACCTATCTCTCTTCACTTTTTTCCCCGACGAGTAGTAAACTTTTGTGGTATTACAAACTTACAGTGTGATAATACTTCAGCTACCACATGCTTACACGGATTAGTGGAGCACGAATTTTTCGACGAATAAAGAGTAGGTTAAGGCTCAGCTGATGACACATGTGTGAAAAAATAATCTTGCGATGATAATCTAGATTATTAATCTCCCTTCACCCATTTTATGTGAGCTGTTTGACAGGGTCAGAGTTTAAGAAATTAAAGAAGTCTCTTGGTTTACTCCTGTTTTTTGGGGTGGGGTGGGGTGGGGTGTGAACAGAATCTGTGGATGAGATAGGAGAATTAGTAGATTAAAGTGGCCATGTGTAAGCTTGTCAATTTTTGGATAGGAGACCCTTATACTTTTAAATGTTTGTAAGTTACACAACTCAATATCTCTTTGCAAGCTGAGTTTCGTTTATTAATACAAGTGATTACCTTATTAAAAGTAAATAAAGGCTCTTGACATTTAAGAGAAATATGTGCAAAGTACCAAAATTATCCTTGCAAATGAGTGGTGAAAGCTTCACATGTCTTTTTATAAAAAGAATGGCGATGAGGGTCCCAATAAGTATGTAATTAAGAGTAAAATGGGGATGATAAAGGGCAAAGGTGTCATTTTTTCCGGAAAAGGGCCTAAAATACTCTTGAACTATAGAGTTTGCTTCAAAAATACCCTCCATTTACCTTTTGGCTATAAAATCCCTCCAACGTCAAAGTATTGGCTTTGGATTGCCCTTATTTTTAATGGTTTTCTCAAAAATAAA
>JAOTQJ010000102.1:21205313-21217411 GCA_025642045.1 Solanum sejunctum
GCTGTATTTTGGGACTTTAGGTAGGATGTGCGGGAAGCAAAGATGAGGAAAAATAATTTTAGAACCATTTAACTAACTAATTCTTATTCGTCTTATTTTGTGATGTTTGTTCTTCCAAATTTGAAATCAAAGAACAGTGCAGTTGGATGTTTAAAGAAATGCTAAAAGAGGGTGATAGCTCTTCTGCTGGCACTGCCATGAAAATGTGAAGTTCTGTGTGTTTAAAAATATGGCATCAAAAGTAAATTAATCTGCATTTCCTTTTTTGGAAGTTGAAACTTCGAATGATTTTTTTTCCCTCCTGGAGGCGCTGTTTTGTGCAGGAAGGGGGTAGTTAGGCACAAATTTATTTACCAATCTTTCAGGTGTTGAAGCTTATCATGAATCTCTCTCTTCACAGAATATTCCTGGGTATATGAAAAGCTGCCGATTTCTCCCAAAGCTTAACAATGAAATCCCCGGTCATAGAAATTCCACCTATAAGAAACGGTTCAGCAGCTTGGAGAATCTTGTCCTTATCATGGTTTGTCAAATCCTGCCATTGCATTCTATTTTCTTTTAGTTCGTGTCAGATGACCACAATTTGCTACAGTTATGGTCACATCACTCTTCTTTCCCTTGTTCTTTCGCTTTCTTATTCACAGTTCGAACATGATACTGTTTTGATACCAAAGGAGACTTCTTGGTTTGGATACTATCCAGATGGAGCCTTTGAACCTATTTTGCCAGCACAGAAGGTATGATGTGAAATCTGGTTAAGAGAAATGTTTAATTTATATTACTTTTTACTTCCATTACAGAAACAAAACACCCTCTCCCTCTCAATATTATGTTTTACATATATATATGATACCCAAGAAGAACCAAGCCCGTGCATAGTCTATTTGTACATATAATATTTCCTTGACAAAAGCACTATTTTCCTAATAATAAATTTCCTGTCTTTCCTCTAGAAGTTCAATGAGATGGCAATATGCTTGGTTCTGCAAAAGAGCGAGAACCTTTCCTTGTTGACAATGTTCTTAATAGTTCTGTATTCTCTGTAGTTTGACATGCTTAAGGAAAAAATGGTATTCCCTCTGTCCATTTTATATGACACCTTTTTCTTTTTAGTCTGTCGCAAAAGCAATGTCTCCTTACTATAATTGGAAACAATTAACTTTAAAATTCCCTTTTATCCTTAATGAAATGATTCTCAAACACAGAAATATCTAACAATTGTTTTAAACCACAAGTTTCAAAAGTCTTCCTTCTTTTTTTAAACACCATGCCAAGTCAAAGGGTGCTGCAAAATGCCAAGTGTAAGTTCTAAATACACAATATAGAACTTACCTTTTGATTTAGGCGGTATCTTTTTATCACACAAGACTTAGAGGCAAGCCTCCATTTCATCCAAGACCTTTCTGCTCCTCTATATTGTTTGATCAAGTCTTTCTGCCACTTATCCCTTGCATCATTTGGCTATTTTAAACAAAACACAAGTAAACCACTTAACATAACTGAGAAGCTACCAGAGATAACATTATTTTTTATATTCAAGTAGACCCTATTAGATGTGCAAAAACCTCACTATTTCAATTCAGCATGTATCAAACTAGAATCAATTCATTGCTTTTGATCTAGAACTAGGCCTTTATATTTCAATCATGTCAGCAGGGCTAGCGTCATTTCAAGGAGTCGGAAATAATTGGTCCAACTTCCTGCTGGAGTCTGCTTGTGTTTCTTGCTAATCAACTGTGACCAAGTCTTACATCTGTCCCGCACCTCATTCCTTTTTACGTAGTTCCATCCTTGCATTTTGCCCGTACCACATGCTCCAAGTAGTTAGTCGCCTTTCAGGTCTGCGAAAACTGAGCTTGACAATCTATGAAAAGAAACTTTCTTTCCCTCTACATTTGTGCTTCAAGCTTAAGCAATGAGATTTTTCTGTTTGTTTGGGCAGACTCAGCTTTATATTGAGGATTGGATCGGTTTAAAAACCTTGGACGATGCTGGAAAAGTGAAATATGTCAAAGTCGCTGGGAATCATCTTCAAATTTCTTCCAGTGATATGAAAAAGCATGTCGTTCCATACTTAGAAGGGGACGCATCAACAAATGGGAGCTCTGCAGATGTGGAACACGTGGCATTGCATGATTTGCAAGACGATGCATCAAGTATTTTTACTTTTGAAGGTTCCTCATCTTATAAATGGCCTGCACCTGTCAAGACCTTCTTCGCGGAACTAGTTGGCTTGACCATAGATGAATGAATGGTCTGTTGACGTTTGTGTGGTGGTTTGTTAGTTGATGAGCACGATATACAACCTCATTGAAATATAAACAGGCTTTGATTGTAAGCTTGATGTTGTCTTATTGATTCTGTATGTAAATATAGGTGCCAAATATTCAACTCTTGCAAGTTGCAATGGATATATACTAATATCAGATAGCATTGTAGCAATTATGTTGCCTTCTATACTTTTGTATTGGTTCACGTAAGGAGGCACATAGAATGTCAAAGGGTGTTATTCATGTTCAAACAAGTTTTAATAATACTATTGTCGCTGTTACAAATGTACGGGGTTAAGTAGTTTTTTGGCTCCCTTTTGGTATTTCTGGATTCATAGTTAAGAAAAGAGAAACATCATTTGTTGCTCAACCCGCAATAACAAACATTATCTGTACAATATTTGGATAAGATATGCAACGAGTAGAAGTCATGTTAAACAACAAATTTTTAATCAACAACATATTTAGTATAATTTAATAGTTGAGTCTAAAGAAGGTGATATACAGTTAGTGATAGAAAGAGATTATTTTCGATAGAACGTTTCAAATTTTTTTTTCTAAATTAGAAATAAAATAGCTTTAATCACTCCTTATAGCTAATTTTTGCTACTTGAAGATACATGAAACAGGTCAATTCCACCTATTTAATGAAGTAAATATAAAAAATGAAATGCAAGTATATGTCATTAACTATATTTGTTTTCTTATTTTATTTATCTTCATTTGTCAAAAAAAGTTTATCCTAAAAACTAAAAAATGTTAGAAATTATTAAAAATCATAAAAAAATTAAAACTTGAGGCTTGTCTACGACACTGTTCGTAAGGATAATGTTCTTTTCTACTCTTCCAAACATAAGTTCATAATAAACTTATATAAAAAAATAAAAATCAACCAACGTTTTTAAAGAATTAAAGGCCATAAAGAGGCCATTTAAAAGAAAAGAAACTGAAGACAATTTCCATTTCCAATTAATGCAAATAACTCCTCCTAATTCAAATTTCAAAGTAAACCTTTGGTCATCACTATTGACCAAAAATATACTATCACTTTAACACCCCTTAATTATGGCTAGTAAATATAATTATTCTTTTAACCAAAAGGTATTATAAAATATATTATTTTTAAATTCTTTTTAAGATACTAATAAAAATAATTTACCAACAAAAAAAACCCTTAATAATTAGACATGACTACATTTTACAAGGTAACAAATCAAGTTGATTAATGGGAAATCCAAATTTGCCAAAAAAAAAAAAATCATCCAAAAGAATTTAAATAATTATAAAGACAAATAAAGTAAATTTCAATTTTTTTGTCCCCACAACGATTGCTTCAGAAATAGTACAGTATATATATATATATATATATCCAGCTTAAAAGAAGCTAAAACTTTGCAGGACATGATTTTCTCCGTTTCTTCTTTGCAAAAAGCTTAAAGATAGAAAAAAAAAATCAATTTTACTTGGAGAATAAAAAAAGAAAAGCTCAAATGGCTTATTTATCTTCACAATATTTCATTCTCTTTATCATTTCAATCTTCTATTCCATATGTTTTTCTTCTTCTACTCCTTTCATAGTATTGCATGGTAATCTTTTATATTTTATATATATTGTCAATTTTGGTATTATCTGTTATTTTTGTTATTTTGATTATTATTTTATTATATGATAGTTCTTATACTTCTTTTTTTGAACTACTTTGAATTAAATTTTTTTGAATTGAGGTCTAGTGGAAACGACCTCTTACCTACCTCTTTGATAAAAATAAAATCTGTATATATTTTATTCTCATGAAATCACACTCTGTAGATAATATGTCGTGGCTGAAAAATGTAGGATTGTGATTTTTTTTGGTTCATGGCAGGGCTAGGACAGTCTTGCAACGATGCAGGAAGTACATTTTACACGTCACAACTCAGTCTCTTGTCGAGATCTAATGGTTACTGCTTGTATGTTTTCTATTATCTAAATATTATTTCTTAATTTTTTTTGTTAAGGTCGTTTGGTTGAGAACAAATTATTTTGGAATAATTAATTTTAGAATAAATTATCAGGAATAAGTTACTTCATCATATATAAATATATATAATAATTTATTTTATCAGTAAGAGAAAAATAATTAAATAAATAATCCAAAAAAAATATTTTATCCTGAACTTAGTTTATCTTATAAACTCACAGCAAACAACTCCTTAGTAGCAGTAGTATTTAGCGTTTGAATAATCTTTTATTTTTCAAAATGCATTATGTTTTTTTTTATCGTTTCTAAAACTTTTTCTTTGAGCTAAGGAACAATAACAATAACAACTTTGATATCTATCTTATTAAAGGTAGACGTTTTATGTACATTCTATTTTCTCAAACTATATTCATATATTATTGTTATTATATCCTTTTTCAATTTTAACTTCTAACACTTTCTTTCTCCCATTTTTCTTTCTCCCATTCAAAGTGGTTCCCTTCTCATGCATGAAACAATATTCTAAAATTCATATTTTCGCTGCTCCTCCAAATTCGTTATAGTAGTTCTTATCAACAACAACAACAACATATCCCAGCGCCTCAAAAGGTTATCGCTCATTGCGGTGTGAGGGGGGTCGGATATACGCAGCCTAACCCTATGTTTAAAAACATAAAACGGCTGTTTCTAGATGACTCGTGAGGAGCGTCGAAAGTTGCACTGACTAACTGTTACTTCACAAATGAAAAAGCGCTGATAGTTTAAAGAGTAATTTTGCTTTATTCCATCATACTCCAAGACTAAAAAATAGTCAATCTTTGGCTCATTATTATATTTATGTGCACTGACAGTATAAAAATATTTCACGACGCAATGGTTTTTTTACCTCTTAAGAGAGGTACATCACTTAGTTTTCTATTTTAATAAATTGAATTTATAGATAATTACTTGTTCTATTGTCAGTATATATAAGTTAATTTTTCGTTATTATTAGCATACTTGATAATTGCTTAATATTTTCTTATGTTATTAGACTATGCTTTGATTTTTCCCCTTTTTGGCAGAGAAATTGGAAATGGGGCGTATGATTCCTACAGTATACCTCTATTAAATCAGGTAAAATCTGATTTTTATAAAAACAAAAAAAGTAGTGATTTCCATTATTTTGATTGGATTATTAATTGCATACTAAATTCTTGTGAATTGTAATCTGTGCATTTCTTTTTTGCCCATGCTTTACTTGTAGGTTCAAATTGCTTGTGAAAAGGTATATTCAGCTTCCACTAGATTATTCTTTTAATTTTTTAGGTTCCTTTTTAGTAAAATAATAATAAATAATGAAAAAAGAAGGAAATAGAAACATATAGAGAAATCTGAATGTGAATTGAATTACAGGTGAAGGGAATGAATGAACTTCAACAAGGTTACAATTTAGTGGGTCTATCACAGGTAAATTCATCTAAAATCATAAATGTGTCCCCCTTTATTTGTTTTAAAATAAAAATAATCTTGAAAAAGTCTCTCGCAGAAATTTAAATAATGCTGCGTATAATAAATCTCTGTGATCGGGCTCTTTCCTAGTGCACCGAGCATATCCTTTTTAAAATAAAAATAATTTATATTTTATTTATGTTTTCATGTTTTTTTGCAGGGAAATATGGTAGCCAGAGGGCTAATAGAATTCTGTGATGGAGCACCTCAAGTGAGAATTAACAATATATATATATTTTTTAATGATTTATATTATTTATTTCATCATTTTTCCTTTGTGAATTTTTTTTTATATATATATTTTTATTTTGGAACTAAATTGTGGCACAGGTCAAGAACTTTATCTCAATTGCTGGACCTAATGCTGGCGTTGCTTATGCTCCTGCCTGCGCTGTATGTAACTTTTACGATATTAATATAACTAACCAGAAGTCTCGAGTTAGAATACTAAATATAAATTCATTTTTATTAATTAATATTTTATCTTTTAAATATGAACATTTGGTCCCCGAAAAGAATAAAAACTAACGTCCTATCACAGGTTAAAAATATTTTTGTTGTTAATTGCTAGGGACCTTGGTGTGCTGGAGCTGGAGGTATCTCTGGAATGGGAATTTATTCTGACTATGTTCAAGTATACTTTCTTCAAATGCTAATATTAATTTATTTTATAATAATGTTTTTCAAGAAATTATTTTCTAACATATCAGTTTTAATTAATCTGCAAATCTTAAGACTCATTATGCTCCTAGTGGCTATACCAAGCTTCCAAATGTGAGTAAGATTTTTATTTTTATTTTTGGTTCCTTCTTATTAAATTTAAATATTTTTTATTTAAATCAATTCTTTATTTTATTTTCTCAGGATATTGCTGGATATTTGAGAGGTTGTAGATACTTGCCACTGCTTAATAATGAAATTTCTAATGCAACTAATCCAATTTATAAGGAACGTTTCACTAGCCTGCAGAACCTTGTCCTTATCATGGTACATTTTGCTGCTCTCTTTTTTTTCTAAAAAAAAAAAAATATATATATGTATATATATATAATAACAACTAATTCAATGATTTGCTTACTAAATGATTAATCCCATTTTATGTTTAATATTCTTTACAGTTTGAAAATGATAATGTGATAATTCCAAGAGAAAGTTCTTGGTTTGGCTTTAATCAAGATGGAAGTTACTCTCAAATTTTGCCACCACAACAGGTAACAATGTTTTCCTCTTTAAATTTTAAATTTTAATAGATGATACATCAACTGCCTCTCTAAGCGTACATACCATTTCATACCTCACTTGTGGGGATTACGCTTAAAAATCATTTTAGGAGGTAATTTATTTACTTTTTTTGGCAGACTAATCTTTATCTAGAGGATTTGTTTGGATTACAAACATTGGATAAAGCTGGAAAAGTGAAGTTCATAAAGTTACCAGGATATCACCTTGGAATGGATATTCAAGAAATGCAACAACATGTTGTCCCATATTTGATTGATGGAGCACAAAAGAATAAAGCTGCTGCTCAACTGGTCCATTGATTAAAAAAGTAGTTGTGGACACAATGGAGAATAAAAAACTACTATTACTCAAGTGTCTTCAAGTAATCTTATTAATTTAGATAATACCGTAGACATCCACTACTTAGGATGAGCCTTGATACAACAGTCTACTGTTTGAACAGGGTTCACGGTTGAAACGGGGTTCGGACGGGGTTTGGGGTTCAAACAGGGTTCAAATCGAACGAGGTTTGGACAGGGTTCAAATGGGGTTTGGGGTTCGGGGTTGAAATCGTGTTCAAGACGGGATTTGGGGTTCAAACAGGGTTTAGACGGGGTTTGAGGTTCAAACAGGGTTTGACTGTGCAGGGCTTAAATGGGGTTCAAATCGGACGGGGTCTGGACAGAGTTTGGGGTTCGGTGGAATTTCCAAATTCTTATCATTTCGTTTTTTCTTTTAGAGTATTTCTAACCCGCGTACAGTATTTGGGGATTGTTATCCCACTTTCAAGAATGAAAATGATTCTGCTATCCGATTCATAGATAGGAAAATGGTCCATTGATTTTTTTATTTTTTTAAAAAAATATTTGGTAGATAATTTTTTTTAGAAATAGGTGGTTGTTTTTTTATTCTTAAACTATTATGGGTTATTTGGTGTGACAGATAAAAGAAATTAGTTTTGGGATAATTTTTGAAAAAATTGGGATAACTTATCAGAAGATTAATAATTAGGAGTCGTTTGGTAGCTTTTGGTCTGAATACAAACAAAACGAATAGCTAGCTTAGAGGGGGATTCTACCAACCTTTCTAGTTATTCCGTTCTCTATTTCTATTTAATAGGATCCTGAGGAAAAGGATTTTGTTTCCACCGAGCTAAAACAATATGTCGATATCTCTAGTAAACCAACATCATCGTTTAATAGCTATTTTGCTTTACTTTCTTCTTTACAAATATAAACTCAAAGATTTAGTTACAATTAAAAAACAACTTTTTATCTTTATTCATGGATCCTTTATTCGTACTTATTCAATTAGAAGTATTGAACCAATTCAAAAATTCTATTTCGCTATTTCATAATCCAATTTTTCAATGTCTAAATGACCTTTGAATACAAATCGCAAGAACGTGTATTTGTTCTCAAATGTGTCATTGAGAGAAAAAGAATTAAATCCTTTTAAGAAATAAAATTTTTGATCAGAATACAAACCGAAGGACCCTTTCATTATTTAAAGAATAATAGAACGAATCACACTATTACTAGATGTGAGATATAGCATATATTTTCTCCATCTCATTTTATGTGACACATTTTTACTTAGCACGATGTTTTAGAAAAAAAAAAGACTTCTGAAACTTTTGTTCTAAAATCATTGTTATATATTTATATTACTGAAAATCATTCCATGAAGGGCAAGAAGGAAAGGTACATTACGAAAGTAGAAAGTTTCCATAAAGCTATATATACATATACTCATAAACTTCTCATCTGCAACTTGAGAAGTATATCGTATTTCGTATTTACATTGAGAACGTCAAGGTTTTTTGGTAGAGAAAACTGAAACAGTAGGCACCTTGTAGCATCTTTATATACAAAAGAAGTATGCACAGCGTTTTAACTTAAGAGAAAACATGTATATCTACGGTAAAGCTTTCCACCTGCTTGCTCTCTGGAGTCCGTTTCTGATTTGGAATCTTCTGGTCAGTGTGGCAACGTAACCACATACAGGACAGTCTTGCTAAGGCTGCCCCACCAGCAACTCGAACCCTGTAAATCAAATTCAAGTCAGCCCAAATCTCAGATCCAGCCACCCTAGAGTCCAGGCTCGAATCATATCCATCTAGATCTGTTTCGGTTATCACAACTACAGCACCATCATCGAAGGCTAGCAAATTTCGTCTAGCCAACAACTTTGAGCTCCGTGGGATCATACTAGTCAAGGGGTTAGAACCGTATGTCTTTTTCACCATTATATGGTAGAAATCCTGGACAGCCTGATTATTAGAGAAAAAACAAAATCAGCATCAATAGCCAGAAAAATAAAATCCAAGTCAACTGGAGTATCTACCATCAATCTCATTAAGGTAGAAAAATCATGCATCTAAGAGAAAAAGATCAAAATATGAGGCAAATCTCTGAGACCTGTCGCTGGGCAGAGGCCAAAAGCACCCTTGGACGAATTGACTTCACATAGTTATATGCATCATTTGGTGTCATCTGTTTATACTTAACCTACAAAGCAAAAGAAACTTTAGAAAGAAAATGGGTAAAGTTATCTTTGAATATGCATTCAAACAAGTCTTAGTACCCACCAAGTAGCATAAGACAATGGTCGTGCTACGTCCTCGACCAGCCTTGCAGTGCACATATGTACTTTGTCCATTGGAAGCATTTTCTTCAAAGACAAACAAGAAGAGTTCATTTAAGGCTTAACCTACTAGTAAGCCCTCCTCTGGCGGGGTACAATAGGCAATCTTTTGGATATTTCTATAGTTTCTGCCAGGGGAAAGGTGTAGAGGTTCAATCTTGATTAGGTCAGAAGGAAGAGGATAGAATACAAGAGGAAAAGCAATGAAATTTATGAAACCAGGGATAACTTTACTGGAATTCTGTGCTCACCCTTATTTGTTTCCATAGGAAGCAACAAAAGAGAAAAAGTCAATAACAAAGTGACAGATACCTCAAAAAGTACTATATCCAAATAGAAGACCAGCAACTTAACAAATGTTACTCCCTCAATCCCATATTAAGTGACATAATCACAATTAAGCGGATCAAACAAATATTTGATTGGGCCACAGTTTTGTTAACTTTTCCTTAACCATGACTACGAATGGATGGTCCGGATCAACTTGGAAAATGGAAAGATTTATACAAGTTATACATTTCATCACCACTTTGTGGAAAATCGTTACGTATGAATATGGCATGACATTTGAATATGTAAAATACTTTTAATTTAATAAACCTGTAGTTTAAAGTATTATCCAAAAATCTATGTCAACCCATATTAGACCCTTTGACCCTCAAGACTGTAAATTTTAATGTGATGGAAACTGTGTTCATAGTTCCAACGTTTGGACAGATTAGATGAATATCAGGATGGTAAGTGACTGTGATGTCACAACAAAAATTCCAAAATAGCCAGGAATTAAGGTGAAGAAAATTCAACAGTGGTGTAAATCAACAAACTAATAAAAAAGGGAGCCAAAGGGACGGGAAGATACTCACCATGGATGAACTCTACTGCTTGACATATATTATTCAGAGATGGGGCAAATAAGTAATCTCTTGTGGGGAGAACCAAATGACGAATACCATGAGCCTGCAAGAATTAGTAGATAACAATAATGTGAAAAAAGGGGGAAAAAGCAAACTTGATCAAGTAATGGAAAGGAAATTTAAATAACCCAAAAGTTTAAAAGTAAATGAACTAGAGAAATAGTTAATTGCGAAAAGTTAACGAGGGAACAAGGAACAAAGAGACTTAACTTATACAGGGTTGGAGATGGAAAGGAAACAAATATTGTATACCAGATTTAGATAATAATTGATAGCAGCAATACCATGAGGAAGATAGGAAGAAATCAGTAAATAAAGGTCTTAAATAGACCATTTTACAAAAAAAAATTGGCAAATGTACAGCCTCCTAAGCTAGTGCAATGCTACTCAACGTGTCCTTAATTTGCAGTGTTGCACATTCCAATTTCATATGGACACAGAGGAGATAAGAGAAAGGGTGTGAAGGCGAAGCTTGAATTAAGACTCACTTCTCGTTTCCTTTTCTTTTTAGATGAGGAAAGACTAACTCATATTTAAAGTGACGCTTAACAGAAACAACAAAGCAAAGGAGTACAGAAGAAATAAGGGGAAGGGGGGCATGAAGGTACTACTTGAGTGATGACTGACTACAGTTTTCTTGTTTTTGGGTTTTGTTCTCAATAAGGAAAGACAGACTTATCTTTTAAGTAAAGCATAACAGAAAGATCAAAACATATACCAGAATTTAAAGAACAAACCTCATATAAAGAAGTCGGAACTAAAGTCTCATACGGCTCATTTAGGGTGACAACACCAGAAACACCAAGCTCCTTTAGCCTTATCACATCAGATTGGAAAGGGACAGCACCTAGTAACACAAACTAAAAGAGAGATAAAGTCAGTAATATGATCTTGTTATACAATAAAATATTGGACTACAAACTACCAACCAACTATTCACTAAAAAAAGAATTATAATAACATGAACATCAACCAACCTATGTAATCTTGCAAGATGGTCAATGCCTACACGCAAACTTAATCTCCAATGGCGAAGATAGATGCATGTGCAGGTATGAGAAAAGCATTGCAATTTATATCATGTAAGATGACATTTCTTAAGATCCCTACGAGCACCTCATTTACCTCACTACACACATACTAGACATTCGACAGCCTTGAGCAAATAATTCAAACAAAACTGGTAAACCATGAAAAAGATATAAGCAACAGCAATATCACTATACGTACTTCCACAAAAATCACGCCTCCTAATTTGACCAGGACAGAATGGTGAACATTGAAGCTCATTATATTTAACAGGACGTCACTCTAGAGTGGGCATACAAGTATCTTTCTCATCAACTTGTACTAGTACAAAAGGAGAATCGCCTTTTCCGTACACAAGATTCCAAAAGTAATAATTACTAATTAGAGAAACATCCTGGCTAAAGAAAGCAAAAAAATTTTCAGGAAACCAAGAAAGGAATGTAAGAGTTAAACTGAAACGACACTAGTTAGTAACTAACTTTATAGCGGTGAAAAGAAAAGAAAAGCCGAACAAGTTTACTATTGGTCGCTCTTCCTAGATAATTATGCATCTTTTGCAACTTGTC
>JAOTQJ010000102.1:21220834-21231036 GCA_025642045.1 Solanum sejunctum
TTAGCCGTCTTTTATATTGATTCATTATTCCCCATGAATCAGACCCAGGTCTAGACTTCAATTTCTTTATATCATTTACCGATGTAATACTTTATTTTGCCTGTGGTTTGCTCCTAGAAATTACAGGTTCTTGAACTCCTACATCAATAATAACAGAGTATTTAGATGCAACAACATACCCAATGTAATCTTGTATGGGGAAATCAAACAGTTTCTTTACTTTTATGCGATTATTTCAGTATAACACGTTCTTGACTTGTTTCAATTGTGCAAATTAGTTTTAAAAAAAATATGCTGTAACAGTAATTCTAATTCTTTTCTTCAGGGAAAGGTTGGATCTCTTCACGTGCTATCATTAGCTCTTTACCCAATGGCATTCCTAGTTCACGGGTCATGCAAAGAGCAGTGAAATAAGTATTTAAAAGTGAGTGCACGAGACAGATTGTCCTACAATATTACAGCACACCAATTATAAACTGACCTTCACGCAATTCCATAAATCGTATTTTTTTTCCATCAATCATATGCCAATTTCTTTAAATTTTACTGAAATTCAATTAAATTTAAGTTCATCTATGAAGGATAAATGTGACTTTATGCCCAATAATTGAATTCGAAACTTCTGATTAAAAATGAAATAATACTTATCATTCCATATTTGTTTCTGGGTTAGCTTTTCTTTAAATGTATCATTACAGGATTGGCCTTGTGATACTGCAGAATTTTTGTGCTTCTTCTGAAGTCAACTAAAAGGATTAGGAAAAGGAGGACAAAACTCAAAATACATTCTCGTGAATTACTTTTCCATCTTCAAACTTGAAACAACATAAGAAAAAGAAATTTTAAAAATGGGAAGTGCCAAACATCACACCAACTGGGAAAAAAAAGAAGCTAAAAACTGAGAGGAGAATGAACTCCAATAAAATATTCCAGACTGTAGTAATGCTACTTCTATGGAGATGAGTAGTTCTTGATGCACATTCTTGAACAGGATCCAACGCAGTCATCCATTTTTCCAACATCTAAGAACAAAGAATGAAAAGAAAAATTAAATTACAGAGCAAATAAACCAAGAGAAAGATAATGTACAAATTAAGATTACTCCCCCTGTTTTAATTTGTTTGTTTGATTTTTTACTTGACACAAGGTTTAAGAGAATAAAGGAAAACATTTAAATTTTCTTGTCTAAAACTAAAAGATATGTACAATATACCAAAATGTCATTCAATCTCATAGTCTCAAACATGTCACATGTTCTTTTTTTAATTCTAAAATAGACTAAAAAGAAAAGTAAAATCAGAGGGTGAATAAAAGAAATGAAAAAGAGAAAACTTACTAGGTTGATGTTTTGTGCTGAGAGTAGAACATGTAGAGAAAGCACAACCAAGCTTGCAGAAGTTAAGGTTCTTACTGTCTGCAACATCATTGTTTGAAGTGGCAACAATAGAGGAACTATTGCCTGGATCAGTATTAAAAATGCATTCTTTTAAGCATCTAGATGTGCAAGTGCAGAGATTCTGAGAAGGTTCAATTAAACAGAATACAAAGCATTTTGAATAACAATCCCTAAATGTGGTAATAGAGGCATTGGACTTCCCTATAAACATCCCAAATGCCATCAACATAAAAACAAAAGCACTTAACTTCATTTTTCCTTTCACTCTTCTTTCTTTACAACAAAAAAGTTTTTGGCCTATACAGAAACTAAAAGTGTGCTTTATAGAACTGTAATAGACAGTATTCATTTTGGTGTTAGCTGAAGTTGCGGTGACATGTGATGATTTTTTGTCTTTGTCCATTGTTGTTTTATCTAGAACTTTTAGTATACGTCTAGCTGATACTCCGTATAAAATAACAATGATTCCACGGTTTATAAATATTCAATGGATTTCTTAATAAATGTGTGTATATATTGGACAAAAGCTATTGAGTTCCTGTGCACCTGTACATCATACGCTGCATCCGCCACCGACCGTTTATTAGAGAGGTGGTTAAAAAGGATTAGCTGAGAAGTTAAAACAAGCACCACATACAATGGACACCAAATTACAGTTGATGCAAAACATAGCAGCAGAATATGACGTAGAATGGAAGTCAAAAACTTTGCAACAGATGCTATACCAACAAGAGCACATAGATGCATTATGTACTCCCTCCGTCCATCTTTACTTGTCCCTGTTGACTTGACACAGAAATTAAGAAATAATAAATGATAGAGTTAATTTTATCAAATCACTCTTTGAATATAATAAATACAATGTCTCGAAAAATGTAATAAGAAAATGACTATAATTAATAGTAAGGGAAGATTAGGAACTAAGTATAAAATTATCTCTGAATTGGACAAGTATTGTTAGACATACAAGTAAAAATGGACGGACGGAGTAATAATGAAGAATATGAAGATGCTCTATCAAATCATGAGAATGTGAGGCATCATCATACCGAATCAAGAGATGATGATGCAGTTGAAAATGCTCTCGCAAAACAAAAATCAGTTAGGACGAAACATCTGGATCCACAGCCCGGTCATAAAGATTCCAGACATGAATCAAAGGGTGAAGTGTCTGATCATATGAACCGAGACGGTCCTTCAGGCAGAGCAATATCCCTTCCAGTTGAATTGTAACGAATAAGTCCGGAAAAGCTAGTGAAAGGACACACTCGAGCAAATTCCTGTACCCCTGATATGTGTGGGCATTCCATCCAAGGGTACCGAACTCTTCTCCTTTCTCTTCCCTCTATACATGATAATACTCTAAAGAGAGAAACAAAAAGAGATCAGCTCAGCAACTGTAATTTACACATAAATGGCCAAATTTCTTACTGCTGTGAATTATTCAATGTGCTTCAAATGTCAGCTGATGTTGAAACTTCATGCATAGAGGTTCAAATAAGCAGTTAGTTTCGACACTTAAAACAGTTGAGAAGAATATTTCAACTAGAATAGTTCTCATGGAAGATTAAACACAAAAGCTGGAGATTCATTGACGTATTGGTTCCCTGTTCTTAGTCTCTCATAGCCATGCTTTAAATATTTTTCTTCTAATACTGGTGAACTATTATGCTACGTATATGAAATTTGTACACTTCATACAAAGATAGAGATCACTAGATAAACACAGGACCATATCAGAAACAACATATTAGAATATGATAAAGTAGATAAACACAGGACCTAAACTCAATATTCAAATGAGCACTTCACCACTTCTTTCCATCTCATGCTGGATAACAATATATTGGATCAAGATATTAATGCCATCTTATCCAATCATCAGTTCTTAATACTACAAATGCTTGAAGCTAAATCCTCTTTCCCACAATGTCTAAGACATTCAACTACGTTCTTAACACAAGGACCTTTAAGCTGAATTCCTTTCCCCACCATCAGACTAGCAAGTTTAGCAGCTTCTACAAGATGATTTGCCTCACATAGTCCGGCCATAAGAATAGAATAAGTATCTGAATCTATAGAAGATACACTTCCAGACTGCACAATTGCATCAAACAAGTGATATCCATCAAGTATCCGACTCTGCCGACAAAGCGATCTTATAATTGTGCTCGAGGCTAAGGCATCAGGCTTTAGGCCACCGGTCAACATTCTCCTAAAAAACATTTCTGCCTCCTTGTGTTTTCCAATCCGAAACAGCGATAAAACTAAAGAACTATAGGAAGAATCATATGGAATACCACTTTCAGCTACTCTGTTAATGACATTATGAGCTTCCTCCATGTGCCCCTCTTTGCAAAGACCCTGAATCAAAGTACGGATAAGTACCGTATTTGGTTTACACCCAAAATCTCTCATTTGGTCCAAAATACTTAATGCCTCAATGGACTGACATTTCTTAACAAAACTTTGAACCACGGTAGTATATGTAACGACGTTGGGCTTGCACTGCCCGCCATCTTTTTCCATTTCTCTCAACAACTCAAGTGCCCTTTCCAAACTCCCAAATCTACAAATCGCATCAAGAAGAGCTGAATAGGTTACAGTATTTGGCAGGCATCCATGTCCCTTCATGACTTTTATTAAGCCACAAGCTTCTTCCAACCTACCCACCTCAGACAACCCCTTAATAATCACAATATAGGTGACCATATCAGGATGAAGACCAATTTGGTCCATCTCTCTCATCAAACCCATTGCCTCATCCATATCTCCCTTCTCACATAATAATCGAATAACTACATTATACACTCTCATGTCTGGGCGACAATTGGACTCTTTCATTTTCCTCAACACCCACAATCCCAAGGTTGCATCTTTTCCTTCTCTGCACAAATCCAATATAATTTTAAACATCTTGGCACTTGTGACATATTTCTGCACCCTATAAGCCTCAATAACATCTTGAATGATTTGTGGCTTGCGATCCACTCCGAGCACTTTATAAGCTCTACCGTACATGTAACTGCTGTGTCTATAACTGGAATGAAGGCCAGCCCAAATGAAGAATCTCAGACCCATTTGAGGATCATCAACAGCGCATTTCTCTAATACCTCATCAACACATCGAGCATCTAGTTTAGACCTAACTGAGCTCAGTGCTCTCTCTATACCAAACCCATTTTTATTTTTCAGCAAATGACTCAAGAATTCTCCAGCTGATGATGAAGATGTACTGAATAAATGTACCATCTTCAGTGAATTAATTGGATTATTGGCTGTATTAGTATCCGTGAATAGACGAGAAATTGATGGAAGAAACATAATTTTCTCATAAGAAATTGAAATTCTAGATATGCTGTATTTGGAATAAAACAGAAATCAGCTGCTTGAAGAAGTAAATTCCAGGATTTTGATTCAAACAACGTAAATTCACAAAATGCCATAATAAAAATCTCATCCTTGTGGCCTTTCATATGCGGCTCAACACTAAAACCTAAAGCTTCAAAATTACAAATCCTCCAAAAGAATCAACGGAGCTCAAATACAAAAACATATATATACATCCAAAGACGCAGTTCGATTAAAGGAAGAACCAAAAGCAGTGAGCAGAAGAGTGAAGATGAAGGAGATACATAAAAAGAGACGACCAGACCGATAGCACACTTTGGAAAAAACAAAATACCCTACCCTAGAATATAAAAAATATGCATTTATTGTTATTATTAAATAAAAAAACTTCATTTAACCCTATTTTACTTGGCATGTTATTTTTCCAAAACCTAATAAATACATATTAAAATGTTAGTCAATATATATATAGTGTAATTTTAAAAATAAAAATTATGACAATTAAATTGGGATTGAGGGAGATAGTTTATTAGTTACCTCTTATATATATTTTTTATTTATTAATTTGTTTAATTCATTTGAATTTGAATCAATCATATTTAAATATTAATTTTATTAGATTATCATCAATTATTTGAGATATTTTATAAAATATTTCAAACTCAAACTAACTAGATTATCAAATAATTAAATTTTTTTTAAAAAAAGTGAGAAAGATGAAGGGTAAATTATATAACTAGGCAAATATATCGTATGTATTTACATGATATTACTATAATTTGAAAAAATTATAATTTAGAGTTATAATAGTTAAGATTTTATTGCTATTTTCTCTTTTCTCTCTTCCTCTCTCTCCCTCTCTGTTATTTCTTGTTAGATATACAAATACATATGTATATCAGCTGCATATATATGATTATTTGATAGATATACATATATATATATATTCAATTCAATGTATATACATATGTAATTTATCTATCTCTACTCTTCACCCCTTTCTCACTCGTTTTTCTCCTCCCTCTCCTAATATCACTTACCAGATATATAATTATTTGACGGATATATATATACAATTTGACAAATATACATATATAATTTGCATCTCTCCACTTTCTTTGTATCTCTCCACTCTCTGTCTTCTCTCGTTTATCTCTCCCCTATAATATATAGTTATAAATTATAATTTTAACAAATTATAATTATTTTTATATTTGTTCTTTTTGAAAAATTTTCAAAGATTGAAAGACTGTTTGATCATTCAAGGAAATATTTGGGCTGCTGGGAACACTATACTGGGTCCATGATTCTTCAAGCTTATTTGAGGACCCTTATAGTTCATAAAGCAAACATTCAGAACTCAGACATCGTCTCCTTTTGGGCTGTGCCCAAGTAGCCATCCTTATCATACGAATTGCACCGTAAGCATAATTTTTTAGCATATTTAAATTGATTTTTGACCTAGTTTTATAAGTAAAAAGTTATATGTTAGAATTTTTAATTTTTAATTTTTAACTTATTTTTGTTAATTTATATTAAAAATAAATATTTATAAGTCATTTTTAATTTTATCAAAATATTTTAAAATTACTTAAAAGTTATTTTAATTTGAAATGTCTAAATTATTTAATTAATATATTTTAGGACAAAGGGTCAAAAATACTCTTGTACTATCAGAAAAAGAATAAAAATACTCTTGGTTTATACTTTGGATCATTTATACCCTTGTATTGTGAGAAATGGGCCAAAATTGCCCAGAGTCAGTTAGTGTCATTTAAATCAAGGCAGTTTTGACCAATTTCTGATAGCACAAGGGCATTTTTGACCCTTTTTGATAGTATAACGGCATAAATCGCCGAAAATATAAACAAAGAGTAGTTTTTATCCTTTCTAATAATACAAGGACATTTTTGATCCTTTTCACATATTATATATTCTTTTAAAATATATTGTGTTCCTAATAAAAATATTACTTTTAAAAAAAATTATTATTTTTTTTAAATCACATTAACTAATAAAAATATAAAAAAATAATTTTTTTATTAATATTATTTTATCAATTAAAATAGAACATTATATCTCTATAATAATATCCTTGTAGCATTAATTATGAATTTTAATACAAATTTTACTCTTACTCAAAAAATCATTACCTTTTTTACTCGAAAGAGTAAAAAAGAATGAAAGACTCTTTTCTTTATTTTCTTTTTCTTCCATTAATTCTACAATTCTATCTCTTTCCTTATATATATATATATAATGTATTTTTAACTCAATTTTAATATATTAACACATAAACTAAATTTAGTGCTTGTATATTTAAAATTCACACATTATATTTTTTGACATAATTAATAAAAGAAATAAATATGAACAACAATTGTAATATATTTTGAATTCAATATATTATACACTAGATTGTTTGGCACTTGGTGAATGTATAACTAAAATATTTTTAATACAATGATATATGTTAGTGACATTAATAAGACAAAAATAACAAATTGTTATAATATATTTTAATACAACAATAACAACATACCCAGTGATATCCCACAAGTGGGATTTGGGGAGGGAAGATTGTACGCAGACCTTACCGCTACTTCAAAGAAGTAGAGAGGTTGTTTCCTAATTATAATATATTTTAATATATTAAACATATTATAAGTATGTGTTAGTGCACTTTGTGAATATATAATTAAAATATTTTTAATACAAGTGTATTATAAGTATTATTCATGAATTTTAAATATTTTAATTACTATCTAAATATATTACATTGGAGTTTGAAGAATTTTTTATTTGATTGTTGTGTTATTTGTTGTTCAATCTATTTAATGGTATGGTAAAGGTGGAAAAAGAAAATGAGAGTTGAGATGGTCATTTTTGTTGTTTTCTTTGTCGGAGAAGCCATCTTTGGCGATGTTGAATAGAGAAAAAAATGCTAGACAGACAAGGAGAAGTAGAGACAGGAAGAATAGCAATAAAATAATTGTAATTATTAGAGGTAATTATGCTATAGATAGCAATAAAAAGAACTCAAAAAAAATAATATTCAATCTAAAAGATTTTTTTTATATAAAATAATAATTTTAAAACACCTAAAATAAGCTAATTCAAATAAATTACTATTTAAGCAATAGTAATATATTTTTTCGAATTATTAGCTACTTAATACTTATGTTGTTATTTTGGCAAACTTCAGAGAAAAACTATGCTGCTCCACTTTTCCTCCCGGCTCCTCTCTCTTGGTGTTGCTTACAAAGATTCCACGCACATAAGATTTTGTTGTTATTTTTTTTTTCTCTCTTTTTTTCTTTCTCGCCTCTTTTCTCTCGAAATTTCTTACCAGATATATAATTACATATGCATATCAACTGCATATATATATATGTATTCGATAAATATATGTATATAATTCGCCTCTCTGCACTCTTTGCCCTCTTCCACTCGTCTCTCTCTATCTTGCTCGCCTCTCTCCTCCCTCTCTCGATCTCGTTCGTCTCTCTCCTCCCCTTCAAGTCACATAGCCAAAGTTAAGCCATGTAAGTATGTAAATATAATTATTTGATCATATTAAGTTTCAACCCTAGACTATTTATCAAAATTATCATAAATATAATCGTTTAACACTTCAAAATATATTTAAATATAGAAATTGAGGTGGAAATTCATAATACTGTACATATTTTTAGTTTAAGACCCACAAAATTTTATTTTATTTTATTTTTTACATTCTTAAATTTGATTGTTAGAAAATTAAAGACTAATAACAAAAATATTAATATTTGAGCTTTAAGATCACGCTCTTTCAAGAATTATTCTATGTATATATTCTAGGAATAACAAAAATTCTCTAACACTATTTTATTAAAATTTAATTATTAAATTTATATTTTAAATAAATAAAATAGTTCAATAATAAAATCTTCAATAACAATCAATCCAACTCAAATCCAAAATCCATGCAAGTCACGAAGAGAGAGAAAAAGAGAGATTGAAGTCATGGGACTTCCCATGGTTATAAGTTATAATGGGGTTTGAAATTCAAATTGTGATTATAAAAAATAGATAATAATTTGTTAAAATTATTGAAATTGAGCGAGTTAAATTGAGCAGGTGATGATCCAATTCAAATAATATATTAAAATTATTGAGAATACAATTCAAATTATCTTAAGTTCTACCCATAAAATTTTGAACATTAGACGGATTACCTATATTTGGATATATTTTTAACGCTCCTAGTTATTGCGTAGGGTTCACGCTGTATATGGCGTAAACCTGAAGAAATACTGATTCGAGCTTCTAGAAGTATACTGATATTTGAGAATCAATGTCAAATGTGGACCATATCTCACTTTTGCTTTTGCGTTTTGTCCTTTTCTGGACTAAATTGGACCACTCCATTATATGGATGTGAAAGAGTTAAAAGAGAAATATGAGTGCTTGTTACCATCATATAATATTCATATGTATGGAGTTATCTATAACTTGGAACCAAAAGAAGATTCTTTGAGTCTTCTAGAAGGAAAAAGACCACAAAGAAGTTTATGATGTATCGATTAGACGGAATTAAATTTAGCTTTTATGTATATGTTATGAATATATGATCGTTTTGATTTATTATGTTTATAATTAAATATTTATATGTATTAATATTTAATAAAATTTTTAATAGATATAAAAATATCTAAATAAAAATTATTTGATTCATTCGAATTCATTGCTAATATTATAGCGTTTGCCTCTTTCTACGAGAGATTCGTGATATGAAAAGTGATAATTGTGTTGTGGCATGATTCCTTGTCATAGAAAAATTCATTTAATTATTACTTAAGAATGCATGTGATCACATTATATATTAGAGATTTTAGTTGTCATTTTATATTTACTATATATATATATATAATAAGCATGATGTTGACAACTCGTAAATAGAATAGAGACTTTGCCGCAACCCCAGTATCAATGTTTTATTATTAAATGTTAGTATAAAGCTTATCTAAACTATGATCAGTAAATATAATTTAACTTATTATTATCGAACATATTTATTATATTTATTTAAATCAAAAGTCTATTAAACACAATAGTAAATTTATTTTCATATCGCCCACATCGTCAGACTCTTTAGTTATGGAAAGCAACTTTAAGGTGACAAAAATTGTGGAGTAGATATTTTTTGTTAGTATACCAAACTTTAGTAGACACCACCATATGATTCTAATTTGTATAGCTGGACCAAAGTTGCTAAGAGAAAAGAAGCAGCAGTCTTTAAAACAGAAAGGAATAAAGAGAGGATGAAAAAGGAAAAGCCACTAACTTAAATTAAATGGGAATAAAGTAAATGTGAATATTCTTCTTCTTTCTTTCCTTCTTTTTTTTTTTTTGATAAAGGAGACTAAATTAAATTAAATTAACAAATTTGAATCTTACGCTTTTTTTTTTTTTG
>JAOTQJ010000102.1:21250196-21275496 GCA_025642045.1 Solanum sejunctum
ATAAAATTTATACTATACTTTTTACTATTATCTTTTATAAAATTATAAATATATAATATAATTTGACTCCTAAAAAATATAAAATTTTAATAAATGAAAGGATAAATATAGCAAAAAATTTTAAACATTCATCTTGAATGTTGAACAATTAAACTATTTTAAATGTTGAAAAAAGTATCAAAAATATAATTAATTTGAGACATAAAAAGTATAAAGAAATTTAATATTTATTATATATACATAAAAAATTATTTTAATTATATATAAATAATATAATTTTTTGTAAAAGGAGGTTCAAATAAACCTTCTAAATATAGGTAGATATGCACTTTTGGTGACAAACTAGAGGAAGGTGAAGATGACGTTAAGTCATCATGCCTCTTATGCCCTAGATGACACATGTGCTACAATGATTGAGATAAAGGATCGTCATCCTGTGAAAATGAGCTATTCTCAAAAACATGTCCTTGATTTGGATTGCAGGCTACAATTCGCTTGCATGAAGTTGAAATCATTAGTATTAGTCAGTTGATTATATTGCATTAAATTCCCTTAATTTTTTAGAATATTTCTTTTAAATATTTTATTCTCATTGAGCACACCTTAATTTTAATGAACTATTGTAATTAGATATTTTAAATGTAAAATTTGGGATTTTCTTAGATGTCTTCTTATTTGCATGTTATATTATTAAGTTAATCACATAAAATATATTATTTTTAAATTATACATATTTATCTCAATAATTCATAAAATTCTAAACATATTTTATTTGACGTTCATGTGTATCATTAAAGCAGATACCATATCATTTCATTCATATAAATTATCTTTTGATTTTAACTTAACAAGTACTTCTTTGGTCTATTTTGTTACTTGTCCAATATTAAATTAATATATTTTTAAAAAGTGATAAATAAAATAAAAAGTTTATTATATTATTTCTTGAATATAAAAAATTCAACACTTCAAAAATTATTATTTTAGAATATGACTATAATTAATAGCAAAGGTAAATTAAGAATTAGGTAAACAAGTAATGAGTATCACTTAATTTTTTACAAGTAAATATTTTAATATAGTGGATCAGCAAGAATAAATGTATAAAAAAATTAGTATCATTTTAGTATAATGAAAAATAAAACTAGACCAAGTGCCTACTAAGATGAATTTTTATTTTTATTTTTTTGTAAATGTTCCTCTAGTGTTTGACCATTGACTGGTCTCGAACAAAACCATTGACTGGTATTGGCTGATTGCACTTGTTTTTCCACTTCTTTTCATCTCTTTTTTCAAGTCTTCCTTTTTTTCCTTTTTATCTTTTTCTGTGAGCTGAGTAAAGGGGCTTTTTTTCTGCTAAAAAGAAAAAGAATCGAACTTTATTAAGGTCTTATGAGTTATTGTGAAATATTTCTTTTTTTTTATACATCACATGGTACTCTTCTTTTTTACCCGTGCAACCTTTATTTTGTTTAATAATTAACAAGCAAAAAATAAAATAAAATGTTAACATTTCTGTTCTATTTTGCTTGAGACCAGCTTTTTGTATTATAAGCAAAAGTCATGTAATTCTTATGTTGTGAATTTTCTTCTCTACTTTTTTTTTCTCATTTCTCTACTATGTGATTGAGTTAAATCCACCATATATTTTTCTACACGATATTAGAACAAGGTTTATTTCAACTATTTTTTGTTGACAGTGAATTTTATATTAAATTAAATTAAATTCTCGACATATCAGATATCTAGTCCGGACGTGAGTAGAGTGTTGAAGAGTCTCACATCAAATGAAAAATAATAACTGGCATTTTTATAAGGCGTAGATTTGAGATAATTCTTCATTCATGAGCTAACTTTTAGATTAAACTAAGTCCAAAATCAATCTCTTTACAACAAAGAGTGGACAAAACCCTTTAAATGAAAATTAAATTATATATGCTATGTTAAAATTATTTTTTATTTATATATACAATATCCGTTAATAAATAAATTTGTTTTGTACAAGTGCTAACAAATTCATCGGATGACTTTTTTAAAAAAGTAAAACACCATATCTGACCTAAAGAATTATAATTGGTTAAAAAAGTTGCTTGGAACATCCAAAGAAAACAAGAAAATGACCCACAGGCACGAGAGGATGTTACATGAATTATTTGCAACAATAATATCCCCATCCAATAAGCTTAATACGAATTTCCAATAATGGAGCAAATCAAATGAATAATCATGAAAAGGAAATGCACATTGGCAAATCAATATATGATTGCAATTAATAGACACTTCTTTTATCCGCCCATTTGAAATTGTCCCTGCAACCATACTCCACTCTTTAGTCTTTTCTTCCTGAAATGAAATTTTTTACTCCATTAATATACGTTAGTTATTTTCAAAAATTTATTGAAAATATTTTTTATTCTTAGACATTAATTTCGTAAAAAAACATAATTTTCATAACTTGTGGAGATTCATTTAGTCCAATTCCTTGTGGAGGTCGATTTTAGACGTGATATAAAACTCAAATCGTTTTTTTAGTAGATGCATAAATTACATGCGAGTACAATGTAGAGTTATTTGCGACCAATAATTGGAGATGAAGCAAATCATTATTCGAAGCTGAAAACATTTACGGTAATAATTTTGATTCAAGCTATTATGTAACGTTAAAACTTGATATGTTCAATTAAATTCCACAGGTAATAAACTATTCAATAAAATGTCAGTATTTATAGTTAATATATAAATAACATGACTAATAATTGAAGTCAATACTAATTACTAACTAATAAAGAGCAGACAAATTCAGTTAGAATTACCAATATTAAGACGTCCGATATAGTATGCCTATAATAAAATGTTGCTTTTTTTAAGGTAGAAAGATATTGGTATCTTTTATTTCTCAAAAGCAATTGATACTTGATGTCATTTTAAAGCTGATAAATGTAGGTTCGCAGTAAAACGATAATTTTGTCTGTCTATTTCAATATTCGGTGAATGATATTATAGATGAAGCAACGGCTAAATATGTTAAAGAACGTTTAAAGACAGAAAACACAATTTTAAAAGTAGAGACATAAATCATGACTCATTTTAAAGAGAAAAATGATTGTTATATGAAAAAAAAATCTCATGATTGAATTGAATTGAATTTAACACATTTAATGAAGATAATTTACCATGTCACCATAAATTTTGATGGTATAATAAGATATACTACAATGAATCTACAATTACTAATAATTAAGTGAACTACTAAAATTGATCGATGGAGCAATATATAGAGTTATATGTGACCAATAATTGTGCATAATATGTCTACTTTGTGGAACCATATATGAGTGTTTGCTAGAAAGTCTCTTTCAAATAATTTGACATACTTAATGAGGTTGTATAACAAAGGTCACAATTAAGGACAACTAATATTGAATATGGCCAATGAAGCAAAAAAAATGAAATGTCCTATCATGAAATCGATATCTCACTCCATAAATAATTAATCCATTTTTTTAAAAAAAAATTGTCACTTGATAAGAGTACATGAATTGATGTGAAAATGTAAATACATTTGAAGTCATCGACCAATACCATCATAATTTAAAATCATCGAGGGACCCAGTTTGCTAGTTAATAAATTGAAATGAAATGAGAACAATAGGTTAACATCCTTACAGTATTGGTTAAAAATAATGATTTGAATTTAAAGTTGAGATTTTGTGTAAATTTAATAAGTAAACAACAATTAAATTTCATAAGTTGGTTCTGGAGAAATTTGATAAGTAAAGATTAATTTAAAATGAAATAATTAAATTTTATGATCAAATTGAATAAATTTGATATAAAATGATGATTTTTTTTTAATTTTTGTTTAGACACAAAGTCCCACATTGATGGTTAATGGGATGAGTGATCTCCTTATAAAGTTTAGACAATCTTTTTCTTTTTAGCTGTCTTTTAGGGTGTGAGTTAAGCGTAGGACCTTCTTCAACAATTTCATACAAAAAGTGTGATAAATAATTCTAATTTATATCTAAAGATTACGTAACTTTGTTAAAATTATAACTTTTTTTTATTTAATTTTAGATCATCTCTTTAAAAATGGAAGAAGTATTACGAAATAAATGATAAGGGCGGATGGGATAGTGAAACAGGGGAGGGTGGATATCACGTGGGTAAAAAGGAGGGATGAGAAAGTAAAATCCCAGAACTCACGTGCCTTATACCTCAACCATGTCCAGCTGGTAGACACGTGGTCTCACGTATCACCCATTTCAAGTGACTCTTCAATTACTCCATCCTATATAATTTATATATTAATATAAAATTTATTTACATTTTAAAAAATAATTAAATTATAAACATAAAAATGAAAATTTTTACACAATTATCTTTGTAAATAGTAATGTAATTTGGAACATCTTTTTTACAATAATTTATTTATATTCATTATCAAATATTTTTGGAAAATTTTAGAACCAAACGCATGTAAAACTTTAATAAAATAGTTTTTAATTATATAAGTATTTAAAGATATTTTAGATAATATATTTTTTTTAAAAAAATCTTAAATAACAATCGAGTCAAATAATATCACATAAAATAAAAAAAATTAACTTCAAAATATGTTATGTTCATCCAAACAAGTTTTAAGTGATAAATTACATTTTTCAATCTTAAACTATATAATATTTTATTTATCTGATTTTATGTGATACTTTTTTTTAACAACAACAACAACAATATACCCAGTGTAGTCCCACAAATGGGGTCTGGAGAGAATGACTTGTACGCAGATCTTACCGATATTTTTTTTAATTCATTTAAAAAGAATATTAATAAAAATAATTTAATCTTAAAATTTTCTTTAATAAAATTATTATTAACTATAAAAATATCTAATTTTAAACTATAAATTTTAAATTTTTTATTTATTAAATATCATATTAAATTAAAATATATTACATGAAATGAAACGGAAAAGTAATTGAGATAATTAATAGGAGGCCGTGGGAGTATAAGAAGCAAACAAAATGGGTGGGGTCGCACTTCCTATACAGCTCGTGCATGTCCTGTTGTCCCCTTGTTATCCGACAACAACTCTACCTACAATCATTTGAACTCATCCTTAGCCTCAAATCACATGATGTTATCGCGCGTGTTCTTAAACTTCTTCTTTTAATTTAAATTTAAAACGAGAAGGAAAAATAAAACACAACAAATCTAAGTTTTGCGTCATTTTCAAAAAGCATAAGTGAAATAATTTTTTTATCTGATTTAAAACTTTTATATACATGTTTTTCAACATTTAAATTATAAATTATTATTGTCTTTAAATTTTACAAAATTGTATAATATATAAATTTTATTTTTAAAAAATTTAAAAATTTTCTACCATTTCAAAGTTCAACTTTCAAAATATTGTACTTATACAAGGTACAACTCATCACAATAATTTGATACTATAGCAACTTTAAAAAATTTAGCTTTGAAAATTTTAAGGGTTTGACCCCATGGATGGAAATTTCAAAGAAAAGAGACTCATTTTTCCAAAAAAATGGGAATTCATCTAATTAGTACACATTCATTTTCTTTTACATAATATACTCATTACTTGATTATACTTGACCTTCATATTGAATATTATATATTTATTTTACTTGTCTATTTTAAAAAATCAAGATAATTTTATAATTTTTTTCAAATTATCTTCATATTAATGACTAATTCCATAAATATTATTTTAATTAAAATACATTAGGTCAATAGAGGCCAATAATTTGGACAACATGAGCGTGTGATATCCTAAAATCCAGGCGTGTAGTATGCATATTGTTGAAGTCCTAATAGTAATTAATGACATTCATACTTCCTTTTTGCTTTGGAATTTCTCAATTATGGGAGGTGGCTGTCCACGTGAAGTTCAACAAAGAGCCATTAAACATGACCTAATCATTAGTGTTTCCTTAATTTTTATAGCTCACAGTATTTAAATATTAAAGTTAATGATGACAATATGATTCCTATAAATTACTAATATATTATACACTTCATACTATAAAAATTATTTCAACTGTCACATATTATATAATATTTTTAATTTGACATAACTTTAAAAAAATGAAATTTATAATCTTAAATAACTTTTAAATATTTAAGTGACAGAAAATTATTTTATTTAAAATAAAAATTGAGGTTTATTTTTTTTTAAAACGAACTAAAAGAAGGTGCAGACCGAAATAGATAACTTATTGATCTTGAGTTGTGGTAATAATAAACTCTATTTCTCTGGAAAATGTTCAAATTAAAGTTTCTCTTGAATAATAATGATAACTCATAAATAAATAGCGTCCCAAGAGAAAAGTGAGGTCCACTAATATCTATGGTCATATATATGTTACTCTTTCTCCCATAATTTAGATCATATATTTTTTAATTCATTGAAAGAATAACATTATATTTTTATCGTAAAAGAAAATATTTTTTATTCTAAAATATTTATTTTATATTTAATGAAGCAATGTATCACCCAAATGATTAAGAAATATTAATTAGATCATAAATTTATTTATTTTTCTAAATTTTATATTAAATCAAACAGTGACAAATAAGTACCATTAATGAAATTAAGAAGATCACAACTCACAAGTTAGGAGAACCCCAATTAGCAATTAGAGACGTGGGGCCAAAATAACAGTCAACAAGAATCCAGCCAAATCATACTATTATTGGGAAAGGTAGACCATATTGCAAATACAATTATTGCCTACACTATCTTATAGATTCTTTTTCTTCTTAAAAGTTTTACGAATGGAAGATGACTAATTCTTTATTTTAATTCTTTCACCTTGTATTTAATATTTTCTTTCAGTTCATTTTAGGTTATACCTTTTAATTTAATATAATATTTTAAAAATACAAAAAGTTATTTTTAAAACTTGTGATATAAAATATTTTTAAATATTTGTATAATTGAAAATTATTTCATAAAGCATAAAAAAAAATTAAAAATAAATTATTTTTAATTTAAATACGATAATATTCTTTTTGAAACAAAATAAAAAATAATAATATCACATAAAATAAATCAGATGAAGTAATTATTTTGAAGTAGACTTAATTCGAATATGAATATGAAAACTTCACTTCTGGGTTAAAAAACATCATATAAAAAAGAAACTTTATCTTTAATTTCCATATACAGACATCTCATTGAGATTTTGGATCATTAGGGGAAACTTATTGTTTTATCACTATTTTTAATTTATTTGTCTAAATTTAATTTTATAATTAATTTATAAAGTATTTTTAATCTTACTATGTTAAATGTTTCATACGTTAAATAAAATTGCTTAAATTGTGATTAAAAATAAAACGTAAGTAAAGAAAATTAAAGGAAGTGATTAAAAATAATTGGAGGGACAAGATGTCGGAAGAGTGGCGTGGGAGTTGTCCCCACGTGTTAATAACACGGAGACCAATAACAGATCTTCGTTCCGACAATCCCTCTTCGTTTAGTTCATGAATCATCATCTTCCCATTTTGGGGGTCCGTACGAGGCTCCTACTCCATGTGATTTCCACGTGAAATACACCCCCACTTCTCCTTCTCCTCTCCCCGTCCAATCATTCTTTTTACAATTTTCATCTATATATATAAAAATAACAATAATATTATCCTAATACTTTAAAGATTTTTGTCATTGTACGATAAAAGGAGATCTGATATATATAGCTTGACTTTTATATTTAAAAATATAATGTGACTATTTTCGAACATCTACATATATAATCGCAAGTATTTTGATTATATTTTATTTGTATTTTTAAATATAGAGAGATTATCCTTAATAAATTTTTTTAATTTAAAAATAAATAATATTAAACAAAATTAAGAAGAAATCATGAAAGTGAAAGCACAACAAAACATACCAATGTTGATCGAGCAGTAACTAATTATAAAATATATCTAGTAATTTGACATGGTATTGAAATAGAGTTAAGTGTATGCATATTTTATTTGTACTTTAGATAAGAATAGATTATCTTATTTGAATTTTAATTTAAGAAAAAATAGTTTTAAACGAATTAGATTAAAAAAAATGAAAATGAAAGTATAATATTGATACTGATCAAACAATAACTATAAAACATGTTTGGTAATTTGACGTGGTATTAAAATCAGAATCGATGTAGGCCCTTAGGAAATCAAACAATTGTGAGGGTGGACATTAGCCCTCGATCCATGAGTGTCACATATCGGACTGAACAATGGAGCCTTGGAAGAAAGTGTTTTCCTATAAGGTTTAAACAATTCATTTTTATTTGAGCGAACTTTTGAAAGAAATTTCCTCTTTCTCCTTCTTTCTAGGAATTAATTTCAAAAGATTTCTAAGTCAAATAATATATATAATTGCATAAGAAGAAAAATCATTCACTAGGCTTAAAAGAAAAATTTCTAATTAAAATTGAACAAATCCCTACGCGGGGCTGTATGATAAAGTTTCGATTGAATTATTTTGGCAAAATTAAAATAAATATATACATAAAAAATATATTATACATATATAGAGATAGAGATTTTCTTTTTATATAAACTATGATATTATTAAATTCCTAGGTTCGTGAGATAATAGATCTATTCAATGGCACATTATACCACTGGTCACTGGTGATAATCATTGGTTTTTATATGCATTGTTCCTGCAGCGTACATTATTTTGCTCTATTTGGTTTTTCCTATAAATACATTGGGAACATTTATGAAAATGGAGCAAAAATGCTGAATACGCTATTTGATGGGAAGAAAATTATAAAAATAAAAATTTTATTGCTATGATGAGACAACTCTTCATAAATATCTGTGATTTAATTGAAAAGAAAAAAATTAAAAAATATTTTCAAATTTAAAGATTTATCAAAAGCAGTCTATAGGGTCAAGGATAGGTTCTACACATACCATAATTTTTTCAAACTCCACTTATAGATGTTTGTGTTGGATGTGATGGTCAAAAAGAGTTAATCGATCCATCTTTTTTTTTTAAAAAAAAAAAAAAATCATCATTTGATTGTGTTCTGTTTTGCATACAAAATTAATTAATATTTCAGATATTATTTTTCAACGTCAACTTCAAGCTGTACTTGAATCTTGATTAGCTGTGTTTGTTTATTATTCTTTCACTAAACTTAATCATGTGCAATCTCTTCAAAGAGAATCGTAGGTAAATCTCTTCAAAGTGGCTTTAATTTAACTGTGTCAAGTTGTTAAAATTCCAAAATTTGATGCTTAGAGGTTAGCCAAATCACACAAGCATCAACTTGTTCAAAAAATCAATAATTTGCTGACATTATAATTAAAGAAGTATGAAGAAACAATCAAAGACAAACAACACAAACAATAACATAAACGGTGAAATTGCACGAGTAAAGTTCAGAAAGAATAAATATACATAAATCTTATTATTAATCCATTTTGTGGTATAAAAATTATTTCTGATGAATCATCGATTCAAAAATAATAATTATTTTCAAAATATTTTTGAAAGGGAAAAAATAAATACAAGAATAAATAAGCTATGACCAAACTATCGTAGATAAAAATAAATACAAGAATAAATAATGTTATCATAATAATACTAACATTGATAAGGGAGAAAAATAAATATTTCAGCCTAGAACCATGCTTCTACCATTGGTTAGAAACTTAAAATCAATTATTTCTAAAGTTAAATTATATAAATTTTTATTAATATTTTAAAATATATATTTTTATATTAATATAAAAAATATAATTAATAATATTTTTTATAATATTTTAAAATTAATTTAATTTAAAATATCTAAATTAACTTATAAAAATTATATCTTAACGATTAAAAAATAACGAAAGAGAAAATAATAATTAATGGTAACTTCATTTATCATTTACTACTTTTTTTTATCGGCTAAAGTATCGCATGCATGTCTGTAAATTGCTTATTGCTTGAGAACGTGTATCTACCGTGTTAGCTCTTTCTTCTAGGTGTTATTAATAATTATATATATTTCTACTTTACCTTATAGAGTTAATAATTTTTATATTTTATTACAAATTGTTATTTTTAACGAGTTTAATTCTTAAATAAAATAATTAATCAACTCTTAAAAAAAAAGTCCCATTTGTTTACTTCTTAAAAAATTACGAGCTGTACTGGAACCAATTTTTAGGATTTGTTTTCCGACAATAGCATGATTTCGACAGACAATTTCTGATTACTAACTTTATTCCATATTTTCATGTGTGTAGCATACATGAATTATTTAATTAATTTAAAAGAAAAAACTATTTAGTTATTGTAAGTGGCATGCAGCCACTCCATTATATGTACTGCCTCATATTAATTATAGTAATTAAAAAATTTCTCAACTTGGCTAATTACCTGTTATAATTAGTAGCGATGAACAATTCCAGGAAATATACAAATTAATTTTAATAAATATACTCACAAGACATAAAGCAATAATAATGATATGAAGCTCGTAATAATGTCTGAACCTTGATTACAATAGATGATTAGTATAATTATATATATTGTATGATAATTAGTTGTATCATTATTCTACCACAAATAATAATACTTGAATCAAACAAAGGATAAAATGTTATTACGAATGTTCTATTGATACAGGAAAATAAATCCTATAAATTGTGTTAATCAGGATAATAAAAAAGGTTGTCTATTTGGTAAATACTTATCTGCATTGAATATTTGTGCAACATCAATTCAAGTTAATATAATTAAATAATCTAACAAAGTAAAAAAAAAAAATTTACACATTGACAAATCACAATTAAGTAATAATTACACGCATTCAAATACAAATCATGCATCGATGGATTGAATATCAATATCACATATACAATAACAATATTACCCCAATATCTCAAAGACTCCTGCTCATTGAAGGATAAGGGGAGGTCGAATATACGCAGTCTGACCTCTGTATTTAAAAACATAGTGCGATTATTTCCGGATGACCCATGACAATATCACATATAATAGGTAAGTTTTTACGTGTTGTTATTCCTTTGGTGTTTTCTCCAAATCATTTTTTATAAATCTATCTTTTGGAAGGTGAACATAAACATAATACGTAAGTTTCTTAATACTTCAATATATTCCATCAATGTAAATATTGATAGAACAATATAATGTATAGAAACTTTAGAATATGCTTTATTGATCATTAGAAAATCATCGGAATAAAGCTAGCTAATAGCGTAATGGCATGTTTTGTTTTGAGTCTAGAATTAGATTCCATAAAATTATTGATCCAACGATATATAATGTATATATCCTTTTTTCTAAAATTTCATCTTAAATTAAAACCCTTCACATAAATTAGATTAAGATAATAATTTTTATTCAAATTTTATATACATACATATTAAAAAAATCTTCAAAACTTCTCACTATTATGATATTAACTCCCACACTTTCGTAACTTTTCCCATAGTCTTTCCCTTTAATATTTATGATTAATGACATGCTATGATACATTTTTATGCACTTTATAAATAGAGACATGTGAACTAATATAATATACACTTGAAACATACTTAAAAATATGAAAACTAATCTACAACTATCTTCTCCTTGCTCTGTTTGTTATATTTTTTTATTAACTTTGATTTGACAAGTTACATTTATTTATTAACTTGAAAACTTTTCAATAATTTTCAACATTTGATATTTTTTTAAATATCAAGTTGGAGGCATATGATTAAGGAAATTCATGTGATTCCTACATGGCACACCATCATTCCCCTTTTGAACAGCCAAAGTACAGCAACAGCATACCTGTACCCACACGTGCATTCCTTTTGGTCAAACTCTCCTTTGTTTCTGCTAGATCCAGTCAATGATCAGCTCTAATAGCACTTCTTTCATTTCATTTTATGTTAAATTCTTTGATTTAATATGATATTTAAGAAAAAAAAATACTTTTAAAGTTTATGATCTAAAATCATTGTTAGATATTTTTTGTGGTTGAGAATTATTTCATTGAGAGTAAAAAAGAAATTTTAAAGATATATTATTTCTAATTTAAATAAGATGATATTTTTTTTAAGACGGACCAAAAAAGAAAGGTGTCACACAAAATGGGATGAAGGAAGTATATTATTTCTTTTATTTAAAAAAAAAAAAATTTTATGAGGCACAAAATTTATGAATATTAAAAAAAAATTAATTATGGTTGTAAATTAAAGTTATGTCAAATACATATATATATATATATCAAAGTATCTTTTAATTTAATATGCAACCTTAAACATGTCATATAAAAAAAGATTGTCATTGTATGTCATACTTTTTGTAATGGAAAAACTATTATTTTTGCGTTATTTTGTTTTGCCTTAATTCATTTGAATAAGTATGTCTTTTTTCTTTAATTTTAATGTTTGATTTAACATATTTAAAATCACAAAGTTAATAAATAATTTGATACATTTAACAAATTATGTTTAACAATAATCACAAAAATTTAAAATATCTTTACTTTCGTAAAATTTCCATCATTGCTTTGGGATTAATTATGATTATCTTAGCAGTCTCTTACAATATATCTTGCTAGTTTTGTTTGGTTAATTTTGTGTGGAGATGCTTAACTAAACCCAAAACTTAATTATATGTATAATACATCACATCAAAAGTTTAATGGAAATCAACCATCTTAAACAAAACTATATTCAAAGATTTGATATTTATGAATTTTAAATTTAATGTAAAGTCTAATTTTCTAAAGTATATATATATACAGACACATTCTTTAGAATTTTGAGTTAAAATTAATGAATTATGCTAAACTCATACCTTCCATATTATTTTTAAGAATAGTTTTTTTTTTAAAAGAAAATAAGTGGCTCATTTCCTCTAACCTTCTTTTCTTTTTTTTTTCTTTTTTTCAATTACCTAATTTCTACTATTCTGTCAAGACCACCAACAATAACATTACTCCAATGCCTCAAAGGGGTCCATCCATTATGGGGTAAGGGGGGATTGATGTATGCAGCTTGACCCCTATATTTAAAACATAGCACGACAATTTTTGGATAACCCATGATGAGCGTCGAAAGTTGCATTGACTAACTGCTATTTCACAAATTGAAAGAAACGCAGACTATTTAAAGAACCATTTTGCTTTGTTTCATTATATTCCAAAGCCAAAAAATAATAAATCTTTGGCGTCCATTGCGTTTAATCTTAGTCTGTCAAGACCAAATATTAATTATTTTTCTTACATGGATTATCGTAAAAATTACATCAATCACAACCGTTGATCAAGATTAAACGCAATCATTAGCCGTTAATCAAGGGGATTCCCACACGTGCGATGCTGCATATGAAACATTTGACCAGAATCAGTGAAGTTTGTGGGCCTCACATATCTGGCCCATGTGACAACCTTATCTGGCCCATGTGATTAACCGTTACAAATTCCCTAATTATTTCAGTTAATCACTGTTTAGTTTCCCTAAATTAATTAATTAATTAATTAAAAAAGCTGGGTTGCACGTGTGGTGTGTACGGAGAATATATGCAACCTTGTCAAATTCCAAGATTACCCCCGTTTATTTATGAGTACACGTTAATTATCGTTATGTTTTGAGGGTAATTTAGGGATAACATAACGGAGAAGGAATTTTAGAGGAAGCATGTTTAGGTTGGCAAATAATAATTTGGTTAGTAAACAATAATTTGATGGATTAATTATTGTAGCCCTCATCATGGTTGCATCATTTAATATTAATTTGAAAGATTGTGGGATTATTTGTATACTTTTTACCTAATTATATAATTGCTTCAAATGATGAGAAGCTATCTCAACTAATAAGTACGATTTTATCATTGTTCTGCACCATTATTTTTTAAATCTTTTATACTTCCATTTATGACATTTTTCAATTTGGCATCTCTATGTTGTGGGCCAAATATTAATGAATTTAACGTTTAAGTTTCCATTTACTTCATTGATAACTTTTTATTTTCGATAAAATAATTATTGGGTAGCTTTTGTTTATTTTTATTTATTTGTTATAGTATTTTGACATGTTTAAAGATACTTATTTAGTTTATGTAATTAAGAGATTATTTTTTACTTAATTTCTAATTATTTTTATCATTGATTATAACTATTTTTATTTTATATTTTTTAAGATGTTAAATTCATTATATTGAAAGAATGATTTGGTAAAATTACTCCTATTACTTACTATTTCTTAATTTATGTGTCAAGCATATAGGAAACAAGTAAAAAAGGACTAAGGAAGTATCTTCTATTTTTATGAAAATTGAATGTAAACTTTGTGATTCTCAATCCACTTTATTTATCACTTAGTCACACATTTGGATATTCTTTGTTAACGATTTCTACTAACAAAAAAGAAAAAACTGATAGTTGACAATAATAACATACTCAATATAATTTTACATATAAAATTTAAAAAGTGCGGGATGTACAAAGTTATTTTTAATAGATCCTCGATTTGAGAAAAACATTTTTCAGGACAGAATTTTTTTTACTAATAGTCATTCAAGCAAATATTTATAATAACAAAAATAATTATTTTTTTTAAAAAAATAAATAAATAATTTGCCTTTCCTAATTATTCATATTCTAATTGTTTACTTGGATGACCATCTGTGAAATTTTCTCAATCACCTCCTTTTCAGATGAAAAATTTACCAAATTAAAATCTTCATTAATTACCTCAAAAGACTTTTTTTTTTCTCACTTGGTGTCCGAAGTTCATAGAGCCCCGATTAAATTTAGATCGTGCATTGCAAGATCCATTTTAGAGACATCACTGCAAATAAATTTTTTTCTATTCGCATAACTCAAACTTAAAACCTCTTATTAAGGATAAAATAATCCAAGATACTTCAAATGACATTTCTTTCAAGTAAAGTTCATGATGACAGTTTGAAAGGAGAGAAGAAACTTTAATCTATTAATCTAGAAAATTGATCCTTTTAATGGTAACCATCTTTTTACGACAAATAAAAGATAAGCTCTTTCATTCACTCAAAGGCAATTTTGTCTCACTTTATGTGCATTTTACCCACTATAATCCTGCTTTTTTACACGCACGCCTGAATTAATTTTGCAACAATAATGCAGACTCCGTCCATTTATCTTTATTTATCTATATTTGATATGGACATAAATATAATTATACGGCGTCATTTTTATTTATTTTTTTCAGTTCCTTTTATATATCATCTATATTATAAATAAATGATTTTTAATATATATCATTTCATAAAATCAGTGCATAAATATCATTGTTCTTCCTATTTTACTCTTGATAGTTAATGCACTTTAATTTGAAAAGATATATATAACCAACTATAAGAACTAAAAAAGCAATAAATAAATATTAAATAAAGATAAAATAGTAAATTTATTTTTTTAATTTAAATGCAATCACAAAAGGTGACATATAAAAGGAAGGAGAAAGAGTAATTATTAATATAAGTTATATACGATTTGTGAGATTAATAGTACAAACTAAATAATAAGAGGGTAAATAGGTGTACAAGAATACATTATTTTTTTTATTTCCGATTCAATTTAGTAAAAATAAAATTTAGTTTTAAAATAATCGACCAATAAAAATTGAACGATGGATTACATGAAAGAAGTCAACTTTTGGAAATTACTCGTAGGGTGGGCCTTAATTAAGTAACAAATGCTTTTATTAAGTTCTAATTTCAAATCATAGACTGTTCCCTTTTGTATAAAGTTAGTGAAATATAATTTGAGTGATTATAAATCTACATGTTAAATTAATAATAATTTTACTTTACTGTTTTAATTTCTTCTTTTGAGAGACATTGGAGTTGTCGTTCACACGTAAAGAAAGAACCATATTCCACAATGAAGAAAAGAAGAAAAAGGAAGTGCAATCATGATTTTGTTCAACATTTGTAATATGTTTTACTCTCTTTCATCTTTTTTTTTTAATTATTCGATGTTTGATAAGAAAATAAAATTCGATTAATTTGAATTCATGTCGTATAAAATTCGTTTAGGGAAGAGTTTATCTAATAATAACTTTGTTAAGATCAAATTCGAGACTTCTAGTTAAAAAGAAACAACTTATAGGATTTAATCTTGTATCCATTTATGCTTTGAAACTATATTGGTTCACATTCCAATATTTTCTTCATTATGAATAAGTCTATTTTTGATGAACATGTTAGAATAATGATGATTTATGTTACAATTTTGAATCATAAAATTAGTTACTAATATTTTGTCAGATAGACGTTCTACATCATACCCATTAAGATATACACCTTTTCCAAAATTATGAGCGGACACAAAATGCTTAATGCATAATATTTCCTTTTTTTTTCAATGAATAAGTTAATTTAGGGGCCTTGTAAGGTGTAAATGTATTCCAAGAAAATATATTAGCAAAAGAAAAATGAATTTAATTTAGGATTATCTTCAATATTTTGGAGTATGAGTATGACAAGTTTCAATCAAACATTGAGATAATGATAGATTATGTTGGAAATCAAGATTGCATCTTTTATCCCATGTTCGAAAAAAGTCATCAATGGTGCTTCCATTAACATGAGCATCTTCCTTCTCCACTTCCATTAAGAGTTATGGCTAGTACAAGAAGAAAAGACCTATTCCTAACACATCATTTCATGTGACAAGTTGATAAATTAATTTGAAATTTATTTTAAACTCTACAAGATTATTGATGCAATTATTTATTCTAGGATATAGCTAGATATTTCTGGTAAATCATAAACTTTATTGAGTTTATAATAAGAATATCTTTATCTTATTTTTTTATATTGATTGCGTTATTCCCTTTTATACATAGAAGGGAGATGTACGAAATCAAAATCTTACGATTGATTTTGAAATAAAAATTCTTTCAACTAAATGATGATCGACCGTAATAACTTAAATATATACACCAATAGTATAAGCAATCTTGACATTATTAATGTAATAAATTGTAGGCTTTTTAAGAAAATGTTGGAACATAGATGTAAAAAAGTCCATGCTAATAGAGTTTCAATAAATATTTTTTTTGAACTTATGTACTTGGAGAGTATCAAATTTTAATACGATGTTCAGATATTTTACATTGCTATTTTTTGTGATTTACAATTATGTTTTACATAATTCTTATTTAATGTATGTTGCTCAATTTTTATAGTATCGATAGAATTTCAAAAGTAACTAACGCCGCATAGATATTTGAATGCAAAATCCCTCGTACAAATGTTAAAGCTTCAACCAACAAGTAACAAGCATCAGTCTAAACAGAAATATAAAATTAGGACCATAAAGCAGAAGCTAAAACAGCTAAATTGCTGCTGCTTATTATTATTGTGTTAATAATTTATTACTCAAAAAAATGCATTATCAACCTATAATAGTTAACTATTTAAAACACTATGCAAGATAATTTTTTCACCTTTAACATCTTCAGCTAGCAACCACATATGATCATATTAGAATAAAGACCAAACTATGTTAATTGATTATGAATTTTGATTGTGACAATTAGTTCATCAAGAATAGTAATGGACAATAATATTGATTGATAGATGATTATCTTATCAATATTTAAAGACTTAAGTATAGCAATTAAATGCTCACAACACTTGAGTTGATTGAAAATAATAATAATAATAATAATAATAATAATAATCTACAAGTATATAGTTTAGTAGGTCTGCCGTCAAAACAATTATATCCACTAATTATTACTATTCTTTTTGGTACTCTAGAAAAAGGTCTTGTGGTTATTACTTAAAACTAATTTTGTAGATTACTTTTCTAGGTGATAACATTGTTAGGTTAAGATTTAAAAAGGATTCTCATTATTTAATGGGAAAATTATATGGATAAATAAATATATACTAGTTAATTAGATAATATAATTATAGTTTGAAATAATTGCAACTCGCAATTAACATATTTGTATAATTACAGTTTGAATTTGTACAACAAACTATATTAAATATACAAATATTGTGAATTGTATAATAAATAATTCAACTACAAACACTGCGAATTGTAGGGTGAATTATGCAAAAGCTATACGTAAATTGTATAGACAAATATACAAATGTTGCGCAAAGCATATAATAAAATATACAAACACAAATAATTATTTAGCGAATTGCCAAACATTGTGCGCAAATCGTATATCGAAATATACAAATACTCTACAAAAATTATGAATTGTATAGTAAATTATATAAACGTTGAGCGAATTGTATAGTTATGAAATATAATTACCAAAAATATAGCTATTGAACCTAATTAAAATTTTTGGAGTGAGCAAAAAAATTCTCATTTTTAATTACTAGCATATGTATCTCGAGTGTTTCTTAATACATAAAAAGGAGAATTTCAAGAAAATTTGGGCCTGTTGATGGGCCTAATACCCTTGGATAAATAGTCCTGGCATGTACTTTACGTTGGGGGCCCAAGTACACCTTAAAATCTGACAATGGTAACTACTAGCGTCCATTTCTTTTGTAAAATATGTGAGATTATTTTTTTGAAACAAAAATCATAGCAGTAATTTTCTTTTAAAATACAGTAAAATTATAGCACAATATTGCTTAACTATCAATTAGAAGAAAAAAAGTATGAAACTCATTTTTTTTTTAGAAAATATTTTTCTCATAGTATTTATGACACTGTTTCTTAAAAACACCGGATTTGATTAGATATGTAAAGACAAAGAGTGGTCCACTACTACATTGCCTCGGAATTGAAAGCCTTAATGGGCTTAAGCACTTTTTGGACTAATATTCAAATTTTAGCCACCTTGAAATGTAATTGGAAAAATATCAAATTTTTAATGAGGAAAGCATAAAATTATCTTTACAAAATACAAAAAGTTCAAAACTCTATGATCTTGAACTATGATGATTTAAAACTCAATAAAAATCCTGGATTTTAAATGTGGAGGTAGTTCAAGCTCCTAGGAAATTTATTAATGGAACCTCAATATTTATGAATTTAAACTCCATTAATTTCTATTGGAATTTGCACTACCACAATTTAAATGGAGTTTAAATTGGGAACCATGAAATATTCTTCAAGTTTTTCTTTTTGTGTGTATGTTTAGTTAGGGGTAGTTTTCTCCAAGTTTTATTTTCATATTAAAAAAATGACTAAACGTTAATTTCCAAATAAGGAGTATATTATTACTCTCTTCGTTCAACTTTATTTGACTCTATATAATTTTTGGATGCCTAATAATACTTGTCCATTTTATGAAATTAAGAGATAATTTTACACTTAGTTTTTAATTTATCCTTTGTCATTAATTATAGTTATTTTCCTATTAAATTTTTTAAAGACATCATATTTATTATATTCAAAAGATAATTTAATAAATTCATCTTATTATTTACTATTTTTTAATTCTTATATTAAATCAATAGGGATCAAATAAAGTAAAACGGGGAAAGTAATTAGAAAGGTCACCATATGACCATTTGCCCATTTGCCTTGAATGCTAAAAAGGAGGTCCCAAAGACTAGGCAACGAGGTTTTATACTTTCTCGAATGAAAACTCATTTTTTAGGTTTATATAATATAGTTTGACTAAATATAAAATTTTTAAAAATAATTTTTCTTTATAAATATTTTAAAATTATATTTAAAGAAGTATATATTTATAAACTTTTTGCCTTGTCAACGTTTGACCATAGATTTTAAAATATTTTTGATAAGTTATTTTGAGTGAAGTTTCATCATGTGCTTGGTTACAAATTTTGATAAAAATATTTAATATTTTTTTAAAAATATCGTTATACTCATAAGTCATAAAAATTATTTAAAATACCGATAAATTTGTCATTTAATAATGAATATAAAAAATCAAGGCAACAAACGGAATTAGTACTAATATGAATCTAAAAAGTGAAAGGAAAAATACCATTAATTTGTCTACCAAAAATTACCTTTACTACTTGTAATTGAAAGTAACGGCATAAAGCAAGCTCAAATAAAAATTAAATTATATAAATATGTATGTGGTTGTATAAACTTTGTACAACAAATTAGCACTCAAAGTTAGTCAAAAACTATAAATAATAGGTGTTTTTATAAAATATAAGTTTGAAGGAATTTTTGAATATTTAAAAATTTTGAAATACTGGCCTAAACTCTAGTGTCAAACAAATATATTTACTAAATAATGACAATACTAAATATTAAATGATACCCATTAATAAGTAGAATCGACATATATAAATTAAATATTAGTAATAATCTTAAATATTTATTGAATAAAAAATATTTTTTAAAAAATAATTAAAAAATAAATAATATAAATTAGCAGGTTTAACAATGTACAATGTTGAAGAGAAATATTCACCGTTCAATATTATAGAGGTCAAACAAATTTTGTTAGAATTTTGACTTTTCATAGACAGAAATGAGATTATTTTTATTTGAAAAAAGTATATTTATCTAATTTGCAAAACGTGTATCGACTGGTCAATGAATAATTATTAACTCTTCATGATTTTTCAATTTATAATGGTTGGAAAGATACATATATACAAGTAATCGACCGGTCAATAAATAAGAGAATTAATTAATTATTATGAACCTAGGAGGACTATTCCTTTGAGTCAAATAAAGGTATTGTTGAGACACAAAGTCTCATATTGCTGATTAATAGCACGGGTGGTCTCCTTATAAAGTTTAGTCAATTCTCCTCCCTTTGACCTAGCTTTTGAGTGTGAGTTAGGCCTAAGACCTTCTTCAACAGGTATAATAATCAAACTATGTAAAATTTCATTCAACATCCTCTTCTCCTATATCACAAGTCCAAATAGTATTATGTGATATTAATTATACGAGGATTGTTCAAATCTAGTTTTAAGTCTACAAATAAATTATTTATGCATTTAATATCGAATAATATTTAAATGTATAGGAGAAAAGAGGAAGATGAATGAAATTGAATCCCCAAATAGATTTTTTCACATATTTAGTATTGGATAATTTTTATGAGCGTAAGGAATGATAAACGAAATTTCATATCGATAATTCATTCAATAGGTAGTTTTCTAGTATGATCTTAGATAGTCTTAAAATCATTATCTAATTTTGAAGCTGAGTTAGGTAGGAGATCTATTTAACAAATGGAACGAAGATATAATACGACATCATAAGATGTAAACTTAAAAGATCTTTTATTAAAGATGAAAAATATTATCTATTCCGTAAGTTTTAGTGATCAAATTATTTTCTTAAAATACTCAACAATATGAAAATTATTTTTTTTTAGAAAAACAAATGAAAGCAATATGAAGATTTTTCAACACAACATAGTAAAAATAATTATCAACTAAAAATTAATTTACATATGGTAAAATTTAACTTTCTTGATGTAATAATGAAAAAAATTAATAAATAAATCACTTTTATTATTACTTTTCTCTATCAATCTCGGATGGAGCCACACATTTACTATTTTTTGGCTTTGGGTTATGATGGAATAAAGCAAAATGACTCTTTAAACTGTCTGCATTTCTTTCAATTATGAAGTAGTAATTAGTCAATGCAACTTTTGATGCTCATCATGGGTCATCTGGAAACAGTCGCGCTATGTTTTTAAACATAGGGATCAGGCTAAGTACATCTGATCCCTCCTTACCCCGCAATGGGCAAGAGCCTTTGAAGCATTAAGGTAATGTTATTATTATTATACTTTTATTATTACTTTACTAGAGATTATTACTTCATACGATTCCTTATTCCATTATTTTGCGTATTGTTTTCATTAGAATACAGAAAGGTAATGTTGCAATCTGTGGGCTAATTATAAACCTTTTGAATATTTTCTCCATAATCTGTCGACGGATTTACTAGACATCATGTCTTTGCATGAATCCACACAAACAATTATGTAAAAAAAGAAAAAAAAATTATTGCACAACAGTAGAAAATTTCTTTAAATTTTGTAAGTTATATGGCTTAAAGTCTCCACAGAAAGAAATTTTACATTTTTTTAAAATTAACAAGTCTCTGTCGTTTTCTTGACGAGGAAATCGGCGTATTAGTTTCACTTCTTCTAGATAGATATATTTAATGGTGGCTTTATAAGCTTTTATCAAAAAAAATTGCAATCTTATATAATAGCCACCAAAAATAGAAATTATTGACTAATAACTTATATTGTTAGGCATAAATTAAAGCCTATTACTAATTTTCTTTAACGATAAAGTAGCTAATCATTTTTCCTATACGGACTATTTAGGGACATATAAGTAATCAATCTGTTCCTCTTGCAAATTTTTTATATCTCATTTCTGTTGTTAATTTTAGGTAAATGGGGTAAGAATACTACTGAATTATTTGAATTGGAGTAAAAATATTTTTTATTAGATTTTGACTTAAAAATATCGCTCTGTCAAATTTTTGACTCGGAAATATCTATAATCTATTTGAAATAGAATAAAATTTATCCCAACTATTTCAAATGAAATAAAATGCCCCCTTCCCCTTGTCCAATTAGGTTTTGGCTTAAAAATACTCCTCCATTAAAATTTTGGCTAAAAAAATACCCTCTTTATAATAAAAATGGAAAAGAGCCAAAAATATCCCTTAATTATTAGAAATGACACAAAAATATCCTTTGCTAGTTTTCGATTAAAACATATCTCTCCTTTAAAATTTTAAAGTTGTTATTCAAAATATTCCTCTTTCATTAAAAATCTAACATCAGTCATCTTCAAATTAATTTTTGTCAGACTTTGAGTAATCCAAATTCTTACTATGTCAAAATATAGTTTTTGTCTATAGTTGCAATTGAATTTTCTTTTGAAAATGATAAGTTATGTTGATTGTGTTGCATTGCTAAGATGAGCACAATTTTTTTTATTTATACAAGCTTCATATATTCAGAAAATTCATAGAGTTGGATGTTATTGAACTTGAGAAACTAAGTTGAGGAGGAGACAATGATTATAACAAGAATACATCAGTCTTATCGTTTAAATTAAAGATTGACTTTTTGAGATATTTGCAAGTGAAATGACAATTCCTTTCGATTAAAAAGACTAGTGTCAGGCCTAATATCTAAAGAAAAAACCTCTTAGGTACTTAAATGGAGTTTTACATGGACGGTTTAATATGATTTTTTTGTCCACATAGTATGCATGGTGTCATTTCTATTAGAGAAATGAGCACGTTTTCCTTTGATAAAATTTTAAGAAAGGGTATTTTTTAATCAAAATCTAATCAAAGGGTATTTTTACTTTATTTTTAATAGTTCTAAAGTATTTTTTATCCTTTTTATTTTGGTAAGAGAGATAGATATTATTGAACAAAAAATTTAATTAAAAAATATATTTAAGTCAAACCCTAATATATATATTTTGCTCTATTTTAAATAATTTAAAATTATTTTTGGTCCTTTTCCGTTAATTTTAATCCCTTTTTCTCGCAGAGAATTAATGTGGAACTTGTATCCTAGTGCACTTCCACGTTGTTGAATAAAGTCAGTCCAAAAGAGCACCATGCAACCAATCTCCACGTCATCATCACAACTTCATAAAAGTATTTTTGGCTTTTATTTATTTTATATATTTGGGATATGGCGCAGACCCTAATGGAATTTTGCAAGAAGCAGAGGGCATTTGTGGTATTGCAATAGACTTTTTTACATCTTCGTTCGTATGCAAAAGTTCCAAAAATAAGAACGTTGAAATAGATGTATGAATATTAAAAGAGATAAATTTAAAAATAAAAATATTTAAAATAAGATAAAAATAATCTCTACGATGGACAAGACAAATAAAGCAAGATGGTATAAATTATTTCAATCAAGCTTCATGATATTAAAAAAGATATATTTTAATATTTGATGTATTATATCCATCATAATATCAAATTGGTGATTTAGTTACTTTTTATCTTTTAAATTTATTTTTTTAAATATTATTTTTAAAAATATTCTAGTAACATAAAAAAAAATTAAAAATATATTTTTTTAAAAAACTAAGAAGTTACTCGAAAAAAAGTCAAAAGTCATTGAAAGAAAAGGTCAAAAGCCAAAAATTAAATATTTTTAACTTTTAATTTTTAACTTTTGATTGGTAAATCACTTAATGAGAATCAATATTGAATCATTATTTTTTAAGATCATAAGAAGACAAGTAAATATCTAAAATGAATGGATAAAATGGACTAATGGAGCTTATTTTGTGGGTTACGTGAATAATGTGAAAAATCATTCCTTTACCCTTGAATATAATACAAACTTTCATAATTTGCCTAGTTAAGAAAACTCCAAATAAGTTGTGTTTTTTACACTTTACACAAAATTAATATATTTCATTATAATTAAATAATAAATAATATAGAAAACTCTGAATACAAATACTTTCCATTAATGATAAAATAATTCGATACTCAATAGTAATCCACAAATTTAAATTTTCATATTCTTTTATTGAGTTGAGTTAATTTTTTTTTATTCTTTAATTAATGAAATTAGAATTCCTTCTCCCTTTTGATAGATAAGTGCAAGAAGTTCTAAGGGATTGTCAATAGTATGATTCTAAAACTCTAAATTACTCTTTTCGTTCCTCGTGATTCACATGACCTCTTTATTTTCTAAATAAATTAAAAAATAAAATATTTATTAGATTTAATATTTATTTGTCTCAACTTATACAATATATTTTTATCGGTCAAAAAATATTAATTATTTTTTTATGTTTACTAACAAATGAACTTTAAGCTTTTCATTTATATATATATTAAGAATTACCTAATCACAAGTTTTAAAAGTATTTTCTTTTTAAAGTTTCTTGCCTAGTCAAACACTTTTATATATAAATTGAAATGTACTTTCTATTTGACTAAAAAGAATTTTCATCTTTTATCAATTTTTTCCCTCACTTTATTTAAAAGTAAGTATTCAATCATAAAAATTTCATGTACAACTTAAAATTCTATTTTGCAATTTAGAACATACCCCAAACCTTATTTTCATTTTTTAAAATTTTTGTACTTCTTTTTCTAAAAAAATGCATTCGAAATTTTAAATAAAAATATTACCACGTCAAACTTTAAATATTCAACATAAAGTGAATTTATTTCTATTTTAGAATAAAAAACTCAATAAATATCTTATTTTATACTAAATTTCAAAATTATTTTTATTTTAAATACTAATCAAATAAGTTCACGTAAATTGGATCGGGCGATAAATAGTAATACCATCCTATCGTGTCCGTTTATGCACATTT
>JAOTQJ010000102.1:21275596-21299754 GCA_025642045.1 Solanum sejunctum
CCTAGGTTTGGGCCTTCTACTAATGTGATTACTTATCGCGATATATGATAACTTGCATTCAATCCGAATAAATTCAAATTGAATGTTATAAAAGATAAAGAAATATAACCTTAAATTTTCAGATTTTTAAAACCTGTTATTCTTGAATCAGATTTACTTTGTTGTGCACATACCATTTCTGAATTTACTCATATATCCTATCCGATGTTTACACGGTACAGTTTGATCTTACATTTTGATTTTATTGATATTCTGTTTTGTCCATCAACTTATTTTGATCTTACAGTTGGTGATGGACGAATTAGCTCATCATACTTGAGATGATGTCCAATGATATATATTATTTATAAATAACATAACCCTGATTGATAAGACTTAAGGCAAAGTTAATGCTAAGTTAGAGATTTGGAGATAGATCTAGGAGTTTAAAAGATTTAAGTTGAGTATAATCAAGATAAATACTTGAAGTACATGTTCACTAACGTAAAGCCTGAGGTTTATGTAGAAGTGATGCTAGATATGTAAGTCGTTTAAAGAAGAAAAAGATTCAAATATCTCAGGTCTATTATTTAAGGAAATAAAGAGATTGATGATGATCACTTATCGTATAAGTGCAGAATGGATGAAATAAAGGCTTGTTTTCTAGAGTTTTATATGATGAAAAGGTGTCACTAAAACTTAAAGACAAGTTCTACCAATCTAACATTGAGAAGATGAAAAGTTTGAAGATAAAGATGTTAAGATGAATGCATTGACATACTATGAGGGTCAGGATTAGGAGTAAAGATATCTTAGACAAGACAAGAGTAACCCTGATAGAGTATAAAATTTAGGAATCAAGATTGAGATGACTTTGAGAAGCGCATAGGAATGGATGCCCTAGTATATAGTTATGAGAAGTTAGCTAGGGATGGTTTCAAGAGAGGTAGAGGTTGGTTGAAAAAATATTAAATAGAGATGATTAGACATGATATGATGCAACGTCAACTTGTCGAGAATATGACTTAGATAAGAGGTTATAAAGAACACATATTAGGATAGAAGTTTAGTTAGTTAGTTGAGTATTGTACTATTAATAGTATTACTCTTACCTTTGTCCTTTGGGTTTGCTAACTATTTACGATTTTTTTACACTTAGATTATAATATTTTGCTATGATTATCTTTACTTGCGATATTTCTCCCTATCCTAGCTACTTTGGAATGTTTCTTCTCTTTTTTTATTGAAGAGATAGTTTATAAAAAATAATCTTTCTATCTCTAAGATAGTGATAATGTCGATCATTTTATCCTTCTCAAATACCAACTTTGTAAGATTATACTAAGTTTTGAGTTGTTGTTATTTATCCTATTTGATTTTTACCCTATACAATGTGATTTTCCATTTTGATTTTATTGACATTTTACTTTGTGTATCAACTTATTCATAAAAAAAGAATGTACAAAATAATGTTTGTTTTTTAATCTATGAAGTCGTGTTAAGAAAGACTTTAAAAGTACCGGAATTCGTTTTCTTATTAAAATATTTAATCCACCAATCAAACAAGTTTACATGTATACTTAAGCCTCTTTAATTATTTTGTCAGAAATAATTGTTGACTTTAGGGTCGATTTAGTTGACAAGTGGCTATACAAGTCAATGAAATGAATGCTTTGATTAAAGCTTAATATAGTGGTGAGTATTAATTAAACGTTATTTCTTAGTGGAAAAAAATACTAATGTTTTTTAATTATGAATTAAAATAAAAAAAGATAATGACTAATTAATGAAAGCAAAAGCCGGCACCGGCGGACATTCTAACACCTGTAACCCTAATTAATATTTTAATTCCTTTGTTAATTACAGAAAAAGAAAAGGGAAAAAGTAATTAATTTAAGTAATTATCCATAAAGGTTACAAAAGTGGGACCCTTTCAAAAACTAAAATTAAAAGGTGGACGGTTTGGTAGTAATATATTCTAGTTGACACTTGGTAATTTAAGAAATTATATATTTGTATCCCCAAATTTTATTCATTTTTAATTATCTGCTATATTGAAAATTAGCTACCCTTCAATTTAGAAATCAATAGATAATTTATTATTTAATTTTTGATTTATCTCTTATTTTATTCGTGTCAAAATAATTAAATTTTTTAGATTTTTGATAATATTTAAAAAATTAAATTATTTAAAGTTAAAGATAAATTAAATTTTTTTACATATTTATTCTTTTATTTATTGAAATTTTATATTTTCTAAGAGATAAATTATAATGCATATTTATGATATTTTCACAAATAGTTATAGTAAAAAATACAATTTAAATTTTATCTTTAAATATTTTTATTAATTTAATTAAAATAAAATAAAAAAAATATTAATCAGCATTATTTTTTAATATATTTTTTAAAAAGAATATAATACTCCAATTGTTATTGTCAAATAAAAATGGAAGGAGTCAGTACGCATCTTAGCGGTTGGCACTTAATCACGAAAATTATTTACGTTTTTTTTATCAAAAAATAATGATTGATTATAAAAATTTAAAATTGTAGTATTTAAACTTGTATATAAAATTTTGAAAACACCTTAAAATATATATTCATTTTTAAATTATTGCATATTATTTTTATCTTTTAAAAATTTGCCTTTTTTATTTTTAATAAAAATATTCCTATTTATATCAACCACCAATCATAAATATCCATCAGACATTATATTTTGAGTGTATAACGGAATATAGCTTAAACTTCAATGTTTTAAATAAATAAAAAAATATTTAAATATCTATGCTAAACGCCTACTTATATTTTATTTTACTACAAGTGAAAATTGAACACGTTATCTACTCTCAGTAAAAGTAAACAAATTTATCAATTACCTTATAGGTCTAGTTTTTATATCAATCATCCAATTAATGATTTTTAATTGTTTATAAAATATAAAGAATGTTCTCCTCAACTCTTGGTTCAATAACCTATCAAAAACTAGTCATTTCATTTTACAAAATAAATGTAAAATCTAACTTGTCTGCTACGTCTTAAACTTCCTCTTATGAAAATATTTAAGTAATTATTTTTTATTTCATTTTAATATAATTAATATATAACTTCTTAAAATTATAGAACTCATTTAATTATATTTTTAGTTTTAAATTTATATACTTTAATTATAGCTTTATTATTTTGACTGTCAGTAATATTAATATATTTTTGAATAAAAAATTAACAATCAGTGACAAAAAATATTTTAACTAAAGACATCTCGATAAATTTTTTCTAATGAAATTTGCACAAATAATAAGATGATTTCTTACCACACAAATATATATATATATTATAATTTATTTTGGAATAAAAATTTGAAGTTATTTAATTATTAAACTTAAAATTAATTAATATTAATAATATTTTTTATACTTAATAAAATAATTTAATAATATTTAATTATAGCATTAAAAATAAATTTATAAATAATTATTCTGTCTGAATCTTCATAACTAGTTTTTTACTATATAAGTATCACTTTAAGTAGCCAAGAGAATTTTATTTATCATTTTTATCGTCTTTAGAATATTTTATTACCTTTTTTATTAAGTAAAATAAAAGGCAAGATAATGTGAAAAGGATAAAGAAAGATCAGGTGTTTTTTTTTTAAAGAAAATAATTAATTAATTGATTAATAGAGAGATTAGTATGTAGAGCAACCCACGTGCGCCGACACGTGGCACTGGGCCCGAGGACGATGTCTTTTGAAAGCTAATTCAAAAATCCAGGGGCTTTGGCACGTGTGAACACTGACGAAATGGCAACTTTGTCGTTCTGTCACATGCGGCGCACGAGCCAATCCCCAACACACTTTTTAAATTTATTTAACCAAAAATAAATGTACTGCAAAAACTTTATTTACACACGTACGATATAAATTAGTAATAAAACAATCAACAAATTTTGGAATAATAATAAGGTAATTTAAGAATTACAAAATATGAAACCTATACTATACTATACTAATTTATTACTAGTAATATTTGTCTAGCAGCACGATATTTATATCGCCCTCCCATAATTAAATTTTTACAATTTGAATTATTTTTTATTTTTTGCTTATTGTTACTACGAAAATGCATTTATTTTCATTTTATTGCCTTACTCATAAATCTTTGAATCTATTTATTTATTTTCAAGAATAAAAATTTTATTTGCCTATAGCTAGAAGCATGGTGCTTATATCGCCCTCCCATAATCTAACTTTCATTTTATTGCCCTATTATAAATCTTCGAATGTATATAGTTAATTTCAACTGCGAAAGTTTTATTTAGAAGTATATACATTTTAGAGTTGTAATTTAAAATAAAACTGTACATTAACAATTAAATTGTTAGTAGTATAACAGAAAAATCAAAAGGTAATCCTGTTCGAACATTTAAAGTTGATAATCTTATTTAGTATTTTCTCCGTCTCAAAATAATTAAATTTTTTAGGCTTTTTTTAAGGTTTAAAGTAATTAAATTTTTCAAAGTTCAAGATGAATGTTTGAAACCTTTTTCATATTTGTCTTTTTATTTATTGAACTTTCATATTTTTTAGGAAATAATTACACTATATATTTATGATTTTACAAAGGGTAATAATAGAAAGTATGGTGTAAAGTTTGTCTTTAAATATTTTTCTTAAGATGTGTATATTATCTTACAAATTCAATTAATATGAGATAAAAAAAATTACTAAATTTCAAAATTATTTTTATTTTAAAGGCTAATCAAATAAGTTCACCTAAATTGGATCGGGCGATAAATAGTAATACCATCCTATCGTGTCCGTTTATGCACATTTTATACGTATCACATCCCTTTTACATCATATGGTATATAAACCCTTTTTAACTTGTTTCCTCATTCTATTTCACAGTGCTCACAACAAGGCAAACATTCTCTTCTCTCATACAAAAAACCTCTCTTGTTTTACTCCGGCGCCGTCGTCGTCATCATATCTCTTCTGCAAAAATCCCATAATTCTTCCATTAGTAGTACCTTTAGTTCTTGTTTTCAACTTATATTTCAGCCAAAAGGGTGTTTTTTCAGTTCTCTGTTTTGGAATGGCAACGGCACCGGTCAAGTCGCAGCCTCTGCACTATTTTTCTCTACCCCAATTGAAGTGGGGTAACAAAAGCCACACAAATTCTAACCACCGCTTCCGCCGCCGTGATTCTCCTCCGTCTAACGGAGTTAACTCACCCCAAACTGCCGACGTGGACGGTGGTTCCGACTCCGACAAGGTACAACCCCGATTGGTGGAAGATCCTAATGGGATTTCGTCCTCTCCAAGAGAAGACGAACATGAAAAACAGGCTGAAGAAGAAGAAGAAGGAGAAGGAGAAAAAGTGGGTTGTGAAGAAGGGGAAGTGAGGTTGTGGAATCTAAGGCCAAGAAGGAGTGTGATGAAGGTTGAAACGGTGTCGTTGAAGAACGTTGAAATGCCAGTTAAAAGTACGCAGAGGTCGCAAAGGTTGCAAGATAACGGGGGTGCACATGGAGTCTGGTCGGGTAAGAAAGGGAAGAGGAAATTGTGGATCTCACTTTCAAAGGAAGAGATTGAGGAAGATGTGTACTCTATGACCGGGTCAAGACCCGCTAGGAGACCCAAAAAACGATCCAAGACAATTCAGAAACAACTCGATGTATGAACAACAAAACCCGAAAACTCCATCATCTTCATGTTTGTTTTAGTTTTATGATTTTTCACTTTCTGTGTTTGTTCTTATTTGCTGCTTGATATGTTTGTTTGCAGAATGTTTTCCCTGGATTGTATTTAGTAGGCCTCACTGCTGACTCATTCAGAGTCAATGATACTACGGTATAGGCTCGATTTGAATTCTGTTTTTGTGTTTTTTTATCCGAAAATTGTTGTATTTGGTAAATGAGCTATTTTATATGATGTTAAAATATGATCAAGAATCACATATTTGTTGCAGAAGTAGATATGGCATAGCTGGTGTATCCGAATTTTTGCTACTGTGGAAAAAGGTCTGATTTTCCTCTCTTTTGTTCTATATGGTGTTGAATCTTATCTGTTTCGTATTATTTTGGAGTTGAGGGGTTAATATTATTGATGGTTTTGCAGGTTTTGCTAGGATTGAGGAACACAAGGGAGGGGGAAGCTTACATTCGTGCCTCGGACTGTAGGAGGTATAATGTATTGAATGACGTAAAGTTAATAGGATAAGCATCTTGGAATCATATCTAGTTTTGTTTCAGTAAGTAGCATATAGGTATATTTGAAAAGATTTTGGTTGCAATGGTAATCCAATATATGTAAAGAATGGAACTTGAGATATGGATGGATAGATTTTTGTTATTTTCAGCTAAGTTGCTATTTGATTTTCCCTTATCATTTCACTTGACTGGCTTCCAGACTCTGTAGGGGGCAGGGGGCATTGTTAGTTAGTTCGATTTCAGTTCCATGAATGTCAGTCAATGGAGATGAACATGAGAAAGGGTGAACAATTTATGTGCTTTCAGTACATACTTCTTGATTTCTACTCGTCATGATTAAGACTCGAGGATACCTTTTTAAGTCGGTGACTTATGCTTGGAAAATTAGGATGTTGCATTTTTGAAGGGAGTGTGTAATTGTTTGTCGAAGATACAACAATTTCATGTTGCTTTGTGATGTTTCTTGTCCTCCAAAGAATGCATGTCCATACTGGTTTTTCTCTTGTTATAAAGTTCTTTGGCAATCATATGATACAACTATACATAATTCATAGAAATCATGAAGTTATCAATATTTGTTGATACGTTGTCGAAGTGGAGTATTTGGTCAGTTGGCAGATACTAGATGTTCTCGAAAGTGAGCCAGGAAAGGAATATGAAGAACGTCTGTATATATACTGTTTACTTGCTCTAGCTAGTAATCTCCTGCTCTTTTAGATCATTCTTTCACAATCCTCCTATACAACTTGATTGAGGACTGAGCTACTGAAGCAAATTTACTCTGCTGGATGCACAAATATATCCTGCTCCCTGAATTAGGCCGTTCATCGTTGGTTATAGAGGGATAGAAATGTTAGTTTTGAACGTCTTGGGGAACATTGAAAGTTTGTGCTACTTATACCTTCCATTTATAAATTTAATCTTTCGTTATATCTCTAAGAGAGGGTATGTTCTCTTGACCTTTTTATTGAAGATATATCATAAATTCCTTCCAGGACCTTTAGTTGGACTCTATCGGCCACTACAACAACATAATCAATGTAATTAGGGGGTTTGGAAAGAATAGGATATAAACCTTGAGTATAATATTTCCAATCAATCGTAGGCGGGTGGGACCAACCCACCGACTAGACTTTTTAGATTTAAGGTGATTTGTGTATTAACCCCAATGCATTTAATCATCTCGTATTGTACTGTGTCGTATCAGACCAGATAGATCTATTGAGTGCATTTTCAAGCACCAAACCTTGAGAAGAAAGTAATATATGAAACAAATTGAGAGTTGCTTGTTTAAATTAGATTTCTATTTCGGTACAACGAAAAGAGGTTTACAGGGAGTAAACCCTAAAAATAGCTTTAGAAGCCAGACTAGGAAAGTGTTTCCCGAGTTTGAGCAAATGCAATGCGACATCCAGGCAAAAATGGTACAGGTACAGAAGTGATTATAACATAGTAGCTTACTCGAAAGTTTACAGTATGTCGGGATTTAACTGAACTTAAAGCAAATTTGAAATTAAGATGTTTGACTTCTTCTGTGCTTCTAGCAAATTGGCATCATAATAAGGTCTCTTATAAAATTTGACAATGAAATATGATATTTTGAGAGGGATTATTTCACATAGGAGGGGTTAAGAAAGAAAAGGCAAATGTTTGAAGAATGGTAAGAGTCAACTCAAATAATTAATACAAAACAAGACTTTTTTTGAAGTAAAAATTATTCCTTTGGTGATAAACAATGACTGAAGAATAGTTTATTAGTGGGTCTTTAACTATTTTATGATAAGGTGGAATGATTTGATTTTCGTAACTCGTTTTCTAAAGTAAATTAGCCACCCATAATTCAATATATATTTTCAATATTTGGTCACACAAATTACATCAAACTATAGCTCGAAATCAAATTGGTGAAATGGATAAGACCAAACTATAATGAGCTAAAATTGAATGTGGATGGTTGTAGTAAATATAATCTTGACCATTTTGAGTGTAGCCATAGTCTATTTTCAACATTTTAAGAAACTTCTATCGAATTTTCGAAAGTATAAACAAGAGAAGCTTCAATTGAAAGTTCTACACAAAGAGTAAATACGTCAATTAACAGTTGTCTGTTTAAGTAGGCATGACAATCACGAATTATCTATTTATTGTCTCTTTTATATAGATAATAAAAATTGCGAAGGCTAAAGTTTATTCCTTTACTGAAATTCCTTTGAGTAAATTTTTAACTAAAAAGAAAGTAACATTTTATATGATACTTATAACTGCATGTTTCACCACTTAAATTCAGTAAATCCAAATAAAGTGATACATATAATTTGCTTATAAAACTAGTTGTAAATAAATTTATTCATATTGCCAATCTCATTCAAACAAAAAGAAGGAATTGCATCAACAGTCATCATAAAACTTGTTGACTCATAAAGAAAGAAAATTCATTTACTAGGTTTTTAAATATTTTTTTATAAATTAGTTGGGGTTACTTTTAAAATTGACTATATAATTGGCAGGCCAGTATAGGGGCAAAGTTTCTTATACAATACTAGTTTCAAAAGTCTGGTACGAACCTTGTATAAATTTTATTCATTAAAAAATGAAAACAGAGAATTTTGATTTGAAAAAAATAAAGATATATATAAAAGGAATTCATTAAGATTAAAATTATCATGTTCACTTTTTTTAAAAAAATTATTGTGGGCTTCAAAATTTACTCGTAATGCAATTAAATTACATCTCGATCACGTATTTTGTGAGTAGGATTCACGTATTTTTTGCTTAAGCATAAGTGTTGTTGAATAATTAAAATATCTATTTATGCACTATAAAAGTTAGAGGTCAAAAATAAAATTTGAAGTCAAATTTAAGGTCATATATATGTATTATGCATGCAAGCCAGGATGCATGTGTCTAATTGTTGAACTTATACAAATTTGAGTGTCTATTTGTGTATACCATAAGTTGGAGGATATGGATATCAACTGAGACCAATTTATAGAGCGTACTTAAGTATTATGTCATCTTTCCATCAATTTCGAATGGAGCCAAAGATTGACTATTTTTTAGTTTTGAAGTATGATGGAATAAAGCAAAATGACTCTTTAAATTGTCTGCGCTTCTTTCATTGGTGAAGTAGCAGTTAGTCAATACAACTTTCGATGCTCCTCATGGATCATTTGAAAACAGCCGCTTTATGTTTTTTTAAACATAGGAGTTAGGCTGCGTACATCCGATCCCCTCACCCTGTAATGAACAGGAACCTTTTGATGCACTGGGACATGTTGATGATGATGATGATGATGACGACGACTTAAGTATTATGTCATATATAAATGTGTTTTTTAACTTGATATCTATGACCTCAAATTTTTTATTTATACAAGTTTAGTCATCCCTGAGCCTCCAAGAATAATACACTAGTTACAAATTTTGTGAATTAAACTATTATATTTTTTTGCTTTCTTAGAACTTTTGACCAGTTTAATCCTTTATATATTTATACAAATTTAAATATCTATTAATACACATTTAAATATTAAAAGTCATAAATAATAGGTAAAAGTAATTTAAAAAACACATTCTATATTGTATGAACAAAAATTGATGTGTTATTATACCACCTCATGGAGCCGAAAAACTGTGAAAGAAAAGAAAAAAAGGAAGTAAAAAAAGGAAACGGAAGGAGGAAAAAAAAAGGGAAAAACGAAGGCACACTTGAAAAGTATTTCAAAAACCCTCCCTCCATACCCCTCCTTCTCCTCCTTCCGTCACCGGCAACGACGGCGGCGTTGCTCTGAAACTCTGAAAGTTGCTCTTCGAAATCTCACTTCCGTACAACGGCCATAAGGTCTGGGATAAAGCAATTTCTCAACCAATGGATAGAAGAAGATTCGACGAATCCTCACTACTTCCTCACTCTGTTACCGGCGGTTCCGGTCTCCGGTATTCTCCTCCACCTCGTCCTCCCAACTACACTTGTCACCGTGTCCAGGTACAGCACAACACACCTCATTTTCTGCTCTCACCTTCTTATGCTTCGATTAGTTTCACTAGTTAAGCTAAATCTATGTTATTCTTGCTTAGTTTTTTTACTAATTTAGCTTAATTTACATTGTTTTCATCCTTCTTAGCTGCTATAGTAATAGATGTTGTTAGGAAGTGTGGACTTTCATGTTACAGTGGATGTTGTTTGATTTAGAGAACCCCTGGTTTTAGAGGATTCTAATAATCTTCTTAAGGCTAGTTATTGAGTATGCTGATGATACGCCTCCAATTAAAATTGAATGGACATAGATGATTCCTGTAGCCGACCGTAAATAGTCTGAGATTAAAATGTTCCTATAGTTTTTGTTGTTGTATGTCCAATTAAGTTAGGAATTTTAATAAAACTGAAGTAAGGAGAAAGGGGTTATTTTTTTTTCTTTTTGGACTTGAAGGAGTTCAAATTAGTATTTACGACCTCTTGTACTTTGGTTGTCACTCTATTTTGTTGTAGTTATTGTTCTTTTTTATATCTGAGTGTTTTGTCATGCTCTTTATAGTATTTTGCCATGATTTCTTCACCTCCATTGTTTCTTTTTCGATCTGCTTTGATATGCTTTTCCTTGAGCTAAGAGTCCATCGGAAACCATCTCTTTACCTTCCAAGGTAGGGATGAGGTTGATGTACACTCTACTATTCCTAGACACAAACTATACTATTCCTAGATACAAACTTGTGGGATTACATTGGTTGTTGTTAAAGAGTTCAAAGTTTGCACCAAATAGTGAGGATTTATACAGTAAGGGTCTTGTTTTTTAAAAGTATAATAAATAAGAAACTCCATGGGAATATATCCAGTGGTCCAACATACAAAATAAAATGTGCTTGTCATGTATCTGCTTGTGCAAGCTTTGTCTAGGTATTGTCAGGTGAGTTAGACAATTAGGTTATTGTGATGCAATTGGGTGTTCTAGTGGAATAGGGAGGATTTCCTGTTAGAGTGATCTCGTTGAACCCTATTGCTGTATGGTATGTATGCTGAACAGCATGGTGGGGATACGACTTTATGAAACAAAACTGGAGATTTATATGTGATAAAGCTTTTTCTCATTAAGATTTTGTTTGGCATGGAGGATTTCTGACTTTCTGCTAAAGAGCCAGTTATCACATTGACTGTAGCTTATATCCAATTCTTCATGGAGTTCTTCTCTCTCTCTACATCGCTGGTCTCTCTATTTTCCTTTAGGCTTTGTTTGGGAGTACTCGCTATAATTTTTTTTGTATCCTACCATTTGCTGAAGAACTGCCCTTGGTTAAGCATCTTTGTGGTTATCTGCATGTAAAGTTAAATGCATAAGGTTGGTGTGGGCAAAACTCAAATCTGTAACTATTCCAAAAAAGTCCAAATTTCTTATCTTTGAGAATTTAAACTTCTTTATTTATCAGTTCTGGGCTACACTTCCATGTACCAAAAAGAATATGATGATTCTTTTCTTGAGAAGAGACATTGGTACTTGTTATTATTTGCTACAAATAGCTATTATATCTTATTTTGATGCTCTATTATTTATGCGTCAATACGCATGTAGAATTAAACCATTGAATTACCATAATAGTTTAAATCAAGGGTTTAAACGAAGAAAACACGTCGGCGCCTGAAGTATCTTGCTTGGTTATTCAATTAAGTTTACCAGTCTATTAAAAAAGTAGTTTAGTTTTTGAGTTTCTCTAAGACTTGGATCCAGGAGTATAGAACTAAGCAAGCAAGGACTTTGCTGGTGTTCTTTCCCGTTGTGTGTTTGGTGTGAAGGAAAATGTTTATTTTGGAAAATGAGTCGTTTGGAAAGTAAATGGCTTCTCACTTATTTACAGTGTTTGGTTGGTTAATTATTTTCTTTTCTTATTATTAAAGTTTGATAATATTGTCATCAAATTGGATAGCACGTAATATTTCATTTTAGTATTAAGATTGGTATAATATCGAACTGCTATTTGGAGCAAGGATATGGGGTAACAATTGGGATAGTTATAAAGGAAAATGACTTCCAGTCATTAGTGAGAGGAGTCTCCCCTGTCTGATGGAAAATGTTTTTCCTCAGGAATTATATAGTCCTTTAGCCAAAAACCATAAAATTGTTTCTTCAGGGAGTATTTTCAGTCACACCAAAGGACACATCCTTGAGTCTTTTCTTCCGGGTATAGGGAAGGGCAGTGTGCTGTGTTCATTATACCAGCTGCTTCAATGTGCAAACAGTTGTTCCTTGCTATGACTTTGGGTCAATCTTTGCATCTCGGAGTTTCGACGAATGTCTTTTGGTGCACTAGTTGTATCCTGGCGGTCAGCAACTTACCAAGGAAGTCATTTTTCCTCTCACTAGCACCATTTGCTCCATTAGATATTTTGTTATGATAAGGACTTACAGCTGCTTCTTGCCTGCCTTTTGCTAATATTATGTTAAATGATGGACAACCTTCCAGATTTTATGAAATTACTTATAGCTGGATCTCATTACAGGGAGCATTGAAGCATTTGGCATCAATTGATCCACTGGAATTATGTGATGAAGCCAAAGTAGAGCACTGCCGAGCAACTAGAGATCTAAGAAGTTGTGGACGACATGTACAAAGTGTGTTGAATTCATGTGGTCATGCCTCTTTATGCCAGGAATGCAGTCAGAGATGTGATGTTTGCCCTATATGTAGGATCCCTTTACCAAAGGATGCCAATAGACTTCGCCTACGCCTATACTACGAATGCATAGAGGCAGGTCTCATCTCCAAGAGGTGTGATGACAGGTTACAAGAGAAAGAGGATACTGATAAACAACTGATTGCTGATATCCAGCGGCTTTATGCTTTGTTTGATGTCGCACTGGAAAACAATCTGGTTTCTCTAATATGCCACTGTATCCTTTTCATAGTAAGACCTGTGGTGGACTAACATCCTCTGAATTGCGGATGTTTTTCTAGCAAAGAAATGAATTAAAAGCTGTTAAATCTTTTTTCTTTATTCCTTCAATTTCCTGTGAAAGGAAGGATCACTCATGCATAGTCAGAAGAAAACCATAAAAATAATAAATGGTTGGTTGGTTGTGTGGTTCTTTTCTTCCTTAAGAAGCACAACCTCATAACTTCTTAGTAGCTGGTTGTATAATTTGTTATGTTGTCTTAACAGCAGCAAACAGATGTGACAGATGTTTGTATGGATGAAAGTGCTGTGTCCAGTGATCCCATTATTGCTTTCTTGCTTGATGAAGTGGTGGTCAAAGATTGGTGCAAGAGGACATTCAACAATATTTTGACCGAGATTCAAGTGCTATGTATCCTAATTATTAGAGTCATACTGTATTTCTAATCCCTTACAAAAAGGAAATAATGATCAGCTAATGTTCCCTTGATTTCATTATAGATAAACTAACCATGAATGCACTGAAAGAGAACTTGAGTTTATTTCTCAAGTTCTCTGTGAAGCTAGGTGGTATCTCTAACGTTATTGATGTCTTGGAATCATCATTCAAAGGTTCTCTTTCTGCAAAGCTTCATGACTTGCACCACCTTCAGGAGAGCATCTTAAAGACAAAACAGGTAAGCTTTCCTTAGCTTCTTGTCTAGTGGACTCAAGCCACCTTTTCCTCATTTCTTATTTTTACCTGTTCTATTTGTTGGTTGCTTTTTTGAAGAAACACATGTATAATAACAATATACTCGATGTAATCCGTCAAAGTGGGGAAGAAACACCTAATATATGAGCACAAAAAGAAATTGAGTAGATTTACTATTTCTTTACGCTACTTGCATTAACTAGAGATCCTGGTTGGTGTGACGAGCTAGTGATTATCCTTACATACATGCATGTTAGTTGAAAATCAATTGTATCCAATGGGTATTTTCTATATTTATATTCGAAAAAATTGCGTTTTGCAACTTAACGTTTTCTTTTGAGGTTTGTATCTTGCTGGTCTGACAACTTCTTGATAGCATTTTATGAGATTATAACTACTGTGCCAATTGCAGCACATGGAAATAATGATTTGGTGTATAAGACATGAATTCTTGGAGAATGTGAAGTCTAGGCATAAAAATTTTGCATCCTGGCAAGCTCTGGTCCATGAAAGGAAATTTGCTGCAATGAAACGTGCATGGCCCGATTCAGTAAATCACTCTGACGAATACCATGCTTCCACACTCTTTATTGAAGACGCTCTGTCAAATATTGAAGCAGCAGAGCAGGGAGACTTAGATAATCATGAAGAAGAGTTAGCCCTTGCCTATTTGCAGAAGGATGGAGGCTCTTTATATTCACGGTCAAAAATAGAGGGAATGGCTGGATGCTACCCATTTGAAAGTTTACGATCTGCTGCTGACATTCTCTTCTTACGAGGAGGTTCAGACTTGGTGGTTGCAAAACAAGCAATTGTATCCTTTTGTAATACAGTACTTAGTTTATTATTATTATTATTTATATAAATTGCTGATTTTAGTGTTTTTTTCCATGAGAATGTTCCCTTTTCTATTCCTTGATTATTCAAAGTTCTTGTATTTTATGTTTGACCGGCAATGGACAGTGCCTGATGATGAGTGGAGACACATCATTGATGATTTTGCTGCCACTTTTGGTGTGACCAGGCACTCGCTATTGGAATCCTTTACATTTTTCCTGTTAGATGATGAAGGAGTTCCGGCTCTGAAGGTAAGGATGGAAATATCATTTCAATCATAGCTGCCGAGAGTATTGTGTTGTAGGCTGTGTCATCTTATAATAATCTCATATCTATTATTATTAATCTCAGATATGTTCTCTAATGAGTTGTAACATGTTCCTGAGTTTATGTGATGAAACCAGTTCTGCTGTATAGTTTTTCCTGGGCATTTTATGAATTGTTTTAACTTTTGTCATTTCGACAACATTAATAGACTTGTTATTGTCTCTTCACTTTGTCCTTTTCTTTAAAAATAAAGAAATCATCATTGTGAACCTTCTTAAGCAACTATATCGTCTTTGGACTGGTGTGGATGCTGAGCATCAGTTGTTGGTATCCCCAGGAAGCTTGTCAACTTCTCCCAGAAATATCAAGCCCAACAATCCACCCGAAGGTTGCTCAGGTTCTGTTGGAGCGGGGAAACCCTGATGCAGCTCTCATGGTTCTGAGGTGGTCTGGACAAGATGATACACAGCTAATTTCACTTCGGGAGGCTGTGACTGCTGTTCGTGTGCGGGTAGAGTGTGGACTTTTAACTGAAGCATTCACATATCAGAGGCTGATCTGTGCTAAGATCAAGGAAAGAAAGTTGAGGGATGAACAGCTTCAAAGTGCTGCTGCTGAAGTAGAGGATCAATGCAGGTCGTCGGGTCTCTGGGTGGAGACTCTTGTCACTGAAATTTGTTGTCTTTGCTTTAGGAGGAACTTGGTTGACCGCATGATAGAACTGCCATGGAGTGCTGATGAGGAGAAACATCTTCATAAATGTCTGCTGGATTTTGCTGTTGAGGATCCTTCAAAGACCATAGGAAGTCTTCTTGTAGTTTTCTACTTGCAGGTACTTCCTTCTATATCCAGGTTTCTTGTTCTGTTCTGCAATTTTCTGACTTGCTGTTGGACTTGCAAAACTTTTGTTTATTTTGGCAGCTGATTTACCCACCTACATGATTCTCTTTTTCATTTGAACTTATTTACTAGTTATTACCTATTAGTGATCAAAAAGTTAAGCATCATTCAATAGTCCTTTCGGTATTAGCCACCAGTGACGAGACTTTTGTAAGAATGCACTCAATTTTTCACTGGCAACCTACTGGCAGTTACTGGACGATTGACACTGAATTTTGTTCCTTTTTGAAAATTTTTGGACTCTGTAAAACCTGGGTAAGATCCAATGAATTTGGTAGCCATAACAGGTACCTCTAATTTATGTTGCTCGAACTCTTCAAAAATGTCAACGGGTGCATGTCGGATTCTCCAAAATAGTGTATTTTTGAAGGATCTGATACGGGTGCAACAACACCTTTGGAGAGTCCGAGCAACTTAGCCTCTAATAACAGGTTAAGGTCGAACACAGTGGTGTTCTGTCGAACACAGTGTTGTTCTCCTTTCTTCGAACACCCTCTACAATATGAAGATCTTTGTTTAAGACTTTGAATTTTGCAAGGACACTTTAATAGGTGCTGGTTAATAAATTCATCAATTCACTTACCTAGTTGTGAGTTGTGACTCATTCAGCACAATTAGTGATGGACATACAACAGCTAGAACAACAATTACTACTACAACAACAACCCAATGAAATCCCATTATGTAGGGGTTGGGAGGGTATAATGTATGGAGACCTTACCACTACCTCGCGGATAGAGAGGTTGTTTTTGAAAGACCCTCGACTCGAGTGCAACAAATCAAAGCAAAATGAAAAGAAACAATGAAGAAGCAATGTTTTTATGCATACTGATAGTTAGATGCAATAATACATGGCAAGAACTACGAGGGTATGACTAGTACTGTGATAGATAATAACAAGACTAAACCTTTGCATGACCAAGCATCCTCTACCCCCTGTCTCTCTATTTTAATCTGCGATCTTCCTCCCTCCTACCTAGAGTTATTTCCTGGATAATATAAAGCTACGTCATATCCTGTGTAATCTTCTCTCTCCAATATTTCTTCGGCCTACCTCTACCCTTCCGCGAATCCCCAACAACCAGGCTCTTGCACCTCCTCATCGGAATGTCAATGCACCTCCTTTGCACATGTCGAAACCTTCTCAGTTCCACTCTCCTTGTTTTGTTCACCACAAATGTCACTCCCATCTTCTCCTAAATAACCTCATTCCTAATCTTATCACTTCTCGTATACTCGCATACCTATCTCAACATCTGCATCTCCGCAACATGTAAGTGCTTGACTGGCTAACACTCCACTCCATACAAGGACGATCTAGCCACCACTCTATAGAAATGACCTTTATGTGTATGTGATATCTTTTAATCACACAAAACTCCGAAGTCAAGCCTCCATTTCATCCATGCCACCCCAATGTGATGTGTGACATCATCGTTGATGTTCCCATTCCCCTGGATTATGAATCCAAGATACTTAAAACTCTCTCTTTAGGAAAGTGATGGACATGTAGATGGTATTTAGGGGTCGTTTCGTGTGAGGGATAAAAATAAATAGTGATGGGATAAAAAAATAGTGAAGGGATAAAATTTTGGTTTGTTGTTCGGTTGGCAAGTTTGGGATAACTTATCCCATCATTTATACCATAGTGATGGGATAAGTTATCCCATATACATGGTGGGATAACTTATCCCATGATAATTAATCCCAGGATAACTAATCCTGGGATAAGTTGTTCCCAACCAAGCGACCCCTTAGAGTACAGATATTGAAGGGGAGGACATATGTCAGGACTCAGGGCATCCTGACAACTACAACCAACTTTTACGAACAAGTATTACCCAATTTTCTGACTCGGGTGGGAGGGTCCAATACGAATATGTATTCAGAGGTCGAATCCTTCATGATCTGAATTTTTAGACTCGGGGCATATGGATCCAGGGTCCAGGGATAGAAACCGAGCTCTTTTGCAGTAATAAATGTGCTTGTTAGAGCACAGTCCTAGACTTTACACGTTATGCACTGGCAGGTGATCATTTAAGGTTACTTTGGGTACCCTATAAATTTTTCCACCTCGATTGGAAGTTCATATGATTGCCTAACAATTTTACTACTGTTGTCTTTTTGTGAAGCGTCATAGATATGTTGAAGCATACCAAGTTGATCAGAAGCTTCAGAACATTGAGGAGAACTTCATTTCTCAAAATTCCGTCAGTGAAGAAGTTTTAGCGAGGATAAGATCCATAAATCATTGGAGGACTTGTTTGGTTGTAAGTTAACTTCGGCTTTTGGATTGTTTGTTTTCTCTATGCATATAAAGGGTTTGGATATTTTCTAGTGTGAAGTTTGGGTGTTTGAATTGGAAATGGTAGAGTAAATAGTATTTCTTTGCTCTTATGAATCGTGTGCTCGTCCTTTTTTCTATTTTGAAAAGTCCAGATCATACTCTGGTTAGTTGCACGCCGCTGACTAATGAAATGCTCATGTTCTTATTCACATAGATTATCTGGACTGTAATACATAAAATAATTTCCTTATGACCTAAATTTTAATTGTTCCAAGTACTGATTGTATCTCTCTGGATTACCAGTATGTACGGTTACCAGCAAATACAAGTACTATTTCCTTTTTATTTTATGTTACCTAGTTTGACTGCACATGACATCTTGGGAAACCTTGAATATTCATTATCTGTTGAAGTTATTTGTAGATGCCCATTTTCAAAAAGTCGGATTGTGTGAAAACTGAGGTTTCAGATAGTAGCTTCATATCAAAGGTTGAAATGGTTGTGTAGTGCTTCACTTTCCCCTACCCTGCTTTCCAGACAAACCATTGAGAGGTAATATACGTAAAAATATCACAATAGAAATTGAAGCTACAGTACTGATACGAAGATAGGGATCAACTAGTTGAATTGTGGCCAGAGCAGTGTAGGTCAGTGATCATGAAGTCCTTTTCTACTTAATGTCATTTTATTGCTTCTATGGTTATAATTAGCTGGCTTACTTGTTTTGCTGTCCTGTTTTCTCTTTGATCACTTTCCAGCTTTCCGATGACTGGATTACTTGCTTAAACAGCAGATGTAATTTATCACTACTTATTGTGATGGTGTTGCAATGTATGAGTTGTGTTTTGAAAAGAAGTTTTAATTTTTTTTTAGGACAAGGGAGTAGAGCTGTTACCAGATATCTTACAACAAGAAGTAAAGACGGGGAAGTTGCCTGAAGTGGTTGTTACTTGCAATGACACAGTCAACATCTCTGAGAGGTCCAATGCTGTAGCCCAAGAACCAATCATGACCAGTTTATTGGCTAATCCTCCCACCAATTCTAGTCTCATTCAGCGCGTTGATGTTGTTAAACATTCTGTTCTTGACGCTCCATCTGTACTTGGGGGGTCATTAAATCTGTCAAGCTTTAAAGTTGGGCATCATAGTTCTCCCAGTTCCCCAGCACATTTTTTAAATGATGCTGGACTATTGAAACCTGAAAGTATCCTTGGGAAAAAATTGAAATTTGATGAGATTTTGACTCCTGCATGTCGTCATATTAATTCTCCTGCTCCTGTGATGAAGATCACTAGGAATTCGTCAACAGAACCTTCTATTAGCCGACTTCGCAATTCTCAAACATATAGAGTTTCACCCGAAAAGCCTCAGAATGGGTTTCCAAAGGAATCTTATATTTTTCACCAGGCTGTTGGCAACAATGTAAATTCTCTTAGTAACAACAGAGGCATATTAAAAGATTCAGTCGAAGATTCATACATGAGTTATCCCGGGAAACGTCTACTGTCAGCTGCTGCTGATAGACCCCAGATGTTACCATTAAATGATTCAATGGATATAACCTGGAGGTAAACCTTACTTTTGTCGAATCTCTTCTGTTTTAGTCAGCAGATTTAGTTTTCTTGGATTTGGTTGCCAGCTTACCTTAATCTAATTTTGTGGTTATTCCTCTGATTGTCACTTAAAAAGCTATGAAGAAAAGGGTCCTTCCACCGTGCATCTAGAAACTAACGGTGGACCACCAAGATGGAGATCTGATGAAACCAGTGAAGACGAGGATATCCCCTCAGCAGATGTATTTGCTGATGTTGTCTCTCCTGCTCACACTTCAAGAGGAGGCCGAAGAAGCAGGAGGCTTGCCAGGAGATGATAGACCTTGCTGTTATAGAATCTGAAAATATGACAAAACATGCATCCCTTTTGCTGGATGTGGCTTTTAGTTGACAGACCAGAGTTGGGAGGCATTGAAGCTTTTTCCTTTATAACATTAGCTGCTCGAATTTCTCCTGTTGGAAATAGTAAACTCGGGTTGAAACTGATATGTGAAGCTCCACACCTCGATGTTTGCACTGGTTTTCACTTGGATGCAGCACATTGTTTTAAGGAGCAGCTGATGTCGGGGTTTAACAATTTTTGTATGTGAGATGAGCGATTTGAAGCTTGTTGTAAAAATATTTATTGTAACCTTTTCGAATCGTGCCTATATTGCAGAAACTTTTCTTTGAAAAGCATGTAGATAGATGCGTAAAGAGACGTTATACTTTTGGTTCCATCTTCGTTTTCAAGCAGGTAAGGTTTTTAGCCAAGTTTTAGTCTTAAGATTGAATAGTGGAGTTTTGACATAAAAATTAAAATGTAGTTATTTATGTCATTACTTATTTATATATTTTTGGGGGGGTGAAGCCAACGTCATAGATTATTTCATCGAAGGAGAACAAAAAAAAAAAGAAGAAACAGGGCACTCATACCTAATTTCACCAAGATGGAGGATGTTATCCTCTATACATGAAAAAATTAAAAAAACAGATTAGATCAACTCAAATTCTTCATTTCAATGGCAGCACAAATTCATATGTATGATATGAAAATCATCATTTTCATCCCAACATACACATCGATTCTCTTGAGTCTTGATGATAAAACATATTCTAAATAATATGATTATATAAATTTATTCCATGCCAAAAACAAATTCATGACAGATTCCCACTGAACTCAAATTAGTATATAATAATAGTACTTGAGTTCATAATTAAATATTTATAAAATTTTGCTAATACAACGGAAACTTGTAGATTTCTACAAATCCGTAACTAACTGGATCCACCCACGTTCTCCGATTAGTGGTCTTTACTCCACATGAGTCCACAAAATGGCAACAATCACTGTAGCATCTGCCAACAAAATGTAGTCATGATGGGTGCTATTGGTTCGGAAAAGTCAAAATTCTCTATCGACCTTGCCACTCATTTCTTTCCTTCTAAAGTGATTAGCTCCGACAAAATCTAAGTTCCCAAAAAGACCAATAAAATCTCAATGCCAGTGTTGTTCATCATTTACTCGGTGAGTAAATATGAACGACACTAGCATTGTTGGTGATATTAAGACTTTTGGAGACTCAGATTTTTTCAGAGTTAATGACTTTTGAAGGAAAGAAATGAGTCGCGAGGTCGATAGAGAATTTTGACTTTTCAGAACCAGTAGCATTCATTAGGACCATATTTCATTCGTGAGTGCTACAGTAATTGTGGCCATGTTACAGACCCATGTGGAGAAAGGAAAGAGTTTTGTAATTGTATAAATGAAGACGACAGCCATGAAAATTTTGGGCTGTGAAGGAGGAAGAGTACTAATGGGAGGGTTTTATAGTACTCAAGAATCGTTATAGCTGCTTCATTCTTGAACACGATAATAGGGGGGTCTTCTTTCTAACAAACATGCCACTAAGGGGTCCTCTTTGTGACAAACATAATCACTAGGGGGTCCTCTTGCTAACATGTCATGTGTATTTCTTTTAAAAAATTTTGTTCGTTCGTCTGTTCTCAATTGATATCTATGTCCTTTTAACTTTGAATTATCACATATAGTTATTTAAATTGTTAAAAAATATAACAAGTACACACTCACATCCACAAATCTCATGCGATTTAACATGTAAGACGCGTGTGTCTATTTATTCAATTTTATGATAGTTAAGTATCTAAATTATTTATATTCCAAAATTGAAAAATATAAATTTCAGTTAATACCAAATTAAAAAGTACGTTTATATATTATGCTTTTATTTTTATTTAATTGGATACATATATGTACATATATACACATATTGAGAAAAATTAATGTTTAGGGCAAGGTGGGTTCTTGCAATAATGTCTGTCCTATCATATTACTACTCCAGTCTCAAATCTTCTTAGCATTAATTTTTGTTAGATGGAGACAAATAAATGGTCGATATGTCCTTGGAAATGATATTGCTTCATTTGGTTAACGACTTACCGATACGTTAATAATGCCACTTATACGTGACTTGACACAGAGATTACTTATAAATACTAATTATGTTTCATTTGATTCTTCCAATGATTTTTCATCAATTTTGAATGGAGCCAAAAATTCACTATTTTGGAATTTTGGGATATGATGGAATAAAGTAAAATGGCTCTTTAAATTGTCTGCACTTCTTTCAATTGCGAAGTAGCAGTTAGTCAATGCAACCTCTCGACACTCATCATGGATCATCTGGAAACAATCGCGCTATATTTTTAAACACAGGGATCAGGCTGTGTACATCCGACCTTACCTTACCCCGCAATGAGCAGGAGTTTTTGAGACATTGGGATAATGTTGTTGTTGTTGTTGATTCTTCCAATGTTCCTTTTTCCTTTCTTCTTTTTAATACTTCCTCTGTAGTTGTTTATTATTGATTTGATATAAAGATCAAAAAATAGTAAATGATAGGGATTATTTTATTAAATTATTCTTATTAAATGTAAGTCATCTATATTTTGAAAAATAAATACTATTTAATAATAAAAATAAAATAGACACAAAATAATAAAATATTTATTTATTTTATATTCTAAAATAATATAATAAATAACTAAAGATGGACGTATTTTAACTAATTTCTTCCGTACCTCTATAGCTTTTGATCATGATAAAAAAATTGTCCAACTTTTGACCACTTTAATAGGTTGTTTACATTATAGGAGGCAATTATATCAATTATTAGCACTAACTCGTCGGATTCCACTAAGATGAATGGTTTACTGAGAAGTCTTAATATTATTCTTTCCTAATTTTTAAATGTAAATATTTATTTAAATTGAGTATTTATATCAAATTATTTTCAGTTTGCATTTTAATGTGAATATCTTGTGCGAATAAATTTTTTAATAATCTAATCGAATATATATATGTGTGTATGTATAAAATAATAATACTTAATACTTCAATATTTTTTATTGTCAACTTGTGTATTCTTTAGTCTTACTTTTTTTCATTTTTTTTATTGGACTATTATTTATTAGTTCACTTAGATTTATTTCGATGATTTAACGTTAAGTTGACGTATGTTTTGGTTTGATTCGCAAATTAAATTATTTTCAAATTAATTTATTTCACTTGGAAATTCGGATGAAATAATATCAAGTTGAACAAAAAAAATTGATAAGATGCAATATTCAAGATTAAATGTGAAACAAAATTTGTACTGTATTTTGTTGTGGGTATAAAATCATCCGTATACCACAGGATCAGAATACTATTTTTTGGGTACAGAAACATAGTTTATTATGCTCTCTCCGTCCCATTTTTGTTGTCAAGTATACTAAAAACAATTATCCTAAAAATAGTTGTTACTTTAGATAATCAAGAGGAAAGTAATTATCTTTCTCCAACGTTGGCTTTAACATTAATTATTCTAAATTTAAGATGCATATATAGAGATAGAAATTTAATTATTTATAAGGTATATATTAGTCATATAATATTTCTAGTTTAATTTTTCTTAAGGATTATGCCAACCCTTATGATGACTAGTGGTAGAGTCAGAATTTTCTTTAAGGGAGTTCAAAATTTTAAAAAGTAGATACACGAACTAACTGAAGGGGGTTTGTCCTCTATTATATATACATAAAAAATTAAGTTTAGCATATATAAATAATATATTTTTTTGCGAAACCCTTGATTATAAAATTCGCTATTGATCAACAATAATAACAACATATTTAGTAAAATTTCATTGATCATGACAATTAAATTAAGAGAGATGAAGTATTAGTTATATTTGTCTTGAGCGCAGTGTTTCAGGCTTTATAGTTTATATTGTATTAGTATTTCTTTTTAAGTGATTACACAATTTTCAAACTAAAAAACGGAGGGAAGTTTGCAAGTTCCAATAATTGATCTTAGCTCAACAGATCCCAAAGGTTATTTCTTTATACTTTGGGATAACCCTCAAATTGGACTCTTAACTTGTCATTAATTTGTAAATTGGAACTTAAATTTTCATAGTGTACAAATAGGACCCTCAACTTGGCAATTCCTGAACAAGTAGGCACAGACCAGTCGCTGACGTGGCGCGTGAGATGCAA
>JAOTQJ010000102.1:21305778-21322189 GCA_025642045.1 Solanum sejunctum
ATTAACCACCAATGTGAGACTTTGTATCTCAACAAAATCATGTGTTAAAAAATAATTTTCTAAAATCGATAATTTTTGAAAAAAACTTCTCTATTCTATAAATATAAATATAAATATAAAATTTACATATATCTCACTCACCTTACTTCTCTATGCCATAGTTGTTGTTTGCTGAAAACATTAGAAGATACTAGTAGTAAAAATTGTTTGATACCTTATTTAATGATAGTGTTAGAAGTACCGTTTAACCTATTATTTCTCTTCTTAGTTGTTATTTTTACTTTTTCATTTTATAGAGATGGTCCATGAAAAAATTGAGAGGAAAATATAAAAAACTGAAAGTTTTGATGTAATTAGAATCATACACTTAATTAAGAATAAAATCTAGAGTTTTAATCATTAAGCTAATCCCTAATCTCACAAGAGTACTACTCCACACGATTGGATTTGGATTCAATATTTAATTTTTGATATCTCATGGATACAAAAATATGATATAGTAAATAAGACTGCTTTTTCTTTAATTAAAAATATTAAATCCGAATCTTAAATAAAAAAAAATAAAAAAAAATATTTTTTTCAAATAAAATCGTACTAGCACAAATTTAAAATAATTAAATATGAGCATCCAAAAAACAAAATATGAGAGCCGTCAATTGATTATGTGGAGGTTAATTATTTCCACATATTTTGACCCCAAGTGGGGCTCAATAAATTATTTTAAAAAAAGAGATAAAAAAAGTGGTTGAAGATAAAAGGCTGCGAAATGTGGATAAGTTAGTGATAAGGTTTTATAATATAATATTTTTAATTTTTAAGATAAGATATTAAAATGCGGATATATAGGTGAAAAGAATATTCTAAAAAAATCTACGCAATGGACGGCCGACCACATTAAAGGGCCCATGTGATGTCCTTTTGCATGCATTCTTTTTTGACAAAGAAAATCGCACACATATAAATTAATCAATTAAAAATATTTAATAATTATAATTCTAGAAAGTTCTTTATATAACTGATAAATGTAATAGCAATAATATACTTTTATTTTGAAATATAAAAGATCATTACTATCAAAAGATGTAGTATTATAGATAGGACTGTTCGAACTGAAAGGTATAAATGATTAATTGAGAAATTAAATTATCTCACGGATCTGACATTTTATTCTTTATGAATATTATAAATTAATTTATAATTTTCCTTTGATATACAAATGCTGATTAAATAAAATTATCCTTTGATAGATGTTCTATATCTGAATATTATATATTAGTAGGAAGTAATTTGTAGTATTTATCACTATTTTCATAAGATTTTGGTAAATATTTTGAAAAAAGTAATAGTGTTGACAAGACCATTATAATTAATTTATTTCAATAGTTTATCTTTATTATCTTAAATTTTAAAGTGACGGGCTCATATTCTGTCCACATCTTGTCATGTTTGGATCATTCTATGTGTAATAATTATAAAAAAAATATATTGGAAAAGTAGAAGAAATATTATTTTTTTGTTTTTGTTTTATCAAATAAAGGAACAAAAATTTCCTTCGTGTCTCACAAGGTTTTTGCTTTATATTATTGAAAAGTTTGAAAAGAGAAGATATTTTTGTTTTGTTATTTTCTTGAAATTCATGTTTTATTATTTTCTAGAAACTTCAAGAGCCATTCTTTTGGAATGTTGTAGTTGAAATCATGAATGAAAATTGTTAGACCAAACGATACACTGTATTCGAGTTTTCAAGTTTTATTTATTTTATTTTTAATAATTAATAAAATAATTTTTTATTATTATTTTATATAACATATTAAATTTAAAAGAAAATTAAAAATATTTTAATTAGATTTTTCTTGAATCAATTTAGACTACATACTAATCTTATATTTAACAAGTTGAAATAAGTTAAGCACTTAAGCTAATAAATAAACGAGTCATAATATGTCTAAATTTAAATAAGTTGAATTTAATTCTTCCATTTCCAATTTAGGTGTATCTTCCTGATGAATATAAGGTAGGACACTCTAATTAATAATAAAATACATAATCATCTAAAGTATATATAGAAATAATAAGTGGAGTTGGCACCTTTTGATAAATGTACTATTTTCTTTTCCGAGATATGATTTTTTAAAAGAAAAAATTCAAAATAATTTGGTATTAAGTGAAGTATGACTAATCAAGTTAAAGAAAAACAATTTTATACATAATATTGAACTTTAAAATGATTTAGAATCTCATGTGAATGTGAAAATGCACGTGATTATGTTGAGACACAAAGTCTCACATTAGTGTTTAATGGGATGGGTGGTCTGCTTATAAGGTTTAGGCAATCCTCCTCCCTTTGAGCTAGTTTTTGAGGTGTGAGTTAGACATAAGACCTTCTTCAACATGGTATCAAAGCAGGACCCGTCTCACCCAATATTAGGCCCCTAAAAAAATTTTTCACGGACTAGATGGGATTAATGGTCTCTCTATAAGGTTTAGACAATCCTCCTCCCTTTGAATTAACTTTTGGTGTGTGAGTTAGACCTAACACCTTCTTGAGTAGATTAGTAGGTTAACCCCAACCCTCTACCCTACACTTTCTTCTTTTTCCTAAAAGATTAAGATTATAATATAAAATTAGTGATTGATTATACTTAATTTAGAAAGAGAACCTAAATTTGTACGGCAAAAGCATTTGGTGATGATGGTTAAATCAATTCTTTTGTTGTCTAATCATCTAATTAAATGATGTTACCCTAACGTGGTTTTATTTCTTGCTTAAACAATGTAAAATATGCTGGGTGAATTAAGAATATTCCTATCTTGTGTAATAAAATGGTTACAATTTATTCATTTCTTGTGGAACTATACTATTTTAAAAATTATCCTAGCTCCAAGAATGGTATCAATTTAGCCATTGTAGATTGATTAAACTTTACACCAAAATAAATTGTAATTTTAAGTCAAATTAAATATATTACGATTTGAGATTGGAATTTGAGAGAGAACCAAGAGGCTCGATTCCTCGATTATTAGATTTTTTAACTTTCATCACTAAAATATTCGATTGCGTAAATTTAATTTTCAATTATTTAAAATATGCATGTAATTTTCTGAAATATTAATCGTTCATGAATCATTTACTTAAACATGCATTATGTTAATGTTGTATTGTTACAAATATGAATATGTGATGACAATGCACTTCTAAAAATAGTTTACATATATAAAATAGTTCCTAAATAAAAAGACTAAAATTATACATTTTAATCTGAAGTACTAATCGTTCAACAATTAAATTTTCACATGCATTATATTAAAGTTGTATTGTTACATATGTGAGTGCAATGTGTTTTTAAAAATAGTTTACATGTATAACATGCTGGTTCTTAGGTAAAGAGATCAAAATTATATATTTTAAATAATTAAAAATTAATTTTGCTTAATTAAATATCACAAGAAATTTAATTGAGACCTAATTGGTAGAAAAAAATTCAAACTCCTGAGGTTATCCTGCACTTGAAAAGTAGCCAAGGCTCGAGGAATTAGAAACATTATATTATCCTATCTATTGATATTCATCTGTAAATTAAATTTTTATCATATTAATATAAAATTCTTGTGTAATTATCATAAAACTTCATAAATTTTAAATTTTAACTTTGTAAACTATGAATAGTAAAACGTTTATTCATTCAATAAAAGCTAACCAAACGAATTTTAGGAAGAGGAAAAGAGAGTCCCAAAATAACATGATAACAATACTACTAATAATTTTTTTAAATTTTATATTAAATGTAGCAAGCGATACGATTATCTTTTGTTCCTATGTTTGTATATTTTTCTTCTTTAAGAAATTAGAAATTATTAATTCTTTTTGCCCCTACTTTTTTAGTCGTTTCCTTTTTATACCATACAAATTAAATGCTTACGGCAATAATAGTACGTGCCTAATTATCTGACCTAAAAGATTAAAATCATTGTATCCTCTTTTTTTCGGCGGGAAAAAGATTTCCATTAAGAAATTCCATTTTATTTGGAATCTTTACATGGATTGGGTAAATGGATAAGTCAAAAATAAACTCCTCTTTTTTTAATTTGTTTTTAAAAAACACTAAGCACCGACAATGCTTATCTTTTTATATCATCAGATAATTATATTTGATTTTTTTATTTTTAATATAAGACACTAATTTATGACATTTTACTTGATAGCTAGGGGTTGGTAATCCTGAAAATAGAACAAAGATTTACCATAGTAAATATGGTGATGAAAAAATGTACAATTTTTTACATGATAGATAAGTTAAATATCTCTTTATTCATTAGGTAAATTAATTTTGAATCACTTATTTATGATTTTAATATGGTTGATCAAGTTTCTAAAAGATCAAATATTTTTTTTTAAAAAAAGCGCTTATTTTGAAAACTCTGAAACATTTGATCCAAATTTTAAAGTAAATGCGTGTTTTTAGAATATACCTATTATTTTTCAAAAGTTTTAAAATATTTGTTTCTCCAAAAGTACTTTTAAAAATTTTTGAATAAACATATTTTAAAATTGATTATGCAAGACGAAAATTACTTTAAACTAAAATTATGTTTTTAAATACACCCTTTTAAAATAATATTTTCTAAAATAACAATTTGAAAAAATTAACCAAACATGCTAGCTGTATATAGAAGTTGATATGTTACGTTTGTATAGCTATTTTATACATGGGATATTTCAAATACAACGTACCCTTTATATAATTAATTTTTGAAAAGAACACATAATTCAATTAATTAAAATTACTCCCTCTATTTAGCTATTCCACTATTAAGTTAATACAGAGATAAGATATAGTAAATAATGGTAAAAAAAATTTACTATTTTTTTTTTATTAAATATACTTATTGAATTCATTCAATGAATAAATTACAAATATCAATATCTTAAAAAAATAATTAATTTTTCAAAATCCCATAAAAAATCACGTGATCCACCAAATTGTTGGAGTACCAACTATCAAAGTGGTCAATTTTATTATTTTTTTGGGGCTCAATTTCTCAAAACAAATCAGAATTGTCTCTCTATTATTGAGGGACATCCTTGTTCTTCTCTCAAATATTATTATTGTATGCTATTTTAAATATACATGCACAATAAATTCCACGTCTCATTTAATTATTTATTATAAAAACGAATAGATAAAGATACACACTATTTTATTTTTGTCTTTGAACTAAAGTCTCTAGCGTAATTTCCACAAACTTTGGTTGTCGTTACTGATCAATTCTTCTCCATCCACTTTACTACGTATACTTCTTAAGACGTGTTTGACCTGCTAGAATTCATTCTAAATTTCTTTGCCTTGACATAAAAGTAAAAGGACAAAAAAATAAAATTTAAGGCTATTTTTTCTTTTTTTCCATCCTGTATTCGTTATCCATATTAGAACCTAATTATATCTAGATTCGTACTGCGAGGATCCTATTTGGGGAAAAACACTCTCTACCAAGGATTTTTTCATTTCTAAAACTCGAACCCAATACGTCTAATTAAGAGAGGAATAATTTCATCCACTGCACTACATCCTTTGGTGGTACTTAAGGGTGTGTTTGATACGAAGAAAATATTTTTTATCATGTTTAATTGTTCAAAATCTTTTCTTTTAAATAAAAGACAATATCTTTCATCGAGCATAATTGATATTTACAACCAATTATCTCCTTCCATCATTTTAGGAGGATGCTTGAATCAACTTAAGTTTGGGTGTTTTCAATGTAAAATATTTTTTAAATACTTTTATAATATTTGGATAAAATTCAAAATTATTATAAGTTAAAATAACAAAAAATAAGGTACAATTATAAGTCAAGTACTGATTTATAAGTCATAAGCTATAAACTTATTGAAATAGGCTCTAAAAATCCCTAGTTCGTACCCACTTCCTAGACTACGGCCATAATAACATAATTATTTTACTTACAAAATATCAGAAAGTAGATACGAAAATCGCTTGTTATTTATTCATTTTTTTTTTGTAAAACAATTCTCTTTCATACAATACAACACACACCCTAAAACTAGATAATATTCCACACGTTTTTGCAATATTATTGTCTTGTGGATTACAAATGGGGGTAGGGAATTTTGGTATTCAAATTGACTTGTTTTTCTTGACAGCTCGGACATGTATGTTGTGAACGAAAGAATATTTAGTTAAATACGGCACATATAATTATCAACTTACAATTATTCCAAGGAAATCAAGTTCATAATGATATCATGAATTTTCCTAAAAAGAATATTTGTCGGCCTAATTTTAGAAAATTTGAGGCTACTACTTAAGAGGTAATGTAGATGCTACCAAAATTAAGATTGCAAAACTCATTTTTTGGGGATAACCTAAAATATTTCCAAGAAAAATAAAATTATTTGGTAAATCATTTTCAAACATTTGACAGAGTAAAAATGTATTTTATAATATGGTTAGAAGGATAATATTGTTTTGATATTTATTAGTATTGTAGATCATCAAAAAAAGTCAATATGCTAGTTGAAAGAAAAAGAAGTATAGCATATTGCGTACACAACTGAATTGATTGAAAAGGTATATCGTATTCGACAAATGACAAATTTGATTAGAAAATTAAAATATGTAACGTATTTTAAATTTATAATCTTTATTTGAGAGATCACATATTTAATCAACTCACTCACTTTACGAATATATAAAATATATCTTCATCTATATATTGTGAGGAAAATTGTCAACCCCTAATAAATTAGTCAAATTAGTTCTTTTTTTCCTTTGGTAAAATATCACAATGTAGAAAATATATTTCAACAATTTAAGTCAAACACCGTGAAATAATTTCAACAAGAAAAACAGTCCTTTTTTCTTATAGGACTGTTTGACCAATGTGTGAAAATGCCTTTGAAAACTAACCATACATTTAATGAATAATTACAATTATTTAATAAATAAATCTTACCTAAACTAACTTATAGATTATTTGGTTTGTAAATACATCATAAAACAGTTCTTTAGAATAACTCAGTATCCCATTGACCACAAATTCAAATCATATAACTCATAAATAACAAATTTAATTATGTGAAAAACCTTAATTAGACTTAATTAGAAGACTTTATTTAGAAATATAATAAAAATAAAGTAAAATGACTGGATTTGTTTTCTTGAAAAAAATAATGGTTGAATTTCACAAACAAGTGTCTCCACTTGATGGAATATAAATTAAAATAGATTATCTAAATCTACCCCAAAAAAAGAAAAAATTAAATAAAATTCCTATATTATCCCAAAATGAAAGCCACCTACCCTCACATAATTACCAAAAATGCCACCTTATCTCTACCTTAAACCTAAATATTGTTTTTGTTCCTCATTTTATATTGTCGTGTCCATCCTCCTTTCTCTCTCTGTGTAAGCATTTTTTTTCCTTTCTCAAAAATTCAACTTTCTCTCACTATATCTATATCTCTAGTTTCGATTCTAGCAAAAAAAAAAAAATTTTTTTTTCAATCATATAGCACCTTTTAATCCCCAAAAAATCAGAACCCAAAGTGAGTTCTTCTTCTTCTTGTTGTTTTCTTGGATCATGTAAAAAAAGACCATTTGGATTTGGATCTTGATTTGGGATTTGATTGAAATTCGGGTTTTTCAGCCATGACCCGCCGTTGTTCACATTGCAGCACCAACGGGCATAACTCAAGGACTTGTCCTAATAGAGGTGTGAAGTTGTTTGGGGTCCGATTGACTGATGGGTTGATCCGAAAAAGTGCTAGTATGGGTAATTTGACCCATTTTGCTAGTGGGAGTGGAGGTGGTAGTACACCTCTAAATGGTGTCGTTCATGACTCACCTGGTGATACACCTGATCATCCTGCTGTTGGTGGTGCTTCTGCTGATGGTTATGCTTCTGAGGACTTTGTTGCTGGCTCTTCCTCTAGCCGTGAAAGGAAGAAAGGTTTGATCTTTTCGGGATTTTGATAAGTTTTCTCTGTTTGGGTGTTTGTGAAAATTGCATTTTTGTGGTTCTTGAATGTTTATAAATTCAAAGGTTTGATCTTTTTGGGATTTTGATAAGTTTTCTATGTTTGGGTGTTTGTGAAATTTGCATTTTTGTGGTTCTTGGATGTTTATAAATTCATGAATTCTGGTTAAGTTTCAATTTTTAATGAATAAGGTGTGGTAAGGTTCAGTTTTGGTGATCTTGTTGTAGATGAATGTAAAGAGATGTGATAGGAACATGTTTTTCAGCTTGACAATTTTAATCTGTAATTTTGTAAGTATTGAAGAAAACAAAAGATCTTGGGAGCTTTCTGTTTGACAAAAGTGGAATTTTTTTTCAATCCAATTTTTGTTGTCAATTAGTACTTCAATCAAAAAATGAAATGTGTAAACAAGGGATGTGGTTCTTGTTTTTGTTTTTTTTCGGGATTACTTCATTGGGACGGACAAATTTATTGCAAAAAAACCTTGGCCAGTTTATAAATTGGGTCTTTTTTTTTCTAAGTTCCTTAATTTGTATTTTGACTTAACACATCTAATCACTCTTGTTGATGGAATGCAATTATGAGTTTGAGAACGAGCTATTTTACTCGGTCGCGTACCTCTTTGGCTCTGTGATCAGACATAGCATTAGAATGACTGATCGTAAGGCTTTATATTAGTTGCTTGAAACTATAGTTCACTGTCAGCTGGTGTTGTTTCTATGACTCATTTGACATCCATTTGACCTGTTCTGTTTAATAAACACTGGGAATTTCATTGGCTTACTACTTTGAGCTCCCTGCAATTCTTTTCTCTCTTTCTGATGATTTCTACAATGTGAAATGGGTGGAGGTTTGTGCATTCTTAACAATCTGCTCTCATTTCTAGAGAAAGAGAGCGAACGGAAGAAAGTGACCTGTATTTGTATGCTTAGTTGTATAAAACTTCCTAGATTTGCTACTCTTCATCTTTGGCAGAAGCACTACTCGTTTGGAGAAAAATGATCTTCAAATTAATAGAACTTTTCTTCTTTATGGTGGTTATGTTTTTTCAGAATGCTGAAGTTGATAAAATTGCTCATGTTGCTTCTGAGTTCTTAAGGATTTATATTGCAATAGGTTTTCTAGCTGTGTTGGTTCTTGAAATAACTTTTCTTTTTGGAACTGGTAACATTGGATCTTGAAATAACTTAAAAACATAATTGCAGGGGTTCCATGGACCGAGGAGGAACATAGGATGTTTCTACTTGGTTTGCAAAAACTCGGAAAAGGTGATTGGCGTGGAATTGCCCGTAACTATGTAATCTCTAGAACACCCACCCAGGTTGCAAGCCACGCCCAGAAATATTTCATTAGGCAAAGTAATATGTCAAGGAGAAAGAGACGCTCCAGTCTGTTTGATATTGTTGCTGATGAAGTAAGTAAAATTCTCACTAACAGATGATTATAATGTGCCCCATTAAGTTCTTTGGACCTAATTGTCACCATGAAATTGTGAACTTGTTATTTTTCATAAAATGTGTTGTCTTTTGTTCCATCTTATTCTCCTCCTTCTCGGACACCATCTCTAATGGGATTGATTGAATTATCTTATTAAGATAATTCAGGGTTCATATGATTAGTCAAAAGGAGTAATCCAATGGAGTTCATAGATTTACCTATTACTATAGTTATCTTGCAAACATTATCAACTAGATGTTTAGTTCTGTTCCATATTGCTATCATCTATTATGTCAAAGATATACATGCCGATAGCATATACCATGATACTTTTGGATTGAATATGTTTCCAGTGGATTTACTTGCAATGCTTATTATTATTTTTTTCCTTTTTTTTGTTTATACCGTAGTCGGGGGACACTCCAATGGTATCGAGGGATTTCCTTGTTGATGATCCTGCTCAAGCTGAGATGCAAAGCAACAATCCATTGCCTCCTACTCCTGCTCTGGATGAAGAATGTGAATCAATGGGTTCAGCAGCTTCTGCCAACTCTATCGATGGGGAACATACACTTCCTATACCAGAAACTTCACAATTCCCGCATCCACTTGTTTATCCTGCTTATGTCGCTCCATTTTTCCCGATGCCTTATCCATGCTGGCCAGGTTATACTGCAGAGCCAGCAATTGCAGAGACCCATGAAGTTCTGAAGCCAACAGCTGTTCATTCAAAGAGTCCAATTAATGTTGATGAGCTGGTTGGTATGTCAAAGCTGAGTTTAGGTGAATCCATTGGTGATGCCAAGCAACCATCTCTGTCACTGAAACTGGTCGAGGGCTCTACCAGGCAGTCAGCTTTCCATGCTAATCCGTCATCTGGAAGCTCAGGCATGAACTCTAGCCACAATCCAATCCATGCAGTTTAGTGGGTGCATTCGCTTGATATGTTTACTGTTAATATATGAAAAAAAATTCTGTAGTTTGGTTGGTTAGTCATCATAGTGCTATTTGTTGGGTCGATCATAATAAGATTGTTTAGGTGTTCACTGCTTAGTTGGCAATACTCATAGCTTATAGGCACTGTTGTTTTGAAGTATTTAAGTTGTTGACTTTTGACTTTGCGTCAAAAAATTTCCTTTGCATGATTGTTGTTCTTTAAATTTTGGTTTAGATAGTCGCAACTGTGACTATTGAGGTAGTGGAAGTAAATTTTTTCAGTTCAAATTTAAAGAAACAGGGATAACTGTTCTCTGCCTGTTATCCTAATCTTGCAGCAGACATATAAGTTATGGAGATTTGAAACTTTAGTTGTGTGGATGACTCCACTATTGAATAAAGTTGTGCGCGAGTTAGTTTAAAGGGATGGCAGGATGCTAAAGAGAGTGTTTCTGTCTGAGCTTTTATATCTTGATAAGGTGCAATGAAGTCTTGGATCTGAATGTTGGGATCCCATCTTAATGTATTGCGCTACAGAAGTTCTGTACTGGCTTATTGATAAGTTCGTGTGGAGAAAACAAAGGATGAGTTAAAGATATTGGTTTTCTGTCTTTTCCTTGTAGGTATGACTCCTGAAGGAACTGAGCAACACTACACTGATGCAGCCAATACAATGTTATACATGCAATTCGAGCCATACACCAAGCTACCGTACCAATAGCAGGTATGATATAGAAAGTTGACATAGCAGAGAGGAGAGGCCAACGACGTTGGACCAAGTTTTGGCGTATGGTAACATGGTTGGAGATGTGATGTTGAAAAGTCTTGGAATAGTGAGGGACATTTTTGTTGGATACATTTTAAGTGGAGAGTTAGCTTTCCTCTGCTATTTGAGTTTTCATAAATCCGACTTGTGGTTAGGAAAATAAATGCAGAGAAGGAAAGAGAATCCTAGCAGTAAATTGGATGAACTGTGGATATCTGCATTGAAGACTCTGAACAAATGTTAATAGAAAAGATACCATTTGCCATAAGTGAAATAGTCAAGTCGTGCGCAAGCTGGAAAGATGTTATACGACGCACTTATCAGTATGCGCTTAGGAAAAGATGTGTTGAAACACATAGTTGTGAATGTGTTGATGTGTGAAAACAAGTTCAGACACTATAGTTTTCGAACAATAGTGTTCCTTGTGGAATAGTCGAGTTGTTTGGAAGCTGGCTCTAGTTCGGGATCCATCTACATGAAGAAAAACTTAAGCTGTGAAATAGAGAATTCAATCCCCTCTAAAACAATATCAAAAACCCATAGATTAAAGATGCAGGTGTTTACAATTAAATTAACATTGCTTGTTTTCTTAATTATTGCTATAATATTGTTTAACCTTAGAGAATTACTTTTCAATAGTCTTGAACAGTTCCGGTAAACTGTGACCTTATATATATAACTTACTACAATCATAAATGGGGGTGTTATCAGTCAGGTTTGTGTTGAAGTTCATTGGTTATCGGTTTGTAGTTATGTCAAATCATTATACAATCATTAAGAGATCAATTAATCTGTTACTAATTGTTATCAATTTGATTATTGATTTAACCGTTAAAAATTTTATACGAAAACTTTTCTCAATCAAAATCACTCAGAAACAACAAGATTTTTCGATTAGAGTTATCGATTTCAATTTCAGTTCAACTTGAACATGTCTAAAGTACAATGTAAGTTGGCTAGAGATGTGTTAAAAATGGACTAGCCCAACCAAACTTATGTGGGCTATAGATTTTATGAGTCAAATCTAATATAGCTCAACTACAATCATTTGAAAGGCTTTAATAAGTATTTTACAAGCCTCTAAAAATAACTATGACAAGACGAGTTAAAATGAGTTGAGTTCATTAGTTTTGCCTCTTCTAAAGATAACTACGCAAAATTCGTATTTTTTGTGTTTTGCATGCTCTAACAAAGTATAAACAGAAGCCGTATTCTCTATTTAGAATACCTAAACTAATGACAATCTTCCTTATTTGAATTGGAATTTTAAGCAGCTCAATTTCGATCTTCACTGGTCCTATGTTCAAATATCCCTTATCTCTACTTGAGCCTCGTGTTATAGATCTTTTTCAATTTTCCCTATAATTTAACACTGTTTAAATGGTTGTGTAATTGCTTACTAATAAATCAATAGTACGTTCACATCTGAGGGTCTAACCTACTAATCAACTAATTGAGAATCATGAAGTTCCGTAAAAAATATTTTAAAAGTAATCAAAGTACATGCAAGTTGATTCTTATACTTTATAAAATATAAAAAAAATTATCTACCTTTTACTTTTTTAAATTTCGTATTAAATCAAACTAGTTCATTCTTTTATTTTATTTTTTAGCTTTGAGTTTGCATTTTGTCAACTTCTCTTGTTTTTTTAGTGATAATAATGTCGGTAGCCAGTACTATTAAAAACATGCAAAATAAATAAATAAATAAATTTCCAAAAGTCAAGAGGCTTAAGTGGACATTCGTGGTATGTCAAGTCATAGAGCACTTTTCCATGAAAATTCTCTCTCTTGTGAATTTTACAGCGTCAAAAGCCAATAATAATTCCAGCTTTGAAATTATTATTCTTTCATTTCATATTAGTTGCCATACTTTTCTTTTATATAGTAATTTTAAAAAAATTATAAATAAAAAATATTTTGAGTAATCTGTCCTTAACTTTTCTTTTTCCAATATAAGCCGATAAAATTAAAATAAAAGTTAATTAATTATATCATAATTTAATAATATTAATAAATATTTTAAAATAAATATATATAATAATATAATAATTAATATGAAACAGAAGAAGTAATAACTACTAGCTAAATTTGGACAGGAGTTTGCTTATCAATAATAATAAAATTTTTAGACCAGACAAAATTCGAATGTAGTTTTCCTACTTTTAACAATTCGATGTTTTTCTTTTTTTGTTCCTTTTTTCCCCTCCAAATAATTAATTACTTTGCTACTGGATTTGCCATTCACTTGTCCTTTTCATTTTGTTGGCCGAATTTATTTCCGCCGTATAAAAGATTCGATGACCACGTTACTAAATTGCGTTTGATTTGATTTTTGATTTTTAATTTTTTTATATATTTACAAATATTACATTGAAACTAATTTAATTTGATTCTTTTTAAAAATTCTATATGGTTAGATTCTAAGAGCGATTTCAAATGACAAAAGCTGCAGACTAGTCCTTTTTTTACAAAACAGAAGGTGAACCTATTCATATTCATATCTCCCCTAACAATTAAGACAAATAGAATATACTGAATAATTGAGCATTCAATATCGAATGATTGAATCTAACATTGAAGTTCTAAATTTTTAAAATAATAATCAAATTGAAATACATGATTCTATTTTTTCGATATTTATATTTATTCATAATAATGGGGCAAGTCACATACAACCTTAAAACCTCAATCCTCTCTTTAATCTATTCTTTAGAGATTCTACTATCATCAAATCATTGACCGTTGATATTGTAGACATCAAAATTTTATAGGATTCTACAAGATGAGACCTATTTTAGTCAATGTTTTTTGGAGGTTATTCAACCCTAAATTTTAATTTATGCTTATATAAAGGGTACTGTTCCCTTAAAAATACATCTCAAAAGTATCCCATAGAGATCAAAATATGGCTGAAGAGATCAAAATTATCCCATGTTCGAGAAATACGCCATTAACGGCTCTCGAATCATGAAGAAATCTTATGAGAGAAGAATCGAGGGAGGAACAAATATTGTACCCACATGCTTATCATTAAAATTATGTTTCTTCATATTTTTCTGTAATTACAATTTATTTTTCTACCACATTTAAAATATCTTACAAACAAATACAATTAACTAAACCCAATTATAAAATTTTCTTCAAATTTGTATACTATACTGAATAAATTTTATTTTCTGGTCTGACTTCAAAATTTTCACCTCTCACAAAAATAAATAAGCCAATGATGTCTCCTTTTTTTTTTCAATAGAAACTTTAGTTTTGATGGCTTGCATGCTTTCACAACTCAAGTCTTGGTCTAGTCCCTTACTACAACAACAAGAACACTAAAGACAATAAATAAGGATACTAGTATTTAATGTAAAAACTCGCTCAAAGGAAGAAAAAATCACGATTTGTTCCATAGAATTTCAGAAAGATTTCACTAACTTGACGGTACAATATTGATTACGAATCTTGCAATCCTAAGGATTAACCTCTTAATTTCTTTTCCCTTACAATGATATCTCAGAATCTTCAATCACTAAGCAACACCTCTTTTGCTCACTAAACTAATTCTCTCAAATTAGTCTAGACTTCAAAATTCATCTTATCTAACTCTAGCTACGGATTACACAAATGAGAGAATGAAATGATTCAAAATGAACACCAAGTTCCTTTATAAATCAGGACTTGATTTACATGAAATGAGCAAAGAAATAAACGAAAAGTAACAAGATAAAATGATGACATTCTTGAGCTTCATTTTCTATTCTTCGTTGATATTTCTGGAGAGTATTTTCTTCCCTTTTTGGTTGTGAAAGAGCTAATGTACAAAGGGTTATTGTGATCAATGCTGATTGAACATAATGTAGGGTGACGACCTTTTCTTGGAGCAATTTTACTTGCCAAGAGGCTTGACATACTGTTGTTAATTCGAAAAAAAAACACTGATTTCAAAAATCTGATTTAATACTTAATTAATTTAAGCACAAATCAAATTTTCAAAAATTAAAAAAGTCACCACTTAATTTTAAGGATAATTAGGAAACCAATAAATATTTTAAAAGACCTAACAGAAAAATCTTTTAAAATATACCAAAGGAATAGTTCGAGTTCAATTTCCACTTTCAGAAGAACTTAATCACTCAAAATGACCGCTAATGTGCGGTTAACCGACGATTAGAAAATTGACTAACTTTTTAAAGATTTGATTGATTTTGAAAAAAAGTTGACCAGTTTAAAAGTTGACTAATTTTGAAAGAAATTAACTAAGTTTAAATAAAAATTGAGTAAATTTGAAAAAGTTGACTAAGTTTAAAAGACTTGACTAAATTTAAAAAACTTGACTAATTTTGCTCAAATTGACTAAATTAAAAAAATTGACTAAATTTGAAAGATGACTATCTTTGCAAAATTGGCTAAGTCTACAAAGTTGACTAAATTCGAATTTTTTTGACTAAGTCTAAAAAAAGACTAAATTTGAAAATAGCTAATTTTTAAAAAAGAAAATTGACTAAATACTTGACCCATTCTTAGGAAAGTTCCGTAAAGACCTAATATGTAGAAATAATTCAAACGCTAAAGAAAATCATTAAAATAAAAGTCAATACAAATGGTAGACATGTTGAAAAAATTAGATTGATTAACAAATAAGTTATAAAAATAAAGTTAGAGTGAGTAAACATCACAAACACATAGACATAAAAAAATAGTGAGGAAGAGAATGAAATACTAAAGTATTGGGCTTTGCAGGCCCAATAAATTCATGTCCAGCTGCTGCTTCATCGGGCTCTTTGCCTTTTTATCCTTGTATCATTGCTACGTATGTCACATGTATATTGATGTATGCGCCCTCTTTATTGCTTCCAAAGACTTGTATTATCTCTGAAAGACCCATAAACAATTCCAAGGCCCTGTAGGCTGCTTCCTTTGACGATAAATAGGGGCTGGCTCACTAGAAAGTGAGATTTGGGCCTCCGTAGCCCAACGAAGTGCGCAAGGAAGGAGAGGAGTCCATTCAAAATGAATTCAAAAATGATTTACATGCAATAAAATAAGTAAATACATAAGCAATATAACGTCAAACGCTTAATCAATTCAAACTAAGATAATTATATACCAAGTATTAATAACAAGCATGAGGAACAAGAGCAACCAGATGTAAAAAAAAAAAAAAGAAAAACAATGTGAACAAAAGAGTCAACAGTTAACCTCAAAAAAAAGAAAAATCCTAGTGATTCTCATGAAACAGTGTAAAAGGAGAACATTAGAAATACATAACCATTTGATTT
>JAOTQJ010000102.1:21331890-21344142 GCA_025642045.1 Solanum sejunctum
TATTCATCAAACAATTGAACTGGCTTTATGATAAAGTCACAAATTACACATATATTATTTCCTTTTATCATGCTTGATCAAGATCGAATATTATTTATAATTTATTATTTTTATTTTATTTTTAAATGTACTTACTTTTTTCATTTAATTTTGGAATTATGTTTACCTTTATACTCTCTCTATATATAACCTTATGACATAAAATCTTCATATTTTCAATATAGTTACTACGCAACACTTTTTTCTCTAATTAAATCTACAGATCTATTTGAACTCTTTAAACCCATCTGAAAAATCCACTAAAAAATTAAATGGAAGATGCTATTTCATCACTCAAATATTATCCAATAAAATAAAATCTAATTTTTGTTTTATAATAAAAAAGTCACTCAACAAGTGTAACTTCACCTAAAAGTGACTCATTCAATTCAAACAATATTTTGCAATAGATATTTGATATAATATTTTCTTAAAAATAAGAAACAACTATTTAAAGTAATTAACTTTAAATTGACCCACTTTTTATTTTTCCAGAATGGATCTTCTACAAATATATCAAAATGTTTTCAGGGTAACAATAAGTTGGTCTGGGAATTTTTTTCTTCTAAATTTTAGGGAAAACACTTATTTTATGATGAAATTAAGAGAGTTTTAGTTAGAGCTCTTTGATTTTTCTTACAATTCATGACTTTCTAAATTTAGTTTCACGATACGTTGTTAAACTTTAGGATATATTTTGTGAAACGATTGTAATTTTGAGATGAATAAAGTTTAATTGAGTTTGCATATTTTTAAGTTTAGTTTATATGTTTCTTTAATCTATAAGGTTGTTAATCTTCAAAAATTCAAATGATATTCAATTATCTTGGTCTCGAGAAAAAAAAAATCAACATATAAAACTCTACATTAATAATTACACACATTGTGCAGCAGACAAGAAAATGATTGTATATACACATAAATTTTGAACCTCTTAAATATAAGATCAAAGACTAATTAAATGATTGATGTATTTAAAATTCACCTTAAAGTTTTAAATTATTGGAGACATGAATTTTTATTTTCTTTCTTTTTTATATTTTCCTAATAAGTTTCGCAACAAGAAGAAAAACAAGGAAAGTGAACGGAGGATAAAAGTTATTTTTCTCTTACCCACCTAGCTTGTCAAAAAATAAAGAAAAATGATTTATATTTACATTAGTATCAAAATTATTTCAACTCACTGATTTATATTCACATTAGTATCAAAATTATTTCAACTCTCTTAAATTTTATGTTAAGTCAAATGATGCCACATAAATTAAAATTAAAATAAATAATTTCTTCCATTTATTCAAGTTTTATAGGACAAAGTTATTTGATACAGAGGTGAATCTATACGTATAGGGGGGTGCCACGACACCGGATGACTTTGATAAAATCTTTGTATAATGTATATATATGTATAATAAATTCACCCAATGAATAAAACAATAGATGGTACAGTTCGCAAAGTGTTCAATTATTTCACGTTTGTGTGATGTGTGAAGGGTTCAAACCCGCACTATTTTTGTGAAGTGCTTCCTTTTTTTTTGATTTCTTCCTTTTTTTTACCCCATTAATTTTTTTCTTAATTTCCTATTAATCCAATTAAGTATTCTTTTATTTTTACTTAATTCTTGATTTTTTCCATTTACTTTCTCTTTTGCTAAGTATTAATTTCTAATTGCTACAAGTATTGTTTGTGCACTCTATATTAACTCTGATCAATATTAAATATTGAACGTTAGATAAATATTATTAAAAATATATTCAAATATAGTTATTTTTTTTTAAAAAAATAAGTTTTAAAATAATTGATATTATTGTTAGAGTTTTTGAATTTAAGGTTCTTTTAATCTTTTAATGACGTTCGCGCTAAGTAAAGATATTTGAGTCTAAATCTATAAAAAAAAAAATTCAACTATATGGTAATAGATGATTATACAAGTTTAAACTTTTAAGATGAAAAATCTCTTGTTTTCTCAAAGTTTTAGAGAATAAAGTCTCTTATTTCTTTTTTTTAAAAAAAAATTGAAGTACTTATGTATTTATCTTTAATATCAAAATATCTAAAAGAAAATTATCAAATATACATATTTATTAATCAATTTTTTATTTATAAACTAAAAACTAATAGTAACTCAAATTATCATCCAAAATTGAAGAAATTGATCAATTTATATTATTTAAATGATATAACACTTACAATCATTGAATCTTAGATTCGTTCGATATATTTGTTGGCGTTGATAACATGTTTATATAACATAATTTGTAGCAATACAACTTTTTCTATACCATGAAACTCAAGGAAAACGATTGGTCACACATTTAACTTAACACTGTATTAGAACAACAATTGATATCTCGAAACAACAAGAGAAATATTCATGCTACTAATTAAGCAAACGCACACAATCACACATATTTTTTTTTAAAACCAAAATTAGATAGGAAGACCAAGCCTCTGCTCCATTGGATAAACAATCATGTTTATCCTCCTCCTTATATAATTCCAAATCGGTTCATCAGCCCTCCTTATCTGAAAATCTTCTTCTTCTTCTTCTTCTTCTTCTTCTTCTTCTTCTTCAAGTTTTTGCATAATTTTCTTGAAAATCCAAATTAACATTTCGCCTCCGAAAAGCAGAAAACAGAGGGAAAAAAACACAACATGGGAAACAGGGTCCGGGAAGAGAACAGAGGCAATGGAAGCCAAAGACAGAGAGCTAAAGAAGAGCATAACATGGTGTACGAGGTCTGAGAATTTTCTATAAATACGATGACGAGAAAATCTCTGTTTAACACAGTATATTAAACAGTAAGCAAGCAAAGAAATGACAGAAACTCTCATGGTTTTCGGATGAGTCGAAAAAGGATCGGTGTTGTTATTGCCTTGATATTTTAGCTGAAGAAAATTGAGGAGAATCGTGAAGATGAATCCGAGAATTGTGAGTGAACAAGTTGTGGTGCTCTGTTCCTCGTACATGTAGAAAATGTAGGCTTGTGAAGCCATGAAAGTGGCATATGCTTGGAAAAAAAATAGGCCAATTCTTGAATTGTTAGCCATTTGAACAATTGAAATTAAGAGAAGAGACGAAATAAAAGGGGCAGTGATGAAGAAGATATAATTAGCAATTGAAGGGTATATATACAGAGACCGGGGCGAAGTTAAGTTTGTACTCAAATGAATATCTTTGTTGAATTTTTTTGAATATATAAGTTAAATATATATATTTTAAATATATCAATTGTTAAACGTCAATCATATAAAAGTCAACAATTCATATTCTACAAAAATATTGGCGGAAATAAATACCTTGTCTAAATTGTTCATCCTACACGAATTTTGGAGTGAAAAAGGGTTAAAAGGTACTTAAGGGTAAGAAGGCTCAAAAAGAAAGGCTTTATTTATTTTCTTAGTTGTAAGGAAATTTATATTATAAAATATGATTTTTTTATCTATTTCTATCAAGTTATATTGTTGAAAAATGAAAGGCAGGAATAAATTTTTATTGGAATATCCTGTTAAGACACAAAATTTCACGTTGGTGGTTAATGAAATGGGTGGTCTCCTTATAAGGTTTAGGCAATCCTCCTTCCTTTGTACTAGCTTTTTTTGAGCTAGCTTTGGGGATGTGAGTTAGGCCTAAGACCTTCTTCAATATAATATCAGAGCAAAACTCATATCACCCAATGTTGAGCCCCCAAAAAATTGTTCACGCACCAGATGCTAAGTACTGGGCGTGAGGGGGAGTGTTGAGACACAAAGTCTCACATTGATGATTAATGGGATAAGTGATCTCCTTATAAGATTTAGATAATTCTCTTTTCTTTGAGCTAATTTTTGGAGCGCGAAATACTTTGTCTAAATTGTTCATCCTACTCGAATTTTGGAGTGAAATTTTGGAGTGAAAAAGGTTTAAAAGGTACTCGAATTTTGGAGTGAAAAAGGTTTAAAAGGTACTTAAGGGTCAGAAGGCTCAAAAGGAACGGCTTTATTTATTTTCTTAGTTGTAAGGGAAATTATGTTATAAAATATAATTTTTTTTTATCTATTTCTATCAAGTTATATCATTGAAAAACGAAAGGCAGAAATAAATTATTATTGGAATATTGAAAAGCTTACTAATTTTTTTATGTAAAAAATTATTACTTTGTTTATTAATATAATTTAACTTGATACAGTATTTAAGAAATAAATAAAAACCTTTGAAGCTAGGAATCTTAAACAACTTTAAGATATGAGTGTTGCTAAAATTATTTTATTAAAGATTTTAGGAGAATTTATCTAGAAGCCTAATCAGTTGATCATTTTAGTGAAAATTTTCTATGAAACAGTAGTGCTCTTTTTTAGTTGCGTCTCTTTTTCAATATCTAAGGGGGGTACGCGGAAATTTCATGTAACAACCGACTAAGAAGGTGCAATTTTTTAGTTGACAATTTAGCATAGACTCATAAAACTAGAGGGGAAAAACATATTTCATAATTTATATGAAGGTGTTTCATTGGATACAAAATTTAAGAGGAAGAAAAGATTTTATGAAACTTGTAATTTTAATAAGTTAGAGCTATAAAAGTTTTTCGAATATAAATATTTTATTAAGAATAAAATTTAGAATTCAAAAATAAATTATTACTAAATATGAAAGATATCATTCTTTTCGAGACTTAATTTGAAAGAGAAGGGTGTCATATATAAACACAGAGCTAATTTCATAAATGACAAATGTATAAAACTTAATTATGGTCCATAATAGTTTGCGTAATTACATTTCGTAACTATAGTCATAGCAGTGTTTGTATATTTTGAACAATATTTATATAATTTGCTATACAATTTGTAGTTTTTATATTTTACTATACAATTCGTGCACAATGTTTGTATTATTCGCTATATAATTCACACTATTTGTTTATTTCGTATATAATTTGATTCGCGCACAATGTTTGTCATAACTAATTCAAACTCCAATTATACATGTTAATTAACTAATATATATTTACTTATCCACATAATTTTTCCTTTAAGATATATTGTGTGATAAAAATTCAATTAAAAGACTTTATACTAATATTAATTGCTGGTACTTGTAAGAGGGAACTAGTCCTTTTTGTTCTTTTCTCTTTTTAGATTTCATGCAAGTGTGAAAGGATAAGAGCTTAAAAGGATCAAAGAGTTCAATATTTGTACAGCATTTTGTGTCCATTAATGTACACATAATCACAAATATTTGTATGAGATAATTTTATTAGTTCCACTTTTATTCTTATCAATCAAAATGAAAAAAAAAATTAATATAGTGAAAAAGAGATTATTATTATTAAATTGAGATTAAAAAATAAATAAAGACAATTTATTCAAATTATTTTTAACTTGATAATTTTTTAAGGAGTATGCAAAGGAAAACATGATATATAAAGGATTAATTTCATTGAACTTTGGAGGATACTTTCCACACAGTCTTGGTGTAAATGATTTTTCATTGAACCTTGGAGGATACTTTCCACACTAATCTTGGTGTAGATGGTTTTTTACGATCGAATTATATGCTTTGCATTTTAGTCGTTTCTTTTTTTATATCTGTTATTTTTTTTACATAGGGCTTGATATTTGTGAGACGAGAGTCTTCTGGAGACAATCTCTCTATCTCTGTGAGATATTGGTAAGGTCTCCGTGCAATTACCCTCTCTAAATCCCACACTAAGTATATTGTTGTTGCTGCTTATTACCTGATTTTTCGAATTTTTAAGATTTTCTTAAAATTTTTGTATGGGAGATTCAATTTGAAGCACTAATGTAAATAACCGTTGAAGAATGAAATATTTCACATTGGTGGTAAATGAGATAGGTGGACTACTTATAAGGCTTAGACAATCTTTCTCTCTTTGCGCTAGCTTTTGGGGTATAAGTTATGCCCTTAACCTAATTTTACATGGTATCAGATTAAGCACTACAATCCTCCTTCCTTTGAGCTAACTTTTGGAGTGTGAGTTAAGCCAAGACCTAATTTTACATTGACTTTTTATACTATTATTGCATTTTAATATGCTATTGCATACACTATTGCATTCTAATATACTATTGCAACAGGCTATTAAAAGAGTTATCTAGGTTGTTGTCGGGGGCGGAGCTATATTTATCTAAAGGTTGTCAAATAATGATTGTTAGATGAACATCCTTCGTTGAAAAACTTTTTCAAATATATAGTTTAAATATAAATATTTTGATATATATCAATTGTTGAACATCTTTGATACAAAAATCAATCACTCATCCATGTTCTAAAAGTATGAACACCCTTGACAAAAATACTAAACATTATACGCGTATAACGCATAGTAGCTGAACTCTTTATCTGCCTCACTATAACGATCTTCAGAATCACACCATCAAAAAATTAAAAAACATCCTTAGGAAACAGGAAACATGCAGTTCAGAATCAACACAAAGACTCTGAAGTAATGGCTGTATCAAGCTTTTCATATTACATTTCAAATTTTTGCTACAACGTTTGAAGGTCTTGTGCTCAATAGCCAAATCTTTCACATAAAATGTCATAAATCTAGCAGAATATATGTCCAGACAAAGAGAAAAAACTAAAAGAAAAAGCCCAAGTTAATGATAAATTTGACTTGTGTTTTCTTCTATAGCAATGTGACCATGTTTTGGGGATCGTTCACTAAAAAGTGTCTCAAGCGAGGGTCTGTTATCTGGGGAAGACCAGCTCTTGCTCCCAATGCCCTACACCCGATACCCGCCTGCAATGAATCCACAATGCCACAAGTTAGCTTCTTTTACATTTACAATATGTATACGACACAAAGCTAAAGTCTACTAACCACATGAGAAGCAAATGTCAGCATTTTTTCTGGTGGCATATTGGCACAGAGAGCTGCAGATTGCAAGTTAAAAATCCATGAATAACGAAACCACTACAAATCGAACCTTCAAGTCTAACGTGAAGGGAACAATAAAACTAGAAGAAAAACCACAACATCAGGAAGGAAGGTATGAAAATGGTTTGAGATTGATAGAAACTCGGGATACAATTGTAACAAGGAGAAGGAAAAGAGAGTTTGCAGAAATATAACACATTTTAAGGAATAACATTCAGGTATAAAGACTGCAGAGTATATTATTGCTTACCATACAGAACTGCTCCAATAAATGCATCACCAGCACCTGTTGTATCGACTAGTTCTGATGGCGGTATCTTTTCAGCTGTTCCTAGAAGCAGCTTCCCACTCACCGTCCCGATGCCTTTTGCATGCAATCTTGCAATATCCTAGAAGAAGACACCAACTTTAGTGCTGGTGAATAAAAAAAAATCATAACCAGCATCAGGAAGTCTCCTATTAAAAAGCAAATTTAAGAGGGTGATGAGTAATAGTACGACAGCAAGAGGACATGGGGGGAGGGGGGGCCGCGATTCATATTTCTAAAGCTCAATCTCATGATGTCCTAGAAAAAGGGTACTAGCCAGGAAGAACCATACATGACTCCCACTCCCACAGTAGATTTCCACTTTACAGTGATAGACTAGATCAAAATGAATTAAGTGCATGGATTTCTCTCTGTGTGTGATCAAGTGGCCATGCTTCAGTCGTCTATTGAATGATAAATCTTCTTTTGGAGAATTACCGAGGATATGCATGTTGCATTGGTTGATTCAGTATCAATATTCTGCTTCATTTTCTTGAACAAATCATCGACGTCAATTTCTTCAGACTGAAGATCCTCTGCAAATCAACCCAATAGCGAAAAGTAAATACCAGACACCTCTTCCTCATCTTTCAAACAATTTGTTTGCCTACAAGCAGACACTTAACATACATCAGAACAACCAAAAAAAACATGCTAGCATACCAGCTTCAGCCCTTTCCAACATCATGCAACCATCTTCACCCAACGTCACAATTACAAATTTGATGTTTGGCAGCTTTAGAAGTACAGAAACTAGAGCATCTGGGATGGAAGGGGCCTCAGTCCATACCTGGGATACAATACATCTTTTGTCAAACTCAAAAGAGCGGAAGATATTGTTGACTTCTACATCAGTGGGACGAGGAGAAAGTGGTCCCTTTATATGGTAGTGAACAATACTCACCTCTTGAGCTAACTTTTTGGGGTTGAGTTAGGGCCAAGGTCGATAACATGGGCATATGGGGGTGATGAGGCTGACATCATTGCATGAGGAGAAATTGGTGTCTTAATATGGTCTTGCGTGATTCTAACCTCTTGAGCTAGGAGTAGAAGAATATAATATTTCACCTTGTTAAAAAAGAGCATTGAAAGCAATTTTAATCCCCAATTATGTGGTACCAATGGCAAAGGATAAAAGCTTTAAGTTGTAACACACCAAGGGAGGAAGGGACTTGATTGTCGAATTAAAATTGGGGAGACGAAATTTTTCAATCCTAGACTTTATCAGTAACTAAGAGTTAGAAACGGATGATCAGATATCCAAATTGAAATTGCACAGCAAAGGAACCACGTCATTGCAATTTGTCAGTGTAGCTAACTTGCCTGTGGAAATCTCGCTGAGCATACGACATAAGTTGCCAACTTTAGAAGGTCATCTACCCTTTCTCTTTTACTTTCTGCATCAATTAAAATAGGAATATTCCTCCGATGTGCCTGCACTGGGAATCCAAAAGGCATGCAGTTTTTTCGATTTGATTGAAAACATACGTCTTTGGACAATTTGAACAAAAAAACAGGAATAATAGTTAAGCTCAATATGTTGGCTCTAGGATGAAAACAAGCAACATGATCAAAAGTAGACAGTAAGGATGGAGGTTTTCCTAACCATTACTTCCATTTGTCTGACAAAGAAGTCCAAGTTAAAATTACCTCTCGGGCCACTACTAAAGCTGATAACAATTCAGTTTCTTGTAATACTCCATCAAAATATACAAATTCCACATCATCCAGAGCTGATGACAAGTTCGACTTGGATAAATCCTCAGGTATCATAGGTGGGTATCCTGGAGTGTAAATGCAAGTGCGAGTTTTCCTGGTGGATCAAACAATACTAATCATGACTCACGAGAACTAACAGCTTCAACAGAGCAAGTTCAGAAGGGTCAGCAAACCAATTGTATACACCAAGAGATGGTAAATATAGTAAACTTACTAAAATATCTCTCACACAAATATGGTGGAGAAAAACTTCATTGGAAACTTTTGAACCAATTCTTTCTGTCATACATGTAATCAAGTGGGCAATTTTGGCACAAGAAAAATTTAATGTGAATAAGGAGAGGAGTATTACTCAGTCAAACATTCACATTCCTCACTATAGTTTCTTTTATCTATTTTCTTTTACTCATGATGGATGAATGAATTCATATGACTTAACAATTTCTGTTACTGTTCCAAGCTAACTTTGCAAGTAGAATGTATTTCAAATCTTCAGCCTACAACTATTTTTGGTTCTTGCATAAGCAATTTTCATCTTCAAAAAGGCCCAATTACGAAAGTATAGGTAATGTACAACATACTGTTACTTATCTAGAAACCAAATAGTAAGCAAATCACAGCGGAGCTATTTAGAAAGTTCAATATCATGTTTTGAGGTAAAGGTCTGAAATATTCCAAATAATCACCAAAATGCAGTCAATATAAACTGAGAGCACTCACGCTTGACTATCAACAATGACGTAAGAGAATGTTGAATGGCCCCCTTTGGAAACCTGCAACCAAGATTACAGGTCGAGGTGACTTAAATGCTCAAGTTATATCTGATGTCACTAACACATTCAAAACCACTCAACTTGTGATTGATTTAACAGATGCAGGAAACTACATCCATAATTATACTACACGCAAGAACCTTCAAGTTTGAACATTCCCGAACTCACCACCATAAACGATGTGTCGACCCCATCAACTTCCAGCTCTTCCAGTATTGTTTTCCCTTGAGAATCATCTGCAACCTACAGTCAAAAATAGTAATAAAAATATGAAGACTCCCGATATGATTATTGCAAAAGCCTTATGTGGGGAAATATGAAGAAACTAGAAATAGTTTTATAGAATAACAATTATAGGTGACTGCTTACGCTATAATCACAAATGATACATAAGATAACACGATGAGTGGGGCTACATTTCATTAAATATGTATTTATTCTACAGGATGCAATTTTCAAAGGAAGTAATATTCACAGTTGAATCTGGACCACCGATATTGAGGAACAAGTTTACTCTCGTAGACTTGCATACATTTGCTTTGGAATAAAGGCTGTATTTTCCTCAAGCAATTCCAGATTAAAGGAATAAAGAGGTCAAGTTGTGTTACAAACCTCCCCAGGAAATCACAGTGGCAGGAGGTAAATTGATGTTTGTTAACTCCAAGAGCAAGAAGGAGGTTCAAGAAGCTCATGAGAACCATGCTAAGATATAGGATCTGTGCTCCTAAAACAGTAACAGTTGTATGACATGATATTGGAGTTGTTGTTGTAATGACAACATCTTGCCTATGGCAACGCCCATGAGGGGGCTGAGGTAGCCCGGGTCGGTGTCATGACCGAACATGGCGCTTATATGGTGGATTTAGTTAAGAAATAAAGTTGCACCTTTGCTATCAGCTATAGCTTTTGGCATAATGGTATGCGCTTGATACAGGAGTACTTCATTATCTCATAATACACAGTTCGACTCTTATCTGTATGGGACAAAACAATGCCTTTTAAGTGGCAACATAAAGGAATTCTTCTTTAAACCTCCCGTGGAATAAAATTACGTCTTACTTTTATACTTGAACACAACAACACACCCAATATAATCCCACAAGTGACGTCTGATTATACTTGAATTGTCGGAACAAAAATACAATCAAGAATTTGAGTTGCCAAGTGATATTTATAAGCCCCCAAAGTCTCAAACCTTCGATATAATTCTCGGAGATAGGCCTAATCGAGCTGCACAAGTCAAAGCATTCCCTGCATTGCCACCTCCTTGAACCTAATGACAAAAAACAAAATAAAAAAATCTTCGAAATTTCAACTAAAAAGAGTAAGCTCAGTATCAATCACACACAACAATCTATCACCTGAAAATTGGTGCTTCGAATCTTATCATCAGGGTTAGGATAAGAATCAACAGCAACAAGGAAATCCACCGCCGCCATCCCACAACCTAGCTACTCCCAAAAAAACAAAACACAGAACAAATTCAACAGATACAGTAAGCCCTATAACAGTTTCTAATTTATTTTTTTTCTAAATGTCAAGAGAGTAAAGAAGACCCACAACAGTGCGATTTTCTGGGATAGCGGCAGTTTGTGGGGTTGACGAAATTGACATTTTCAACCTGAGTGTCATCAAATAAAACACTTATTATATGTTCAGACTACTTTACACAAGGAAAGTTGTGATTTTTATGAGATTAAGGTAACGTACCTCGTAAAAGAAGAGTCACAGGTAAGATTACAGCGTGTGGGAATATGAGGTAGTAGAGTTGACGGCGGTGATCGGACGGAAAGTGAGAGAGAGCTTGAGGACTGTAACTGAAACGCCGCCATTTCTGGGAGATGATTTTGAGATGAAACAGAGGAAATGAAGTTGATTAGTCAGCTGTCACTGAAGGAGGAAAAAGGCTTTTTATTTTACTTTTTCCTTTTTATTTACTCCCAATGAGATATATTTTAATCTGTTTAAAAGAAAAAAAATCCTTTTAATAATTTAATTTTAATATGAATTTCTTATACCGACTGTCCCTTATAAATCAGATTTATCATATTTAAAATTATAAAATTAAAATATATCACTCAATATTTTTTAAAGTTTGCTTAGCTGAGTTTTTAAAATTATAGTACGTATCATTTAATCATTACACAATCTTTTTGGATTTATCAATAGCGATGTCGTTAAAGTTGGATTTTCTTAATTAATTAATGAGGTTATAGACAAATTTGTTTGGGTAAATTGTTAAATTGGATCCTTAATTTGACATCATTTTGTAAGTTAAAACTTAAACTTTTATAGTGCACAGATAGAACCTTGAACTTGGCAATTCCTGAACAAGTAGGCAGAGATCAATCGCTGACGTGGCGCGTGAGATGCAATCGCGATAACGTATTTTTTCAGCCAATATTGAGATGCCACGTGCGTCCACATAAGCATAAAGTGTACACATCATATTCCATATTTTTACACGTGGCATTCCTAAAAAAATAAAAAAATTAAATATTTTTTACAAAAAAAATTACAATTTTTTTACATAAA
>JAOTQJ010000102.1:21388964-21450733 GCA_025642045.1 Solanum sejunctum
CATCTTGAACTTTGAAAAATTCAACTATTTTGAACCTTAAAAAAAGTTTTAAAAATTCAATTATTGTGAGACGGAGGAAGTAATATAGAGTAATATGTATTTTATTTTTACTATCCAACAATAATCATCCATAATACTAAATATAGATATCCAATAATGTTTATCCAACTCATAAAATTGAGAGATAATTTTAAATTTTTAATTTATCTTTAATATTATTAATAATTATTTTTATATTATATTTTTTAAAATATTATATTTATTATATTTAAAAAATAAAAATATTATAATAAAATTATTCTTCTATTTCTAATTTTTTAAGAAACATGAAAAGTTAATAATAAATTAATATTATTAGACGAAGAAAATAGAATAATATTTTTTACTCATATGCATTGAACACTAAAAAATAAATTTTACCGAAACGCTAGAGACCCATGGATTTCCAGAATAATACACACGAGTCCCCTTCTTCTCCGCCTTCTCTTCTCCCATATAAAAGGCGCCATTTGCACCCCACCCCCACTGTTTAAAACCCCCTAAACCCTCAAATCTTCACGCAGAAAGCTCGTTACATTGTCATGCCAAAATGATTTCTCGTGCGTACGCTACGGACACTCAGTCCAAATCCTCCGATATCGCCGCTACCGTACTCGCCGCCTCGTCGCCGCCACAGATCCTCGCTGCGTGCGACGCCGTTGAGTCCTTTCTACACAAGCATACAGCTGACCAGACCCGATGGTTCTTCTCCATCACTTTTCCAACCCTAATTTGTAAACTTTTCGGCTTCGATGAATCTTCTTCTTCTTCGGCTGCTGTCAAGTCGTTGTCTCCGTCTGGCTGGATAGATATCGCTGCTTTATCTAATGATTCTCAGCTCGCAGGTTTGCTTCTGAAACTCCGGGCGCTTCCATTTCTGAGCTGATTTTTTTGTATTTACTTCCCTTTTGTTAGATTATACTCATTACAAATAAGACATAGTTTGTTATGATCTCCTGAGTTTTTAGCTAATTAATTTGTTTTTTATGCCCATTACTTGATGATTACTCTAAACTGCATATTTTGGAAAGCGAATTTATAAGCCACCACATATTCTAGGATTCTCTTTACAAGTTCCTTCGGCGTTGTGTGGCATTTTTGTTTGCAGTTTGCAGGTAATTTCTGCTAATTTATTGGTCTTTTCTGCCATTATTTGGTGATTATCGTGAAAATTAGAAAGCTAACTTGAAAACCTCCGCATCTTTTGGAATTTTCAACTTTTATGCATTTTGCATTGATTTAGTTGTTTTATTTTCTGTTATACCGAATGTCAAGTTCACAGGTAGAATTTTCATCTAATTACTCGTGTTTCTTCTGCCACTTTTGGTGGCTATTGTAAACTATCCAGTTTGAAAGTGAATTTATAATCCTTCTTTGCTTCCAGAGAGTTATATTTTCTTATTTTTTATGTTTTGCAATGAGTAGTCTTTGTTTGTTTTTTTTTTGGTAACAATGTTGTTCATTTACAGGTAGAATTTTTAGCTTATTATCACCTACTGGTGTGCTGCTATCTTCAATTGTGGCTGCGGATGGGCTGTCTCTGGTTAAATATGTATTTCCTGTAGAAAGGTTACCCGAATGGGTTCGTCATATGCTTCAAAATCAGAGGGATTCTTCGGTTTTATCTGACTTATGCCCATTGTTCAAAAATAGGCTGAAAGAGGACTCAGTTAAGGGTTCTTCATTTCAGGTTCAGTTGAATGTGTTTGAATATTACATGTTCTGGTTTGTCTATTACCCTGTTTGTCGAGGTAATAGCGAAGGCCCTCAAACGGTAAGAGTTAGGAGAAGCAGAAAGTTTAGATTGGAGAACTGGGCTTACTCAATTCCAGGTTTGTCAAGCACCAAGCGTGGAATGGAGCAGAAGAATGAGGGCAATTTGTATATGCGTCTCTTGTATGCATATCTCCGTGCATATGTGCCTATAACTGATATAAAGGCACATCAACCATATAGGAGCTCACTGCTTCATTACTCTTTCGCCTATGAGACTCCAGTTGTTGAAAAAGCAGAATTCTTGGTCAACACGCTGATACATTTTTGGTTAGTTGATAATGATTTCTCACCATTGCCTGTGAGTTTGTGCAAATCATTTGGCGTATCATTCCCTTTTCGGTCAGTACTGGGTGAGATTCCTCCTACTTCAGGATTAGGTGAAGTAGTAAATGTGTTTGTCAAGTATCTGAATCTAAGTTCAATTGCGTCAAGTGATGGAACTGATCAGGTTGACTACTCTGAAAGTCCCAGGTGGAAAGTTGGGGGGACATTTAATGCTTCTCAGTCAAGAAATGCAGTTCCCGTCATGGATTCTGGTAACTCTTGGAACTCGTGGATTCAGAGGCCATTGTACAGATTTATATTGAGGACATTCCTGTATTGTCCAATGGAAAGTTCTATTAAGAATGCATCACAAGTGTTCACCTTGTGGGTTAGTTACCTGGAGCCCTGGACTATTTCTATGGAAGAATTTGCAGAACTTGATGCAGATCTGGGGAAGTCTAATAGAAGTACGTTAAAGGAGGTTACACCATCAATGCCACATGGTTATACCTCTTCTTGGCAAGTTTTTGTATTAGCTAACTACTTATACTACAGCTCTTTGGTCATGCATTTTATTGGTTTTGCCCACAAGTTTCTTCACACAGATCCAGAAGTGATAGTCAAGATGGTTTCAAAGGTCAGTTCCACTTTCAAATCTTTCCTTTTGGTGGCTACTATTATAGAGAAGCTTCTGGAGCATATTGGTTGGCTGTTTGTTGCAATAATGAGCGACTGAATGCATGAAATGTACTGTCAGTTATGTGCATAGTTTTATTTTGTCATGTCTGGTCGGTCATCAATTGCCTTGATATGACTACTTTTACCTTTCAACTAGCTAAATGAGAACTGCTCCAGCAAATGAGTCTTGTGGTTTCAGTTCAATAAATACTGTGCATTTTCATTTTGACAATCATTGGATATACTATTTTAACTTTCTTTGTTCTTCGGAAGTGTTTTTGCACACTTTTGAAGAGTTTGACGTAATAACTTACATGGTATTATAGAACAGAAGACACAATGGTCTTAGACTCTTTTGCGTTGCCAAAACCATGTATTATAGTAAGCTGAACGTGGGATTGTAAGATCTAGTGGCATAGTAGTCTTAAGTTTGTCCGTCATCTCAATTTTTCTAATATTAGAAAGAAATTGTGAACAGACTGGAGCATCTCACTAAGAGCTGTTGATCAATTTTTTTGGACAACTCCTGTAATTATGTGTCTCAGAGCATATGTTGCTAGTTTAGTGCACCGGGCTGCCCTGTCCTTAAGAGCATATGTTGTTACTCTCTAATGTTCTGTTTAAAATCCGCGTTGCATGTTTTTATCCTGATTGACTTTTAGATTATTTAGGTATTCCACATGTTTTATTTTACTATTGTTCTTCTTGTGCCATTTTAAGCTATGCTTTATTGTGCAGGTTATAACAATATTAACTTCATCTACAGAACTGGTGGACCTCATAAAAAATGTGGATACTGTATTCCATTCGAGACCAGCTGGATCATCTAAATCAATACTTAATTCGTTGCATAGATATGTTCCTGCTATTCGTGAGCAATTACAGGTAGTCTTGTAGCTCGTCTTACCAACATTTCGTTAGTTCTTTGTTAGCCGTTAGCGCACTTCACTTTGATCTTTCCCTTAGAGTTATTAAACGAAATATACTCTCATTTGACTGATAGAAATATCTTGTCAGCGGGCATCAGAAGTAAGTGGAGAAATGATGATCCCTGCAACAGTAATAGAGGTTATAGCATGATACATGTAGATGATGTGTCGTTCCCTTAAATTAATGAATGAAAATAGAAAAAAGATAAGAATAACTTTATATTATTTTTATCTTATGTGCTTCGATCTTCACTTGCACATTTCAACCAACATCTTTGAGCCATTTTGGAGAGATTATATTGGCTCTGTTTTTTTAGGGCCTGAAATTTGATTTCTGCTTTCATAAAGAGATGAGTAATTAATGTATATCATGTTTTTACCATTATTAAACCTATTATCATCTTCCTAAATTAGATCATGTAGTTTAGGAATGGTCTTCCGAAATTATCAGAAACTATCTTTGAATGCAATTGTTCTAGGTTAATCTTTTTTAACATAAATGTCCAAATGTATAATGAGCTTGGTTATGCCCTGGGCCCATCAGATTTTCCAGAAAGTGTTAGGAACGTTTGTGTGACCTTTTTAGTAGAGCCTAATTGTATGCTTATCCATGCTAGCCCCAAGAATCATGGACCTATGTTATGGGCGTGAATACCTTCACTTAGTATGCTTCTTTCCAATTCTTATATTCAGTTGCCATTGTGTCAGGATTGGGAGGATGGTCTATCAGAGACTGATGCTGATGGTTCTTTTTTGCATGAGAACTGGAATAAAGATTTACGTCTCTTCAGTGATGGTGAAGATGGTGGACAAAAGTTGCTCCAGGTGATCAATATTTAGCTCTCTTGACATCCATTCTTTGTAGGTTGAACTTGTGTCTCTGTGGTACTAACTCAGGCTAAACTGTCTTTCAGTTGTTTGTATTGAGAGCAGAATCTGAACTGCAATCAATTGGTGGGGAAAATCTTTCTCAAAACCTCCAGTGTTTGGACAGACTGAAATCCGAGCTGTGCCAGTTATTTGGTGTCCCTATTTTGAAGTCCATGAATACTGCAGAGACTGTACAGCATGAGCACTTGCGGGATGAAATCTTCAAACCCAGAAGCTTTGCAAATAAATCAATGGTCGATATTAAATACAAGGGTGATTGGATGAAGCGGCCCATCTCAGATGATGAAATTGGGTGGCTGGCAAAGATGCTTGTAAAGCTATCAGGCTGGTTGAACGAGAGTCTTGGGTTGAGCCAAATCGAGAGCAGCCAAGAGAGTCCTTCTTGGTCATATGTTGACTTGTCCAGTGATGCGAGGAGCGTGTACGGACCCATGGAAATGGTTAAAGTTGTGTTGTACTCTTTCGTTTCCTGGCTTCTTATGTTACGTGGAGCTGGTGTGCGGTTCATGAGAGAGCATGGCATCAGGGTGAATCTCAGGGTCTTAGCATCAAAGAAGGTGGTAGTGGTGTTGCTTGTCATTGCTGCTTTTAGTCTACTCAGGAGAGCTTTTTTCGGAGTTGGGTAATGTTTACATGGGAGATCAAGCAATATTACAGAATGAAGAACACAAAGATAGGTCTAGGACTGAACCAAGAATGAACAGAAATACTCAAAAGAGAGCTTAAAAAGAAAGGAAACAATGAACAAGCCTGCTGGCTTGCAAGGTTTGGCTTGTGGTGTTTTGTAAATGGGCTTTTCTTGTGCAGCATGGAAAATTTATATAACCACCTTGTTTGCAGCATTGAGTCCTTCCACCATTATACGTATTTTTCTTGCTCCTAGCTGAAGGAATTAGCTTTCTTGTGCCATATGAAGTCCTGAGCGCTTCACCCTAAACTGTCGCGAGTCATGTCTCCTCTAGTCACAGTTAGGAATCACGAAGCCTTTCCGTTTAGATTGGGATTTTACTGCTCTTTTTGTTTCACCGTTGAAGCCACGGTAAAGGCAAAGATAAGGCATGTTGGAGCTGAGGACACGTCGTGTTTTTCGTACTTTCATTTGGAAAGTCATTTTCCTTATTTTAAAGGAATATGCTTGTGTAGAGAGAAATTTTGACCAATCCAACCTGGCCAAATTAGAACATATTTTCCCTCGTACTGAACACACTTGCACAAATGAACTTTTAAGAACGAGGTCATTGTACAATTTGATGAGGTACAAATATTAAGCATGGAACATAGGCAAACTCCGCATCTAAAGTCGGTGAGTTAAAGAATAAGTGTGATCACACCTATATAGTTTGCAGCAAAAGCAATGAATTTAGTTGAAGCAAGAATATAAAGTCTTTATTTTATTTAAGTCTTTATTCTATTTCCTTCAAGTACATAAAATAAAAAGATACTCGTATAAATATAGCAAGGGAAGGAGCAAGCAAACGAATGAATGAATATACTAGATCAGCTACCTTTTCCTAGTAAAATATGAAGCACAAATCACGTAATAAACATATCGACAAGGAGTTTCTAAATGAGTAAAGGTATGAAGAAGCTGCGGATCCAACATTTACTATATATACACATAAAAAAGTAATTTTAACTTTAAATTTACAGTGTAATTTATCATCGAAGAGGGATCATTTTTGAACCCCTCTGCTTCCCTACTTGGTTCTACCCCTCCCTGGTATACATAAATATTTGACATTGTATTTAATACAACTACCAACAAAATTGACATTCTATGACAGACATACAAAATCTACCGCATATCTTGAACTGCCACTTCATGCCTTACAACATATTCAGCTATGTACATTCTTTTTCTATGTACACGATAACTCGTTTCTGAGAGCATCTTCTGGTTTATACTGCGCGAAAATTCAATTGAGTGGAAAAATGTTGTGTGGATAGTGAAAAATATGTGAAATTCTCAAGCCCTGAGACAAAGTTGTAACCTTCAAATATCCTTTCCCCTGCTGCTTTAGTTTATGCAGGATTTTGGATCAGTCAGCCTTGCATCTCTATTGAGTAATGCTTGAGTTGCAACAAACAAAGTGGAATAACCAACCGATGAAACCTGTCATCAGAAAGAAATGGAACTCATCAACAACACTACATTCTTTCTAGTGAAGTGGAAAAAGCTATGATCAGTACCTGATATCATTTCAATAGGCCTTAAAGTTAATGTTGCTGTTCAACTGAGTAGGCGGGCAAGTTAAAAGCACGCAGAACTCGAGAGGGGTTATGATATCTGTGATTCTTGAATCTGGTTTAGTCTTCTAGACCAAATGGAATGCAAAATCATATGGAAGATATCATATCTAGATGGCATTGTGTTCCAAAGGAAATGCCTCTGCACCTTCTTGACGTTATTTTGCATCACCTGATAACGTCTTAAAGGTATACTTAATAAAATCTCCTTCAGCTTAGGAATATCTTTCTCAGCAACAACTAATGAGAAAGCACTCCAATCGAGCACTTCGTCAAATGGGAGGACAAGATTATCAGCAATGATCACTGGCACACACTCGTAGTATATTGCCTCGACAATCCTTGGGCTGTTCACTTCAAAACCCATCGGACAAAGACAGAACTTGCTCGATTTCATGTGTTCAGGATAAGACATAACTCTTGAGATTCTTTTAGGTAGAGGCCCGTAAATTCTCATGTCTTCATCTCGGTCACTCCAGTACTTTAGGAGTTTGGGACGGACAGGCCCGTGCATGTTTCCAGCAAAAAAGGCGAGGATAGGGCGTTGTGACACTCTTTTTCCACCAACATTTCTTAGAGGCTTACCGATATTCCTTATGACGGTCTCTGGAAGAGAAACATCCTTTCCAGCTTTAAATATTCTTTCTGATATATCTGCATTGCAGAGAGCTTTTATAGTGTTTCTAATTAGCTCCTCATGTTCCTTTAAAATGTAAGGCCCCTGTAAGAAAATTATAGGATACTATCAAATCCGCAACAGATAAAAGTTCATCTTGAAGATGTATGAAGGGGTTCAACACTTGTGAATTGGAATGAACCTGACTCTGATACCATGTTGAAGTGCATAACTATCTCATTTAATAGCTTACATTTTCGTCTATTAAAAAATCTCAGGGAGCATTCGGATGGATGCAACCGTTTTACTTCCAGGAAATCAAATTATATACCAGATTCCGTTGAGAAGTCTTACTACATAGAATAAACGATAGATTACAGAGCTCAAGTAGAAGTACGCTCATGAAAGAACTCAAGCCAATTTAGCTAAGACCACAACAATAATATACCTAGTGAAATACAATATGTGAGGTTTGGGGGGGGTAAAGTGTACGCAGACCTTACCCTACCTCGTGCAGGTAGAGAGATTGTTTCTAAAGTACCTAGGCTCAAGTGTAGCAAATCAAAGTAATAATGAAAAGGAAAAACAAAAGTGAAGAAAACATGACAACTAATAAGGAAAGCAGTATAGAGCATTCAGAAAAGGAACAATAAATGAAACACAACAAACAGCCGATGATAACAGATATCAAAAGCAAGAAACAACATGAATAAAAGATGTGTAATATGCATACCCAATCATGGCAAGCAACTAAAAAGTGATCTGTTCCATGTGTACGATTCCAGAAGGGATACTTTGCAGCTAGCATGTTCACGTAGTCCCGCAGGAATATTGATAACGGCCTAAGATTATGCGAGTTAGGCACATAAACTGCCATCTGCAACTGTCGGGAACTATATGGCAGATAGAACAAGTGAGCCTTCTCTGGATCCTTAGTGACAAAGTAGGGATTTGCCTCCATCAATTTCATGAACCATCCCTCAGATGAATAAATTCCCAAAAGATGAGGTTCGTGGAAAATCGGCCTCTCTCCTTCCTTGTATACATAAACTTTAAGTAGAAGCTCCATCAGCTCATAGCTCCTGGAATGTCAACCAAAATTTGTGAAAATGAACGAAAAACGGCCATACCACATACAATAACAAAAGCAAAACACAATGATTGAGTAGCATTATATCAGGCAAAGAGCTATTTTAGAAAATATAGTCCATTGTACCTTTTAAAGTTGGAAATATTCCGAAAAAGAGGAGCATACAAGTCTGGATCATCGGTGACTAAAGGAGCTTTCTCAATCTCGCTTCTAGCATATGCAAGTGCCTCATTTGGTGTCAAAGATGCTATAAATCTCTGGAGATAACTACATTAGATATCCAGAAACAAATATGAAGTTCGATAATAGCTTATAAGCACAATATCAAACTTACCTTTAAGTGATCAGGCACTACAGGTGGAGGCGGATAAACAATCTTTTTTAGCCATGAGAGCTTCTTCTGTCTCCGACGCCTCAGAAGTCTTTCTCGTCTAGCCAGAATTCTCATCGTTTTGGCTGTAGAATTGAGTGAAACAACTGCAGGCAAACGCTTACTCATTTTCAACTCGTGAACTCTCATTGATTGGTTTGTTTTGGCTGTAGAGTTGAGTGAAACAACTGTAGACAAATGCTTACTCATCTTCAACTGGTTATCAGATGTTACTGAAAGTGAACTTTCCCTTGAATTGTTTCCACGATTTATCAGGCGTTGGTAAGATGAAACATCCAAGGGTGGAGAGATAATCCATTCAGTTAAAGGATTAGGGAGGCTAGAAATTTGAAAGACAACTCTAAGAACTGTTAAAATAGTGCCTATAACAAAGAGCTTCCTCCAGTTAACTCTGAAGAACAGAACAACAATTATTCGCCGCAAGAATTTCCTCATCTCCTATACTACAAAAATCTAACTTTGGTAATGAAATGATATGTACATTGACGATGCACGTCCGATTTCAATTCATTTGGCAGCCTAAAACAGCCACCCCATACCTCCAACATGTTCTTCAGCTCAAATTGGAAGATCTAACATAACAAGAGGATACAGAAACCAATAAGTTTATTCTAAACAAAGTAAATCAAAGATTAGAAGTAAGAAGATTGAACAAGTCTCGATAATGTGGTCATTTTAGGTTAGCTTGTTCCCACCTCGACTATTCCTATAATATTACCTCTCATCACCACAAATACCAAGAAACTCACCAACAAAAATTTTCTAACGTAGAAAAGCCTTTCAAACCAAAAATATCAGAAGTGAAGCTAGGATTTCAACTTTATGAATTTTGAATTTTATAATGATGGATTTTAAACGATAATAGTTGAATTCTAAGACTAATATTTTTATATATTTAATGAATTTATTAACATGAATATATTGTTTGAGCAAAATCAACATGCAGGCTACAAGCTCCGCGCTGAAAAACATCCGACCCCACCTCACAAAATTTGACAAGCATTTGCATTTTGACAATAGAGCAATATTAACATCAATCTAAAATATTATCTTCTTTGATACATACAAATCAATCCTTAGATGAAGTTGTTGCGCATATTCATTAACACAAAAAGAGGTGTTACATGATACCTTTAGTGTAGAAAGATTAAAGGGAGGGTAGCAATACGACGTCGGAGAGAATGGAGAAATGGAGAGAAGAAAATAGAAATTGAAGAAGAAAAGAATGGAGATTTGAAAATGTGAGAAGGAAAAATAGCGAAATTGGCGCCAACTGTTTCCATATGGCGTTGGTTGGTCAATTCTTCCACACTTCCTTTCCTTTCAACAACATATATATATATATATATATTTAAATGTAATTACTATTCTCTCGGAATCATATTAGTTGATCATTTTCATCTCACATGTATATTAAGAAATCATAAATAAAAAGATAATTTTATTAATTTATTCTTCAAAAAATTTCTTAGGAATTTCGTAAACAAATGTGAATATTTTCAAAAAAAATTAATTGCAAAAATAATATATGAAAAATTTAGTTAATACTTTCTTGATTTAGATATAAGGTGGACAACTAATATAAAAATGACTTTTTTTAAAAAAGATGAGCAACTAATATGGGAAGAAGGGAGTAGTATTTTTCGTATAGAGTTTAAACATCTGATTTTTAATTTTAAAATATTAAATTAATCTAATTAAATCTAACTCAAAGTTAGTTAAATTAAGACTTTTAGATATACTAATTTTATGACACGTGTACCATATGTGGTTATCTATTCAGGAAATACATGTTATAGTGAAATAGTATTGCTATTATTTAAGTGAAGATTTGAATAATCAGCCTTGCACAAAATAATATAGTACTTTTTTCTATGAATGTTCAATAATTGGATCGTCGTATCTTATTCATCCAAACCTATAAAGGTGGTTGGTGAAAAAATTTATTAGATAAGTGCAATAATTTATATATTTATTTTAATTTGATAAAGTTCAACCATGTCATTAATTATATCTCACAAATATTACCCTATGAATTTTTTTTATATTTTTATTATTATCTAATAAATTGTTTTGTCATAACCAAAATTTTTGTCATTAATATCAATATTACTCTTAAAAGTGCTACATAACGCTTGTCATGCGTCAAAATATATTGTGGTAAATATAATCCAACGTCTAATTTAAAAAATTCCTACATTTCTATACTGAGAGACTCAAATTGTATAACTTATGTGGACCATACATAACACTTTGAACTTTTCTATAGTCTAATCTAATCTTGTTTCTACAGAAATCTTTTGGATTGCAGCCCCACAACATATTCCTTTTCATTTGAAAAAAAAATTACAAAAGAAGGTGAAATAATTCTTTTTTTTTTGGGCATTCAAATCTATCCTCTTTTTTAAGCAAAAAAAAAAGTTCACTAAACATGACTTGCTAGCTGAATAAGTATATATATATAAAAAAATAGAAAGAAAAAAAATCTTTTAAGCTTTTGGTTTAACAAGGAATATGATGAAATTCATGTAATTTTTGCTATTGACCAGTGAAGAAGGGCAATTTCTTCAATCTTAGTTCACAGAGAAGCAAAGAGACTTGGAGAGAAAGATATTTCCCTTTTCTTCTATTGAATGTGTAAGGAGAGTGAGATCAAGCACTATACAAGCCTCTATTTATAGGGATGTTTAATCATTTAACTAATTACTAACTAACCACTAATCACATTTAACAATTAACTCACTCCTAACTAGCTCTTAACAATTTTTATTATTCTCAACACCCCTCTTCAAGTTAGGTAGTGTAAACAAATTTAATACTCCTAGCTTGCATAAGAGGTATTCATGTTGTGCTCTATTCAAAGCCTTAGTAAACAAGTTAGCTTCTTGGTCCTTGGATGTTACATGGATAGTCTTGATTGTTCCATCTTGGATCCTTTCTCTGATGAAGTGTAAATCTATCTCAATATGTTTGGTTCTCTCATGAAATATGGGGTTTGCAACTATCTGAATTGCTGCTTTACTATCATTGAGTACTCTGACTGGGGCTTCAATGTCAATCTTTAGCTCTCTGCAGATTCCTGGTCATTGTTAAGTATAAAAGCTTCCCAATTAGTCTTTGATAAGGTCGTGGATCTTCAAGCTCAGAATCTGTCCGCATATCACCTACATGCTTGTCATACTCTACTGTGGTTAGCTTGTGATTGCACTACATTTGGAGTCCCAACTGTTTTGGAAGCTGATAGCCCTAGCTCATGGATTAAATCAAGTGCAAACTTTCTTTGGTTCATGTGAATTCCCTCCTTTGATCTAGCTATTTCAATTCCAAGAAAGTACTTCATCTCTCCTAGTTCCTTGATCTTGAACTTCTTCTGTAATGCTGCCTTTGCCTCTTGAATCAGTGTCTAATTATTTCCTGTAATTAGCATATCATCAACATACACTAAGATAATCACTATGTTGTCTCCCTTTCTTCTTGTGAATAGAGAGTAATCAAAGTGGCTCTATTTGAATCCAGAACTGGTTAGCACCTCAATAAGCTTCAAGTTCCATTGTCTTAAAGCTTGTTTGAGTCTATAGAGAGATTTGTGCAGTCTGCACACCTGCTTATTCCCCCTTGACTGCTAAATCCTGGTGGTGGGAGCATATAGACTTCTTCTACCAAGTTATCATGAAGGAAAGCATCATATATATCCAGCTGATAGAGACACCACTGATGTTAGTAGCCAAAGCAAGTACCAGCCTCACAGTAACCATTTTTACCACAAGTGAGAAGATTTTTTGATAGTCTAAGCCTTCCTTCTAATTGTAGCCCTTTGCAATCAGCCTAGCTTTTTATCTTTCCACAGTGCCATCAACCTTATACTTCACTTGAATACCCATTTGCATTTTATAGGAGTCTTGCCAGAGGGAAGATCAACCATGGACCAAGTGTGGTTGTCTTGGAGGGCTGCTAGTTCCAGATTCATAGCAGCCACCCATAAGAGGTCTGTAAGTGCTTCATTATAAGATTGTGGTTTTTTAGTGGGGTTAAATTTAGATAAGTATGCTTGATAAGGAGGACTGATGTTGGTGTAGGACATATAAGATTGGATATGGTAAAGACAAGAGGATGTGGTTACTGAGTTGGAGTTGTTGCATATATAATCATGTAACTATGTAGGTGGCTGTCTGGTTTTATTAGATCTTCTAGGGGCTGTAATAGAGAAGGAGGAATCATTAGCAAGTGAGGAATCTGTGTGTGTTGGTGAAGGATCAGGAAGAGTGTGAGAATGAGGTGATGTGGATGTTGGTATGATGAAGGGCTCTGTGTTAGGTGGTGTGATGACTTCATTAGAGAACAACTGAAGTTTGCTATCCTTGAGCATCTGAGAAGGAAATATGTGTTCTTTGAACACTACATCTCTGCTGACAAAAAAAGTATTAGTGAGTATATTAAAGAGTTTGTAACCCTTTTGTGTAGAGAAATAGCCCATCAGAATGGCTGCCGCAGACCTTGGAGAAATCTTATCTCCAGTATGAACTGTAGTGGCAAAACACAGACAACCAATGACCTTCAAGTGATATAAAGATGGTGCTCTGCCATGTACTATCTCAAAATGGAATTTTCCAGACAGAATCTGCATAGGCAGTCTGTTGATGATATAAACAACAGTCAAGATACATTCACTCCAAAATTTAATAGGTAAGAATCTTTGTAGTCTAATGGCTCTAGCAATCTCAAAGATATGTCTATATTTTCTCTCAACCAATCCATTCTGCTGAGGTGTATGGACACAAGAGCTTTGATGAACAATTCCAAGAGAGCTAAACAAATCAGAACATTGAGAATTGAAAAATTCAGTACCATTATCACTTCAAAAAGTCTTGACTTGTGTACCAAACTGAGTTTTCAGCATTGTAAAGAATTATCTAAGGATGACAACAACATCACCCTTCGTTTTCAACATATACACCCATGTCATCCTACTACAATCATCTACCAAAGTAAGAAAAAATTTGAACTCATCATGACTAGGAACTCTATAAAGTCCCCAAACATCACCATGTATGACAGACAAAATAGTAATGCATCTATGAGGATTGCTAAGGAATGGCAGTCTAGTTTGCCTAGCTAAGGGGCAAACAGTACAATCCTGGACATCAAGACTGCTCTTATTAATCTTCAGTGTGGTGAACTACTTCAAAACTTTGACAGGAGCATATGCAAGTCTCCTGTGCCACAGTTTTACATCTTCATCCTTATCTATAATACCCTTATTGATTGAGTTGACATTTATTGTTGTAGTACTTTCTTTCTTCTTTATTGGCAGTTGAATGTTATACAGACCATCAGCTTCTCTACTAATCCCCTTCACCATTCAGTGAACAGATCCTGCATGACACAGAGATCAGGGAAAAATGTGACAGCACATTTTAAGTTCTAGGTCAGTTTTGAGACGGACAACAAGTTGTGTTTAAATTCAGGAGTACACAATACATTTGTAATAGTATCTCCACCATTTTGCTTGCATTTTCCCACACAGGCATGTCTAATGTATTTCCATCTGGCAAGTACACTCTTTTAATGTTTTCTTTAGTAATCTGACTAACTCCTTCCAGCAATTCCTTATCATGCACCATATGATTTGAGGCTGCAGAATCTACTATCCACTTTTTAAAGATTATACTGTTGGTAGCCAAGAAAGCTTGATGCTTACCTGTTTTATCTGACTCAGATGTGATTTCTTTGTGAAGCATCTTCAAAATTTGATCATATTATTCCTAAGTAAACATCGTTCTGCCTCCTTGATTTGAATTATGAGCATGTTGAGGGGATTCAACCTGTACTGGGCTCTTACATTGGAAAGAGTCATGTCCAGTTGAGCTTGTGACTGCATGTGCTGTGTATTATGGTGAATGTGCATTCTTCTTCTTGAACCTATCTGTTGGGTATCCATGAATCTTATAGCAAGTCTACTTTGTATGCCTTTTCCACTTGCAATACTCACAGAACATGTGTGTGTTCTTTCTCTTATAGCCTCCTTTGTCAAGAACATTCTGATTTCCCTTTGTTGGATGACTAGATCCACTAGCATTGTGTTGATTCATTCTTACTTTGTTACTGAACAAGGCTATAACACCACTTGCATCTTCAGCTGTTTTCCCCAAATTTCTCTGACTTTTTTCAGAAATCAACATTGCATATGCTTTGTTGATGTTAAGAACTGGCACCATCATTAAAATCTGACTTCTTGCTTGTGAATATGTTTCATTCAATCCTGTCAAAAATTGCAACAGGTGCTGATATTGGTAATGTTGTACATACCTCTTCGATCCTGCACAATCACAGCCAGGGCATGGCACCAGAGAGTCGAACTCCACCCATAAGTCTTTTAACTTAGTGAAATAACTGGATACAGTTGATGTCCCCTGCGTCATTGTCGCAATCTCTTTGTGTAACTGAAACACTCTAGAGCCATTTTCCTTTTTGAATCTCTACTTTACATCATTCCAAACCGTGCATGCATTTGATGCATAGGCCACACAACTAATCAACTCCTTGCTCACAGAGCTCATGATCCATGAGAGAACAATAACATTCACTTTCCCCCACAGATCGTGAAGCGATTCGTCCAAATTTCTCTTTCGCATGCCTCCCGTCAACAAAACCCAGTTTATTCTTCCCTACCAGACCTATTCTCATAGATCTACTCCATAGCGCATAACTTTTCAAACCAGTTAGCTGAAAAGAGATAAGGGAGCTACCTGGTGTATCACAAGCTTGCAAAAATAATAGATGATTCGCATCAATCACCGTGTTTGGTCTAGTAGTGGCTCCACCAGTTCTTCCAGCAACATCTTCTCCAGCGTCTGTCATTGTTGAGGAATTCGATCTCCACCAAACTTGACCTAATTTCACTTAACTTCACTCGATGCGTCAACACCTTCAAGGGGAGATTTCGCCCCCAAATTCGTCAACCCGCTCTGATACCATGATGAAATTCATGTAATTATTGCTATTGACCAGTGAAGAAGGGCAATTTCTTCAATCTTAGTTCACAGAGAAGCAGAGAGACTTGGAGAGAAAGATATTCCCCTTTTCTTCTATTGCATGTGTAAGGAGAGTGAAAACAAGCACTGTACAAGCCCCTGTTTACAGGGGTATTTAATCATTTAACTAACTACTAACTAATCACTAATCACATTTAACAATTAACTAACTCCTAACTAACTCTTAACAATTTCTATTATTCTCAACAGAATAATTATTCTCTTAAACTGTACCTCCCTCCATTTTATTGTATATGACATTCTTTGATATAATACGATATTTAAAAAAAGAAAAACTTTTGAAACTTGTGATCATGAGTGATATACACTTAAATTTTGTCATGTTAGGCGGTACTTTTAACACTTGTGATAGATCAAAAATATATTTATGTTTAGTTAGTCAAGTAAATGAGTATTTCTAAAATTGTCAATAATTTGAAAATAAAACTAATTAATTACACCAAATTCAAGGGTATTTTCAAATTTTAATACTTCTTTTTAAAATGAATCGAACGGAGTACATTTTTATGTACCCTAAGTTTCTTTTTTTTTCCCTCTCCTTTTACTTACGTTTCCCCTTCCTCGTTTTCAAACAAGAGTACTCCCTCCGTCCTATATAAACTTAATTTATGAAATAATGCTCACATAAAAATATTATTTAAAGACATAATTTAAAGAAAAACTTAAATAGATATACTAGATTAAGAAAATATTTACTATTTATAGCAATAAAAAATTATTTTCACTAAATAGTTATGATATACTTATATTAAATACAAAATGCACTTTTAATACAAGTGCAGATTTATCATAATATTGTTATATATTATTATAAATGGTAATAAATAAAAAATATTTAGCTTTACAAATAATATAACTTATCTCCTAGAAAATATAAAATTTTAATAAATAAAATTAAAAAAATATGAAATTAGCCTCAAATAGTTATTTTGAATTTTAATTAATTCAATTATTTTGAATAATAGAAAATTTTCAAAAATTAAATTATTATAAAATAGACGGAGCGAAAAACATCAGCTTCCAGGAAATCCGTGAAGTAAGACCAATGAGTTGGGAAAAAAAAAATAATTTTGTATTTTTTTCTTTGTCTCTTTTGAATTTGGACCCTTTTTGTGTCACTATTGAATCGAGACGTAAACGGGGCTAAGTACTTTGACAAGTTGTACCTATAATAGTACATTGGAATAAAATATTTTTAAGAAAGGAAAAAAAGTACCGAGATTCCATCAAGAAAAGAATATTTTTTATTATATTAATGTGAAAAAAGTTAAAATTAATTATGTATTTTTTTAAAGTTTATAAATATCTAAATTTTTATTGACTTTAAAAGTTCTTAAGCCAAATTGATTTTAAAAAATACAATATGATAACTAAAATAGGACGGTGAAAGTATTTAATTCGTACCAGTTTTTGGACTTTCAAAAGTTGCAACTTGCAAGAACAAGATTAACAATAAATATGGACTTTTTCCATATTAATAAAAGTTTTGATGATTAGGTTCGTAGAGACGTGGGTAATGAAATATGGAGGAAGTATTTTTCTATGGCTTTGTTTATTTTTTTAAAAGAATTTAATGTTTGATATACATTTTGTAGTTCGATAAAATTTGAGTTATGTTGAAAAGTTTGAGTAGGAAATCTTTCTTACCAAATAGGATTCAATTTTGCGGCTCAAGCTTAAAATATCTATTTATCAATTTTATCATAATCTTTGATGGTCAATTTAACTGCATAATTTATTTTTTTAAATAAATTGATCTTTAATTTTGTTCTTAAAATAAATTGGTGTTTAATTATTATCCCTAGCAATTAAACTTATACCTAACAAAGAATAAATTCTTTAAGAACACGGGAATAACTTATAATTCTAACACAAAAATATAAAATTTATGCCATTCAAAAAAAATAATTAGCCTTGAGGGACAAAAATTATAGAATGATACAAAATAGAGATAGAAGTGAAAATGATCTGTTAATATACGGTAATTGAATTTAAAGTTAAATATTTATAAATATAATTTTTTTTAATTATAATAAAAATTATTAAATTCATGTGTAATTTTTTCATACATAAAAATAGAAAGCGGAAAAAAGATTCTTTTTTTCTTTTTTTTTTTAATCCTATTGGTAAGTTAGGTACTTGTTGATTTTTGAAGCACATCTCTATCGAGGGTGACACATATCCACGACTGCACATAATACGGTGATGAAATCGTATAGTATATATTATTTATATATATAAAAAATAATTTTAATATATATATAATGGATGTTAAATTATTTTTTAATTAGTTTATATATTTATTTATTAAAATTTTAATCACTTTAAAAGAAATTTTAATTTTACCACTAATATTATTTATTTATTTGGTCCATGCACATATATCCAAATGGATCCCATTATCCAAAGAATTATATTCAAAGAAATAGGATAAGATTTCTATTAGGATATTAATATATTGATTTGAATAATGGTAGGATGCCATCATCAATAATTTAGAGAATATCATATGTGAACAATATATTTTAATAACAAGAAATTAAAATTTACAATATGAGATTAAAGTATTTTGATATTTCATTCTGAATCATGCCAAACAAAGTGGAATAAAGGGGTTTATTATAAGCTGCCATAATTAGGATAGACATGAATAATATATATTTTAAAGAAAGAACTATAATAGCCAAGTATGGGACGTACATAATCATGATTAAAGATTATAGTAAGAGAAATATTCTAAAATTAAAGTCATATAATATTAAAATTGGCATTCATTAATTACAAGATATATTTCTTATTAGTCCAATACCTCAAATCTCTGTCTTTATCATCCACGTTGGAATTATACTATTAAGACAGACAAATCAATATTTCTATTTTTTATTTTACTTCACTCATATATTAAACTAATCACGATCGTTCATGTCTGTATGGGCTCAATAGATATTTTATAATCTTAATTTTTGTGCTTATTTGAGCTGCTTTATTCACATTTCTTAGTAAGCAAAATTTAACTTTTGTTTCTATATTTCAATAAATTTAAAAATATTAAATAATTACATAAAGTAATTAGTTCTTTGTTTAAAAAAGAATAACTTTTAATTTAAAAATAAAAAATATTTTTTATTTTTTTAAAATCCCATACCAAGTCAAATTAAGTTTGTTTTTAAACAAAGAAAAATTTTACTCCTTCCGTTTCAAAAAGAATGGTGTAAATTGACTTAATACCGAATTTAATACAAAAAAGAAGACTTTTCAATCTTATGATTCTAAATTAAAGTTATGTTAAATGTATCAAAATACCTGTTAATCTTATGGTCTGAAATATGCCATGTGAAAAGTTGACATTAAAATTTTACCCCCCAAAAAAGAATCATTTCTTTTTTTCTGACAATATTTTAACTTAATTTTTCATGTGACATATTTAAAACTAAAAGATTAAAGGATATTTTTGTATATTTAGAATAACTTTAATTTAGAATTACAATATTAAAATTTTTTTGTTATTTTTTTAATTTTTGTATCAAAGCCAATTTTTTTTTTCAACAAAGGGAGTAAATTCTTATTTTGTTAGAATTGAAATAATTTCTGAATTATCCCACCAGCCCTCCAATACTATTAGTCGCGCAGCCGCACAAATAATATTCTCATTCTCATGATTCCTCTATATATTTTCTTGCTAGCTTCCAAAACCTTCTGGCTTCTGCAGACTCATCATTTTATTTTTTTACCTTTTTTATTATGTGTAATGTAATGCCAACTGTACAACTATTTATTTTTGTTACATTGAATTGAAATCAAATATAAGTATATAAATAGAGACATCTGAGAGATTTGTGGAGACATTGCTGCTCTGTTTAATTTTTTTTTCTGTCACAAATAATAAAAGATGGTAGCAATAGTGAATTATGGAATAATTGGTGTTGGTATGATGGGAAGAGAACATTTAATCAATCTTTATCATCTCAAATCTGAAGGAGTTGCTGTTGTTGCCATTGCTGATCCACATGTCCCTTCACAAAAATATGCACAGAAGTTAGCAGATTCTTTTGATTGGCCTATACAGGTATCAACTATATCACTTGTCACATTTATATTTATATCGTGACGTTCAAGTCAGCTTCTGATATGAGATTCCTTATGTTATTTTACCCTCCAATAAAGGGAGGCAGGGTCAGAGTCAATGTAATAATTACGGATTCGACAACATTGAATAGTTACAGTTTTGATTCAAAATTCTGAATTTATAACAACAATAACATATCTAGTAAAATTTCACAAGATTCAAAATTTTGTATTTATATTAAGAAAATTATTTAATATGTATAAATAATTTATATGAGCAAAAATAATTGTGGTTCAGAAAGTATGAAGTAACATTTTTGTACTCTAAGTTGCATTGTCGTTTTTTTGGGTTGATACTTTGATATGAGGGAGTTTCAAAAATAATCTCTATGTATGTATATTTTATCCTTTTCAAATTCTACTTGTGAGATTTCACAAGTATGTTGTTATTGTTATATTCTAACTTGGGCATGTCGAATTCTCTAAAAATACACTACTTTTGGAAAATTTCATACATCCATTAATATTTTTAAAGAATTCTCTGTGCTGATGCTTGACAAACGGAAGAAGAAAATCGCATTTTTTGTGTGTGTTTGGTAGATTTTTAACTCTATTTCCCATGTTTTTAGCTAAGTTCATTAAACTATAAACAAATTATGTCTAGATACAATGAATGTTATGGCTTTTGAATTTAATGTTTTACTAGTTTTGAAAGTGGAAAAAGGGGATTATAAGTAATAGTTAATACTAATTTTGATTTGTCAGAGAAAAGATTACCCATATAAAAAATTTATGTGTACCAAGTTAAAAATAATTTTAATTTTCTTTTCTTTTCTTTTCTCAATTTGACAGTTAAAAAACATTTTTTAAAAAACTATTACCTAGCACAAAATATTTTATTGAGACACAAAGTCCCACATTGGTGGTTAATGGATGGGTGATCTCTTTATAAGGTTTAGGCAATTCTCCTCCCTTTGAGCTAGCTTTTGGGGTGTGAGTTAGGACTAAAACCTAAAGTATTAGAACAGAGCCCGTCTCACCCATTGTTGGGCCCCCGAAAAAATTATTCACGCGTGAGGGGGTGTTGAGACACAAAGTCTCACATTGGTGGTTAATGGGATAGGTGGTCTCCTTATAAGGTTTAGACAATTCTCCTCCTTTGAGCTAGCTTTTGGAGTGTGAATTATGCAGTTTCATCTAATGTTGGGTCCCTGGAAAAATTGTCCACGCGCTTATAAGGTTTAGACAATCCTCCTCCTTTGAGCTAGCTTTTGGAGTGTGAATTATGCAGTTTCACCTAATGTTGGGTCCCTGAAAAAATTGTCCACGCGTGAGGGGTGTTGAGACACAAAGTCCCACATTGATGGTTAATGTGGTTAATGAGATGGGTGATCTCCTTATAAGGTTTAGACAATTCTCCTCCTTTGAACTAACTTTTGGAGGGTGAATTATACATTTTTTAATTATTTTTACTATTTTAGTCAATTTCTAGACAGGGTTCAATCTATCATATTTGTCGTAAAAATGATATTATTTCATTTTCTTCCTTATCAAAAAAGCCCACGCGACTTATCTATCAAAAAGGGGGAGTGAAGGATTATCGATAAGACAATTAATCTTTTTTCCTCTCATCTACCCTCGGTTCTAATTTAGAAAAGGGTCAATGTAAGGATTTCAAAAAAAATGTCTTAAGTTTTTCTTTATTTGAATGCATTTTGCAAGAAAATAGAATTTCATTTTGAGCTCCAAACATATCCATTAGCTTTTTCTATAGGCATAACATATATAAAAAAAATCTTTAACTTGATTTTTATTTACCATCTAAACACTTTAACTTAACACAGACGTGCCTTAACTTTGAAAATGTGCAGCTAGAAACTTTTAAATGGGATGTTTATTTATGTAGTATACTTCATTTAAATTATGTTTATTCTAGTAGAAAATTCACTGAATATTTATATTTATTTATAGTGAACCTAGTTATTACTATATAGTACTAATTTAAAGGGCAAATTCAGTGTACTAAAGCTCTTACTATGCACAGAGTTCGAAAAGGGCCTGACCACAAGAATTTATTATATGCAGTCTTATTTTGCATTTCTGCTAGAGACTATTTCCTATGCTTGAAACCATGATCTCTTGGTCACATGACAACAACTTTACTGGTACTAATTTACTCGGTGAAAAATCCTTGTTTTTGCATTAGGTTTTTGCAGGGCACAAACAGCTGCTAGAAAGTGGACTATGTGATGTGGTGGTAGTTTCAACTCCAAACATGACTCACTATGAGATTTTAATGGATATCATCAATCACCCAAAACCCCATCAGGTTTTGGTGGAGAAGCCTTTGTGCACTAATGTCTCAGAGTGCAAAAAGGTCAGTAAATGATTAAAAAACTAAGATATGTTCTTTAGGGAGCTAGAGTTGTAGGTACGAGTTCGATAGAACCCAGTAGTCTTGGGATAAGAACTTGTATTTGTCTCAAGAAATCACTTAATATGTGTAAACAATCTTTTCAAAACTCAATAAGCTGCAGTATCCGAAAACAATTTTTCTATCTCTGTGAGGTAGTGATAAAGTCTGGGTACATTTCTATTCTCCCCAGACCCCACCTGCGAGATTTCACTGGCTATGTTATTGTTGTAATAAGCTGCACTCTTTCCCCTCTTGTATCATTCTATGAAATTCTTTTATACAATGTGGAATCAGGTCATAAATGCTGCCAAAACGAGATCCGATATGCTGGTGCAAGTTGGGCTAGAGTACAGATACATGCCTCCTGTTGCTAAACTGATTGACATAGTAAAAGAAGGAGCTTTAGGACAAGTGAAGATGGTGTCAATTCGAGAACATCGATTTCCATTTCTTGTTAAGGTACTTCATGATTGTGTCAACAACTTTTGCTTCCATGCTAGTTACATATGCTAATTAATGACTTATGCTTCTTATAAAGGTCGATAATTGGAATCGTTTCAACTGCAATACTGGAGGTACTCTGGTGGAGAAATGCTGTCATTTCTTTGATCTCATGAGACTTTTCATTGGAGCTAATCCTGTTCGTGTTATGGCTTCTGGAGCAATGGATTTGAATCACAAAGATGAAGTATATGATGGACGGGTAATTTATTTCTGTAGCTGCAGAAGTTGAATTGAGTAATTTATCGTATTAATAATTTCAGAACTTCCTTTTATCGGTCGTTTTATCATCTATAAATACTGGAACTATGGAGGTAGTTGATCACTATCAGGTAGTTTAGGTTTGAACACTGGTTTAATCGACAGAACGTTTTGAATGATTAAGATATAGCAGAGTAAGAATGTTTAATTTCGCAGACTAGGCTTGTGAAACATGGTTTTAACTGTTACCTTTTTGTGATATTCAGGTGCCTGATATAATCGACAATGCTTATGTAATTGTGGAATTCGACAATGGTTGTCGTGGCATGCTTGACTTATGTATGTTTGCTGAAGGTAGTAAGAATGAGCAAGAGATATCTGTAGTAGGTGATACTGGAAAGGTAAATCTCTTTTCCTTCTTTTTTCCCTTCTTGTTGTTGACTCCCTTCGCGTTTCTTGTAACCTTTGTCTGTCTTGACTTAATCGGACGTTGCATAAAATGTCCACCGATGAATGAACCTGAACTTAAACAGGGTGAAGCACTTGTGCCTGAGAGCATTGTGCGTTGGGGCACGCGAACTGAAGGAAGAAACAGTGTACAAACATTGCTAGCTGAAGATAAGCGAATAAAGTAATTCATTTGCCTTATCTTTGAACTACCAAGTCTGTGATATCGCGATAATTTCTTAAATGTGTTTGATTGATTTTTCTTTGACAGATATGATGGGCTACATCATGGTTCAAGCTACTTGGAGCACCTCCAGTTTTTGTCAGCTGTCAGAGCAAGAGGACAAGCTCCTGCTGTTGGTTTACATGATGGTTTGGTTTCAGTAGCCATTGGAGTTGCTGCACAGCTTTCAATTCAGGAAGGACGATCTGTTACGATTGAGGAAGTCATGCATGAACAGCTTCTTCAATCCACCAATTCATGATTTTCAGCCTTTATAATTAGAACATGTAAGGGCGTCCAGATAAGATCTGCTCTTGACTTGTATTCATCATACTATTATTGAAGAAATCAAATCACCAAGTAGAAAGACACTGTACACCCTGATACATTTGATCAATGTGGTGGTAGTCAAATGGATAAGTAAATGAAGCAAGTGGTGAGAGGGTCTATGCTCGTTTTTATTTTTTTGAAAAAATATGGTGTACAAACCAGCTTGCACGCACCTTGATAAATTTTACGGGATACCTGCTACCTTTCCCTAACACAAATGGTGGGTAACTCTATCCACCAAACACTCAAACAAATGAGTAGCAATCACCTTAGTGTATTTTTCTCTATGCTTAGATTTTATTTGAGATCTCATTTTTCTTAAACCATTTGATTGACCACTAAGCCACATCGTTGTGTGAAGTCTATGATCATTTTGCTTCTCAAGTTCAAGAACTTGCTAATTTCATCACTATAATACATTCACCTTATTATTGTTAACAAGTGATGGTTTTTGTCCCCCATAAAATATTGCGATATGCATTTGTCATGTGCAACTCACAAGTATGTATATGGTTAGTTTTACAAGCGTGCGCAACTAAAGCAGTACAAAATTATTCAAGGAAACTGATAGAACTCCAAACTGCATCATTAACACTGAAGACCAATCTTATTAGAATTAGTGGTATGTCTAACTGAAGCACTAATAAATGCGTTATAAACAGGCAGCTCTATGTAAAAGAGAAGAAAGAAGCAACAGACTAAAATGTAGGTCAGCCTTAAAAATTTTAGCATCAGAAGCATTAGCCCAGATATACTTCCATCTGCCAGCGCATGCACGATTAATATTCTGCTCCCTTCAGTTTGTAGGACAAACTTTTCTTCTTTAGGTATAACGTGCTAACTCCTCCGGGCTGCCAATGTCTCTGAAATTGAATATCTTCAGTTATATCAGCTTCTGACCTAATGAAAACATTGTCCCAAGGACATCCTCTTCTGCATGACAACCACCACCACATTGAGGAAAGTGATTTCATTTTATCATAATTATGTGGAACATCATGAGTTAGAGCTAATATTATCCTGTAGAGTTAATAGTGACACTTTTTCTTTCATCAATCACAGAACTCAACCAACGGCAGATGCTACTTCCACAAGGATCAACAACCAGAGAACTAGAAAAAAGAAGCTCGAACCCCAACTGAATATGTTTACAGATGCCTACTGTAGTCTATGAATCTCAGATACTGTCTAAAAAAGGTATTTTATCTCAGAGGATGCCGTCAATCTCAGCTTGTGTCAACACGACCTCTTCTTGAAATAGCAAAGATAGCCTACAGTTTCAGGAAACAAACTGATATAAAAAACGGTAGAGGTACAAGAAAATAGAACTTCATGGCATGTAAAACTAATCTGGAATGCATGTAAGATAAGTCAAGAATGAAGGAGAAGCAGAGATATTAACTAGGGGTAGCTAATAAGAAAATCCATTTTTATACCATAAATGATATTATTAACAATGGGAATGAAATCTCCCGTAGCCAAGATGTAAAGCAAAAAGTAGAGAATTTACATCAAAACATGATTCTCTACAGAAGACACCCGACCTATACAAGATGGAATTTTGAGGGTGTGCCAAAAGGAAATCAAACAAAAAAGTTTATTTCTTAAATGTGCAAACTCATTTTCAATTCTCTGTTCTCTCTTTACATACAACCCACATAAGAGCTAATGGGGCCACCCTCCATGTAAAATATTCCGTTATAGTTTCTTTCATGCATTCAAAGATGCAGCAAACAGCAAATAATCCACTCTTTTTTTGGATAATGGTGGTGTCCGGGGCAGCTCGCGTCCACCTTGTGAATATTGCATGGTAGTAAAACCTGTTCCACACTTCCACTTCCACCGTCTAGTCTAAATGATATAACTAACATGCTGTTACTGACTGCAAGTGATAATGCCTGTCTATTTTGTATTATATAAGCATTGAAAATAACAGGTCAGTGCCCCATTTTTGGTTCCCCACAAGACATTATTTTGGATTTTTGTGGTCTCCTGAACTGTATTAACATAACTCCAATGATAAGGATCCTTGCTTTATACCAGAGAAGTCATTGAACATCGGACTATATCTATGGACATTGGGCATACATATGAATCAAATTCATCACTGACAATACATAATAAGCATTCTGTTATCAACATCTTAGATTACTTCAACTAAATGAGAATCGTTCAGTTGTAGGTAAACAAGGGCTCACTGTACACAGATACAATAGAGTAGCATTTATGTAAATAAGAAGCTCAAGTATGGCTAGAAAAAGAATTCGCCTGATACAAACAGCAATGCGAAAGAAAATTACCTAAGAACGTAAACCTCATACTGAGTCAGTCTAGCCCTTCGGTATTCCATCACAATCCTTTGCATTCTTCTGCGGCAACATGAACTCCTGATATTTCTCTGCTTTCTGTTGCATACCTAAAATCATCTCCTCCGTGGCATCAATTATTTGTTTTGGCAAAAAAACCTCCAAATAATCCAACCACTCTCCAAGTGTCATTTTCTCTAAATCCACCTCCTCTTCAATTTGGACTTCACTCACGTTTACGCCAACATTAATAATGGACCTCTGGCAACCATCCCTTCCAAGTACTGCTCCCACCACCTCGGGCATATTTCTTTCGACCCCCACATTGGCATTGCTATCGACTGCTTCTTCACAATCTTTTTGGTTTCTCTCCAACTTCTCAATCACCTTATCTTCCTCCGAATGTACCACTCCTATAGTGCTTCCCTTCCCCTTTCCCTTCCCCTTCCCAAATTGATTTAAATCCACGTATTCACCCACTTTTTGATGGAGATTTTCCGCATCTTTCTCCTTCCTTGAACCCCTAGTCCTCCTTGAACACTCTTTCTTCTCTTTATCTACATCAGTTGCTACAGAATTCTCAGCTTCCTCCACACTAACAGTCAATTTAACATTCTGTGCTCTCTTAGAACCCCTAGTCCTCCTAGGACTTGGTTTCTTCTCTCTATCTGCACCAACAACAGCAAGACTTTCAGTTTCCTCAGCATCATTCCCATCTTTAACACTCTCAACTTTCCTAGAACCCCTAGTCCTCCTCGGACTAGGTTTCCTCTGTTGCTCTGCTTCAACTAGAGCAAAACTTTCAGTTTCCTCCACAGTATCACCCCCCTCTTTAACACTATCAGTTTTCTTAGAACCCCTAGTCCTTCTCGGACACCGTTGAGTCTCTCTTTCAACATCTACTAAATCAATATTCTCAGCTTCCTTACTATCAACCCCAGTTTCCACACTCTCCACTTTCCTAGAACCCCGAGTCCTCCTTGGATTCTCTTTTCCCTGTTTCTTTACTTCAATTGCAGTAAAGTTCTCATCTTCATCTACACTTCCAGCTTCATTTATCACCCTCTTAGAATTCCTTGTCGCTCTTTTGGAACCCACACCCACGTTTCCTATTGCATCATTTCCAAGCCCTAATTCGCGATTTTCATCAATTACCCCCAATCCCTTAACGCTTCTCTCGCTCGCTGCCGCCTTACGCCTCGTGTTCCGTCGGGTATTTTTACCCTTAGCTTCAATTTCTTCCAAAGGATCAACTTCCATTGCTTCAATTTTGACCTTAATGGAAGTCTCTTCGCCAATTTTTATAATATCGCGGTTGGTAAGTTTAGTGGGTCGAGATGGGTCAATTGAAATAGCGTTCAAAAACGTACCGTTTGAAGATCCGAGGTCACTGATGACCCAGAACCCCGATTCAAAGTGAATACGGAGGTGTTTAGAAGAGATACCTTCGTCTTTGATAGGAAGTGTGTTGCCACGAACACCCCGACCAATCTGGATCTTCGAACCGGGTTTATACTCCAGATTTTGACCCGAAAGAGGACCCTTCTCCATTATAAGGTGCAACAGTGGCCCTTCTCGTTCTTCCATTTCTGCTACAAGCGAATTGGAGGTGAGAGCTTGGTAGTTTGTTGCAGAACTGTGGAATTTCAAATTCTACTTTAGAGGGAAATAAAATATTGGGGTGAAAATGAAAAGAAAATGAATTTAAGAGTGGAATTTATTAAAAACGAGAAAATAATCAAAATGTCCCTTAATTTCTTGAGTTGGACTATTTTAGTCCTTGACGTATGCACCTATCAAAAATAGTCCTTAATGAATACGAAAACTGAACATTTATTGTCCTAAATCCTAAAACTTAGTACTCTCTGTCCATTTTTATTCATCCTTTATTGATTTAGCACAAGATTAAAAAATAGTAAATAATAAGAGTAAAATATCTTAAAAAATATAATAGGAAAATAATTATAATTAACGATAAGGATAAATTTAAAACTAACTATAAAATTATTTTTTAATTTCGTAAAGTAGACAAGTATTATTAGATATCCTAAAATAGTATAGAGAATACGTAAAGATGGACGAATGGAGTAGATCTAAAAATAATGTTCATATGAAATGGTTATTTTGCTCATAAAATTTAAATTCCTCCCCCCCCCCCCTCCGCATTTTGTTTTTTTTTGAAAAACTCATGTTGAAACATTACTATCAAGTATCAAGTTTTCTTGTATTTTGTTCCCAGTGTCAACTATTAATACTGCTAGGAAATATTTGGTATGAGAAAAAGAAATAACTAATCTTGATATTAATTTTAGGATGAGTTTATCTCGTATTTGATTGAAATAAAATTGCAAATCAGTCATATATTTTAGGATTACATAGTGTTACTTTTATCCATATTGAAGATGGAATAACAATTCAAAAATAACTAATCTCAGAATAACTTGTTCTCTAACTAACAAGGCTTTAGTTTTAATCTTTTAACCAAATAATATATAAAGACTATTTGAGATATAGTTTGATTGCAAGTGATCTTTTTTAATCATTTGATATTCAAAATAAATAAAATACATTCAAGAATGTAACCTAATGATCAATGAAGTGAGTTGAAAATTATGAGATTTCACATTTATATTCTAACAAAGGCAAAAATACTAGAGTACTTAATACCTCTGAACACCATGATTATCCAATCAAAATGATTTCTGAAATACTAGATTGATTTGAGTAATCCAAAAAATTTATGTTGCATAAAATTATAATCTAAAGTTAATGGTGGATGGAACGTGGAAGTATTTTAAAGATAAGGGACCAAATAGATACCTGAAAACCATATAGGTTAAAAGCTCCCATTTTAACAAAAGAGATGGGCAAGAAGTGTAATTAATGCAAAAAGAGATAAAAGGGGCAAAATTTTCTCCAGATCAAATCTTCAGTAGCAGTCTAAAACCTCTACAGAAGTTCGATCTGATCGTTTTTTTGCTGCATAAACCCCAATTAATAATGCCAGTAAGTCCAGATTTTCGATTCTACTTTTGCAATTTTAGTGTTCTGATCGGATTTCTATATGTGTGGAACAATTTGAAGCAATGATTTTGAATCGTGTTGATGATAGATTGTTTGTGTGATTGCATTATGTGCAGATGACAGTGGTAGAAGTGGAACCGCCGAGCCCAATGAGGTACATGATGGGAGCAGCTGTAATGATGATCGGTGTTGTATTGCCTCTTGCTTATATGATGTTTAGGAACAAGCGTGTTCCTTCCTCTTCTTCTTATTCTAAACAGACGTAGGTCTCTGCCTTTCTCTTTTACTTTCAAATGCTTTATGAATTTATGATAATCATCATGAGTTGAGCTTAATTGGAGAAGTGAGTATTTTATGTAGCCGACCTCTGGCTTGTTTGGGATTGAGGGATAGTTGTTGTTTTTAAGCTTAGTTCTAGTTTCTCATGGTTTGTAATGTTTTAATTAAGCACAATAAACGGAACTTGTATATAGATGAATCGCGTGATATGGTGTGTGCACTTAAATTCTCTCTGTTTTAGAGAACCTTCACTTGAAAGACAAATCCCAGTAGTAACAAAAACACTAGGTGATTCTTTTATCTGTCCTAGCCTTGGTAGACAAAGTTATATATTGCTGGCAGGAGGTGGCAGGTACCTCATGGAATTAGTCGAGGTGTGCAAAAGTTGGCTCGGACACCACAGTTGTCATAAAAAAAAGAAAATAAAAATAAATACAAAGTCTTTAATCTAAAGTGAGATGAACCTGAATTTAGAGAATTTATATTACTTACCTTTTCAGTTTGCAATTGATGTAGAATTAATTGATTGATTGGAATGACTATGAGTGCATTTTCCAAAATATACTCAGATCCAAAAAGTTCTTTTTTCGTTTAATCAATGTGAGGGAAATATTTGTTCTTTAATGATGTTCGTTTTGGATTATATGGTGTTTGAACCTGGTGATGCTTAGATAAAATTATGGTCTTTATTTTCAGGAACAAGGTTCTTATATAGATTATGAAGGCATACTCAGACTGAGCTTTTGGAAAAGATAACAAGGAGAAGAGCAGAGTTGGCAACTCAGCAATTGTTGTAAAGGCATTAACTTTCTTATTTGGATTGGGATTTCTTGAACTATATTTCTAATTTTTACTGAACACTGGGATTCTTGTTTCCCAGAGTTTAGATTGTGCTTTCCTCTCAATGATATAGTTTAGCTTGGTAATCACAAGTCGAATAGAAAGGAAACCCACTACTGCTGTATTATTATTATTATTATATTTTGAATAGTACATCTTCTCGATTACCAAGTGAGATTGTGCTTTCCTCTCAAGTAAGATAATAGCTTGGTAATCACAAGTCAAATAGAAAGGAAACCCACTTGTGGCTGTACGATCAGTAGGAAACCCACTACTGCTGTATTGTTAATATGGCTGTACGATCAAGAAGATGCAGACATTCCCGAGTTGTGGGATGTGGATTAATAAGAACTGTGTGGTACTGACAAATTGCAGCTAAGTTTTTCATGTCTCAACTCTTTTTCAATATTTAGCATATGTGATTACTTGATTGTTCTTTTTGAGCAGAAGACTTCATTAAGCAGTGTGATTTGCATCTGAGGCAATGGGTTTTGGAACTAATGGGACTTCTGGCGTAGACTTGATTTCTAATTCACTTAGTTTTACTGATAAGTAGCTCATGGCCTCTTGTGGTTCTGATGATTTCTGTGAATTGGATTTACAGCATAGGTGTCATAGCTAATTTACTTAGCTTTGCTAATATCTTCATCATTCATTTTATTGTGTATTTTAGCTCCCAGAAGGGCTGTTAATTGTGCTGGATAGGTTCCTATTGTTCCTCCTCTCCCATGCGGGGATAATTGGGTTTGTATTCCATTAAACTTTTGATTTTACCACCAACCTTGAAATATTGCAGTAGATTACCAAGTTTTGTGGGTACAGTTGCCTAGAAAGAAGTATGATTGACATTGTGCTTGGTCTTTCATTAGTCGTGTTATTGTTAATGAAATGTTGTAGTTTCATAAATGATCTGGTAAAACTTCTATTTGACTGTAGTTTCTTTAGGATAGAAGGTCATAATTTTGATAACCAGTTCAATTACTTCCCTTATATAAATCAAACAAACTAGTTATTTTACTTTGTTGCTTGAAGTGCTATCTTCAAGAGATGGCTAGACGTAGCCCTTTTACAGTTTGTTCCCCAGGGGCATGTCTCCTGTTGATTGGTTGTACTAGCAATTCCTCAGGAATTTTGATAGGTATTGAGCATCTTTTCTGGAGAAATCACTATTTATTATGCCCCCATATGAGCCTGCCAACATTGTGACATAGCCAACCACCTCAGGTCCTGCAATTACAATAAAGCACATGGTGGTGAGTAAGTCAATTTCTCGGCCCTATGGTACCAAAAGAACTCAAAATTATGTTCTAAATGCGTGAGTGATCATGAAACCAAGTTATTCTCTCCAGGCTTAATCTGATGAAGCTAACTGCTAGTAGTGTAGATGCGCTTCTGTGCTAGTGTCATGCCATAACTTGATGATAGGTAATAATTTGTTCATTTTTATCAGAAAGGTAAACATATTTGGCTTGAAAAAGTGAGTGGTGGATAGGACATGTCTATTGTTCATGTGTTGCATGTTAAATATTTACATGATTGAAAAGTTTACTGCCTCTTTTAGCCTATGCATGAATTTGATTTCACTAAAGAGTAACTACTAACTAGATAAGCAAGAGTATCTTGATTAGAATCGATGTGGTACCGACTAATTTCGGATAATTTTTCCATTTGTCATCTCTTTTCATTGCTTAGCATCTTTAGTCTTGATTCTTCTGAAGCAGAAGATTTCATTAGGCAACATGATCTGTGTCCTGGGCAGTGCATTACTCACTCATGGGATTTATGGTGTTGGCTTGATAGCTGATTCACCTAGCTTTATTGATAAGTGTCATGTGCCCTCTTGTCATTCTGTTGATTTCTTAACAAATATGATTCACAACATTTGTCTCATAGCTAATATAATACTGTTTCTGTTTGTTTTTTTCCTTGTTCCTCATGTAATTGTATATATTTTGATTTCAAGAGTGCTTATAGGCTCATCATTCCCTCACGTGATTCTGATGATAATGTAATTGGGTTCACTTTCCACAAAGTTTGTGGTTTACCACAACCTGGGTAATTATAATAGACGCAATTACTAGAAAGAAGTGTTGATTAAAACTGTGCTTGGTGTTCGATTCATCATGTTATTGGTGAATGAGAAGTTGTATTTTCACAAGTCAACCAGTAAAACTACTGGTGAACTGTAGTGTCTTTATGAAAGAAACTATAACCTTGATAACTAGTTCATTAGGTTGGTTGCTTAAATTGCTATCTTCTTTTATCAAATTACTATTTCTTGAGAGATTCAAGAAATGAGCATCTCTACATGCTTTACTTTTAAGAATGGTAATGAATGTTCCCAAGTATTCAATTATGTTGTTGGGGGACACTTCTACCTGCCGATTGGTTGTAGACTTGTAGTAGTAACTCTTAAGCTTTCTTGGAGGGATTTTCAGTACTGAACTTCTATCCTTGAGGAATCAATATTCATTAGCTCCTCACATGAACTCACCAACATGAGGGGCATAGGCAACCACCTCACATCTTTGCAATGACAACAAAAAACATGGTGGTGGGTGAGCCAGTTTCTCCACCCGATGGTATCAAAGGAACTCATGATTCTTCAATCTGAGGGACAATGTAGTGTATTTCTTGAAAGAAAGAGTTCCTTGTGATGTGTTGAATCTTTAATGAAGTGACTGTGAAACCAAGTTATTACTCATGGTGTTATCTGTTGAAGCTAACTGCCATGATGTAGATGTGCTTCAGTGCTGATGCTGTGCCTTTACTTCTTGATAGGCATTCATTGCTCATCTTCACCAGAAAGGTAAACATATTTGGTTTGAAAGAGGGAGTGGTCGATAGCTAAGTTGCTCCACTCTCCAAATATGTTGCCGCACTTATGTCGGATCTTTCAAAATTGTACTACTTTGGAAGGATCTGACACACACACGATGACATTTTTTAAGAGTCCGAGTAACATAGGTGGATAGAACGTCTGTTGTTCATGCCTTGTTACAAGGAGTATGTATCTACATGAACGAAAAGTTTAGCGCCTCTTTTAACCTATACAAGCCATAGCCCTGGAAATTGGAATCACTAAAGCAAACATATCATCAATTCACCATTGCCAATGTTTACCACTTAAACTGTACCAATTGAGTCCATTTGCACTTTGTTTCAAATAGGTTCGATCCAAGATAATGTTTTTAAATGAAAAATGAATTCACATTTAGGAAAACTGATTTATTTTTGTTTAGCATTTTCTTGACTCTCCTAACAAAAAACACATTTGATTAGACAAAAGTGAAGGAAGTACTCTTACAAGAGCCTTCAAGTTATTTGGGCTTTTGTTTATGCTCGTCTCTAGAATAAAATTTTTAAGTTTTGGTCCCTTTTTTTTTAAGTAAAATATGATTTTCTTATTAATGAAAAGCATGTACAGAATGAAATTGGGTCTAACCCTAATTCAGAAAAATATCACAAAACATAACCAAATTCCGCGGCCACAATCCAAAAAGCACGTAGTCTATATATAAACAACTATCCACCGTAGAGTTTCCTAATCCTACCCTTTCCATTTCTTCCCTAGAAACCCTAGATCTCGGCCTATGTTTTCTCCCTGGGTTAACTCCATGTTTCTGATCAAGCTTCTGTGGATTTGCATTTTCTCCATCTCCTTCTCTGTCAGTTATCAAAAAGTGAGTTGCCATCTTCGTGGTGATACTCTGAAATATGCGCTCTGTAACTTATCACTATTGACGATTTTTCTCGCTTCTCTGTCTAAGCTTATGAAGTTTGTGAATGAAGCATCTCTTTTATCTAATGTTCTATTTGCCAAGTAGTCTGCTAATTGATTCCCCTCTCTCAATATATGCTCAAAAGTGTGATTTATGTTCTGTAACTCTGCAATGTGTCATGGTTTTCTCCATTGTGTTGTTAACACCTTTAGAAGCACCAAAGAATCAGTCTGGATGATAACCTGATTATAGGTACTCTATTTACAATGCTTGCATGCTGCTAATATTGCTCTGGTTTCTGCACATATGTTAGTTGTATGCTCAATTACTTTACACTTTGCATAGATTATATCTCCCTTGTGATCCCTTGAGCAAAGTCGTTCCCATCGCTTTGTTTGGATTGACTGAGCTGACCCCTGGATTACCCCATTTTGGTCCCTTTGGGGCTTTGGCTATAGACTTGAAAGTAGATTCTTAAAACAAATTGAAAATATTGTTTGGTAATGAAATTTAATCAGTTCTTTAAGAATTTATCTTTAAAAAAAAATTGGGCTCATTTTTTTTAATGAAATTTCATTTCCATTCACAGTACTTCAAAAATTTTAAAATAAAATATACTTTTAAACACAGCTTACGATTTTTTTCCCCTTTCAAGTTTTATTATAAATTCATGGTCAAAAGATACTTTAATAAGTTTCATAATAGGCATCACTTTAAATTTTTGACCTCGAAAATTTGAGCACTTAATAAGTGAGGGTTAAAAGTACTATCACTCTGATTTCATTTAGTAAAAATGATTTGATATACTGTTAATTTGAAAAACGGCATTTTAAAGAAAAATTCAAAAACCAGTTTAAAACTTAATTCATTTAAGAAAAAATCAATTTTTCAAATTTGAGAGAGTCGCCATCTAATTTTAAGGATAATTAGGAAATCAGTAAACATTTAAAAAAATTCAATAGAAAAATCTTTTTAAAATCCAAAGAAAATGTTCGAATTCATATTTCTACTCCAAGAAGATTTTACGCACTTGAAATGATTGTTAACATGCGATTATACGACGATTAGGAAATCTTGACTAACTTTTAATGATTTGATTGACTAATTTAACAGTTGACTAATTTTGAAAGAATCAGTTAATTCTGAAAGAACTTGAAAGAATTTGTCAAAATTTGACTAAATTTGAAAGAACCTGGCTAAGTTTAAAAGAATATGACCAAACTTCAAAATGTTAACTAATTTTGAAAGAATTGACTAAATTTGCCAAAATTGATTAAGTTTTAAAGAATATTGGCTAAATTTAAAATAATTGACTAAATTTAAAAGAATATCTTAATCTTGAAAAAAATGAATTAATTTTGCAAAAAATTGACTACGCTTAAAGATTAGCAACACTTCAAACCAAAAAAAAAAAAAAAACTGTACAAATGATTTCAACATTTAAGAAAAATCATTGATTACGAAAATTGGCATAAATGGAGGCAATGTTGGGAAAATAATTAGATTAATAGCAAATAAAATGTCAAAGTTAGGCAAGTATCACAAACAGAATAATGAACATTATGTAATCGTGGATGACTCCAAACAAGGTTCTTTCATTTGATTTGCTATTCGAGATAGTCTAAGATATTGATTCCATGTGGGGGTATGATGATGTCGAGTCATGAGACTCTACTTTGCGAGAATCCCGAATTGAGACTCCATTTGCTCCCAAATGTTCATGCAAATACAGAGAAAAAGAATAAAGAAATAGTAAAATAATCTAACCGTAACATATTGAACATATATTAGACATAAACAAAACTAAATCACTCAGCAAATATGCATATCAAAAATGTAAAACATCCGAATGCCGAACAAGAAACATGACATACGTCTTGCAATTGAAAGAAAGAAAAATCGTAAGATTTGCGACAACATATAAGACTGATTTCATAGTGATAAACTTAACCATTTTTGATTCATTTTATATCCAAGAAGTAAGAATTAACGTAGAAACAAGACGAGATAAACTGCAGGTTTCCATTAGCTTTAGATAGAAAGAAACGTAGTAGCTACTTGAGATGGCAAAAGGACAGCTACTATATTTAACATTTCAAAGAGACGAAACCACTCCAGACCCCACTTGTGAGATTTCACTGAGTATGTTATTATTGTTGTTTAAAGAGACGAAACCAAATAGTGGCTACTTGAGATGGCAAAAGGATGGTATGTTACTCAACTTTAAGCAACCAAAACCTCGTTTCGAGTTAAAAATCAAAACCTCGTTTCAAGTTAAAAACCCATAAATGACATAGAACATTTCGAATTGCAAAATGGTATATAAGTACATGAGATTCAAAACCAAATAGCCAATACATGAGGTTATTCAAAGCGACCAATTCAAAACAATGTAAGGCTAAACGAATATAGAATAACTTGAAAGCTAGAACAACAACGGTGATGAAGCAAAATAGACCTATGCTAGCAAAAGTACTTGAGGCATAAACTTAAACCAAAACAAAATCCATCATGAAGTTAACTTAAATCAGTTGAACGATTTCCAGTAGCTAAGATTACTCTCAATATCCAATCATGGTTTTTTAAGAAGGCAACGACATAATATAAGAATGGAATCAAGTAAGGGCATGCGTATAATAGCAGAGAGAACTAGACAGATTCATATCAAAAACAGCCTTCATGCTTAACATCACTGATGCATTTGGTTCTCAACAAGTCTTGACCCAAAAGAATTAAAAACCAAGAAATAAGCTACTAGATATGAAATCTGGAAGAATACTTTAATACTTAACCAAAAGCTTCATGCTTAACAACCATAGATATGCCAATTTGAACCAAGATATCCACTTAACAGACATTAGTAACATTGCAAATTGGAACGAACAGACACATGAGGGGATTTAGATTACAGAATTTCGAAACGAAACTAGCTTCTCTAAAAATCTGTTTACTTTAAGAATAAGAATTTCGTGTATTGAAGGTCCCCATCCCCCTTCTGAGGATAAGGGGATATTTATAGAAGAAAACGGAGGTCTTTTTTGAGGGAAAACTTGGATGAAATTTGGGGTTTTGAATTCGAATCTGAACGTTGAGGAGGGGTCGCTGTCAATTTTTGATCGTTGGTATTGTTTTGCTGAGTTTGGAACTGGGTTGCTGAAGCTTTTGCTGCTGGGTTTGCAGACTACCGCTTGGGGAAGATGATAGAGACGCTAGCTGGGTGTCGTTTTGCTTAGTCAAAGCGGACTGCGCTGCCTGCATCCCTGAGCTTTGCTATTTTGGAAGAAGACGCGTAGGGGAGAAAGAGGGGCACGTGAGGTTTAAGCGTGGGAATAAATGTGTATCTGTTAAACGGGAAAGGGTTGGGCCGGGTCAAAGGGGGAATTTGGGCTGGGTCGGATGAAGGCAAATGGACCAGAATTTGGTCCAAGTAATTTGGGCTAGAATTTGGTCCAAGAAGAAAGCTGAAAATGGGCTACATGGGGTAAGGATATTTGATTTAGAATTTGGCATTTCGATTACAATTTCAACCAGTTGAAGGCAATCAAATTGAATTTGATTGACTAATTTGACTATATGATGAATTAATACAAAATAATTAAAGAGTTTTTAATATTATTAACATAAAATAATTAAGAATAATAACTCCTAAAATAAAATAAAATTTATTTTTTGTATTTTCGAAAGCTAATTATTTCAAATTATTAAAAATTAAAAACTCGATGATTGATTAGTATCGTAAAAGATAAAAATTTAATGTCAACATATACTCTTTAATTTTATAATTTAGAGTTGATATACTACTTATTACAAAAGTAAACTATATAAACTCCTACCATTATAAAAGTAACGTGCATATACTTTTTTTTTCTAACAAAAAATGAAAGTTAATTTTAAAATAGTAAGAAAAATGTAAAACTAAATTTTTTCAGCCATATTATAATTTACTTTTTGTATCTATAAAAATAATTTGGGACATATTTGATAAATTTTATCAGTAAAAAAATTAATTTAACCATCAAAATTATAAATTTAAATTAGAATTGCTACAAAGATGAAAGAAAAAAATCATATGTGAACAGAAACAAATAATATTTATTAAAATAAAAAAATAAAAGTTTTTTATTTTTATAACGCGAATATATGAGATCTAAATACAAAATTGCCTCATTTTTTTTCCTTTCATTTTAATATTAAAAGTAGTAAGTACTAATATTTGAGTTTTGAAGGCACAGAGATTTGGTTGGCAAACCGAAAAGAAAAGGAGTGGGGAGAGGAGGATGAACTTCCTCCGTAGAGTAATATCCCCAAGCTCTCGTTCCCAAATTTCTGAATTTGCCAATAGGTCCTTCAAAACGTCACAAAATCATTATGGGTCCATTGCTCAATCAACCTCAAGCTCCTTGGTTCATGGCATTCATCAATTTCATTGCCCAGTAAGTTGTTCAATTTTCGCACATTTGAATGAATCCTTGAGATCGAGTTTTGAGTTTTTGTTTGATTATATGGAAAATAAGATGAGACTTTAATTAATGATTTTTTTTTGTATGAATAGGATGTGGTTGGAATCCTTGCAAGACTATCGGATTGCATAGCATCAAGGGAAGGAAATATTCTCAGTGCTGATATTTTTGTTCCAGATGACAAGCATGTTTTTTACTCCAGAAGGTTATTTTTTTCCTTTTTTTTTCTAATTTAAAATGTTATGTTAACCAGCTTATTGCTTATCCATTTTAGGAGAATTGGTAAAAGTTTCCGGTCAATCATTAAATGAATTAGATTTCGCATAATTGTTATGTATGGGCCAGTTTGTGCAGAGCTCGACAGGTGCATTAGTATGGCATGAAATTAGTTTGAATAGAATGGGAAAATATTGGAGATTGCTATAGCTGAGCTCAACTAGTTAGGAGTTGATGCATAATTAATCGGTTGATATCCTTGGAATTGTTGATATAATCTGGTAAATTTCCTTAGGGCATAAAAAAGTACATGTTTGGATTGGTGCTTTTTAAGCAATTTTAAGCTAAAATAACTTGTAAGTGTCAAAGGGTTGAAACCTATTGCCTTTGCATCCAGGGTGTAGGCTACAGGTTAATTGATTGGGTGAAAATCTTGGAGACAGTTCAAATCTCACTATAGACAAGTGTTGTTTGGTGATTCTTTATCATCTGTCTACACCGTTGTGGGTAGAGTTATCTGGTAGGAAGTAGCTGGTACCTGGTGGAATGGTTGATGTGCATTAACTGTCCCAAATACCAACAACAACAACAACATACCCCAGTGCCTCAAAAGGCTCCCGCTCATTGCGGGGTGAGAGGGGGTCGGATGTACGCAGCCTAACCCCTATGTTTAAAAACATAAAGCGGTTGTTTCCAGATCTGTCCCAAATACCACTGTTACAATTTTTTAAAATCTAATGTGCTACCCCCAAAAAGTCAAGTTATTATTTTTTTTGAGTTTGCTGCTTTCATTTATCATAGTTAACATACTGTTATTCTTCTGTTTCACCTCCTGGGTATGTGTTAGCAAGAGGCAATATATGCGCCTCTAAGCAGATGAGAATCCAGGATTTAAAGTCTCTGTGTTCAAAGTTCTACCAAAGTTGACTGTAATCTCGAACTAACAACAATGGCATCAAGTATCTGTTTTTAGTGTATGTATGGGTGCATACACAAAAAATGGATAACCTAACAAAATATAGAAGAACCCTCAGGGGTTGGCCTAGTGGTAATAGACTTGAGCCTTGGGGTTTGCTCCCTTTCAAGATCTCAAGATCGAAATCCACTGGGTGCAAACAATTTCTAAGGGCCATCGGACTGGGTAAAACCTGAATTAACCGTGGTGTACTTGCAAAAAACTCCTTGCCGAGGGCCTGTCCACCCCCGGAATTAGTCGGGGCTCTAAGAGATTCGGACACCCGGTGCAAATAAAAATAATAATAATAATCAAAAAAAAATATATATTCGGACACCCGGTGCAAATAAAAATAATAATAATAAAATATATATATATATATATATATATATATATATATATAGAAGAGATTAGAGAAAGTCAAAATTTTGGGAAGTATAAAATGAAAACAATAAATAGAAATATGAACATATACCTTTTGTAAGATAATATCAAGGATAATTGGCCACTAGGGAGCATTATGCAGCAACAAACACAATTTTTTAATGCACTGAGGGAGAGCTCCATTCTGAACTGTTGATAACTACTGATGAGATGTTCATTTTTTGGATAATGTTCTAGATGTTTGCAGTGTTTATCTTATTTTATTGTTTGTACCTATGAGTTTTTGAGGCGAGGATTCTTAAGAAACAACCTCTTTACCTTGTGAGGTAGTGTTAAGGTCTGCATACATTCTACCCTCCCCAGACTCCACTTGTGGGATTCCACTCGGTATGTTGTTGTTGTTTTATTATCTTATTTTATTGTTGCGTGCTTATTTGGAACAAGTTAGTTATCCATCCTATACTTATTTATAATGCTCTTTCTTCCAACCCAATTACAATTTGTTGGACAGTGAAGCACAACCAGGTTGTATTTCACAGAGGTAAAACTGGTTTTGTAGTAGATGCATTGCAGATGCAAAACTGCTTCAGTTTCCAGTTTACTTTATACTGGAGACAGAACATCACATAGTATGCAAAGTTTTACTTGGAGAAACCAAACGTTATATTACTAATTCGGTATGCTGGAATTGTCTTTTCCTTATTCGATTAACAAACAGCCTAAAAGGTTTTATCTGTTGCATTATTCCCTGTCACTATGATTATTCAGTCCATAGATTACTAATAGTTAAAGGAGCATCATGAGTCTTTGGGATTACTAATAGTTAAAGGAACATCATGAGTCTTTTAGGCCCCTATGAAATTGCTAACTTTATGTTCTCGTAAGATGTTGTTGTACAATCTTTGATCTCAGAACTTAGGTAGGTTTTCGGAAGATATAAGCAAACAAAAATTAAATAAAAAAACACACAAAAATCATTCCTTCTTGGGTAAGTTGAAAAACAATATTGTGCTTTTAAGACAAGGGAGGGATAGCCTAGTGTAAAATAACATCTTCCTCCAATCATAAAGTTTGGAGCGAACAGTAAAATGAGAAGTGCCACAGGTGAGCTCGTGGGTATGTGTGGGGCTGGAGTTTAAGAAGGCTAATACAGTGTGTGTGATAGGTGTTGGTGGTTGGATTATTTGCTGAAGTGCACCATATCTTCAAAAAGCATATAAATTGCATTGATAATTGTTACTCTTTGATTTACGAGACAATTGCTCGTTGTCCAAATATATTATGAATAGATATTTTCTGCTCTGATGTAATTAAATAGTTGTCTCCACCCTTGTTTTCCTTTTTTGTCTGCCAGTAAGTACAACAATTAGAGAAACTAATTTTTTATTCAAATTACAGCGAGTTTCTCTTTGACCCTGCTAAATGGCCACGAGAGCAAATGGATGCGGACTTCTCTATGATAGCTAAAAAGTTCAACGCAATGAAGTCTGTCGTTCGGGTGCCTGATATTGATCCCAAATATAAGATTGCAATTCTAGCTTCAAAGCAGGTATTGGTTCTTAAACTTCTCAGAGTTGTTTAAACTGTAATCAAGTTGAATTATTTAGACCTTTTTTATAGTACTCACTTAAATAGTCACAATTTTGGTGCAGGAACACTGTCTTGTGGACTTGTTGCATGGTTGGCAGGACGGGCGGCTTCCTATTGACATAACTTCTGTAATAAGGTAAAGTATGAAACAACTTCATTATATTGATCTAATGTCATTATAATGATTGTTTATGCCGTCATATGCTTTTTCATCAGCAACCATGAACGAGGTCCAAACACTCATGTGATCCGGTTTCTTGAGAGGCATGGAATTCCATACTATTATTTGCCAACGACCAAGGAGTATAAAAGAGAAGGAGAAATCTTGGAAATAGTTAAGGATACTGATTTTTTGGTACTTGCTAGATACATGCAGGTAATCAATGCACAAGACATAACTGTTAATATTAATTGTTGATCTGGTCTATATGTGACAGTTCTTTATAAGGAAATGTTCTAGATTGCTTTTCCTATCGTCCAAACTAATTCATTTAAAGTAGTCCTTTTCGGATTTTTCATTTTATGCACCTCTCTTACATAGAAATGATTGTTTATCATGCAACATATTGGCATAGTTCTTTATCATGCAACATGTTCTGGATTGTTTTTTTTATGGTCCAAATAATTTTTAAAAAGTAATATGTTATCTGATGTGATATGACATGCACTATTAGCGGATACCCTGAAAATTGGTCCCTTAAGTTGCTTCTTTATAATACAAATCTGCAGTGGTTTTATGCAGGTATTATCTGGAGACTTCTTAAATAGCTATAAGAAAGATATCATTAATATTCACCACGGCTTGTTGCCATCGTTCAAGGGTAGTAATCCATCTAAGCAGGTTTCTTTTCATGTCTCCCTTTCTTCAAGTGGCCATTTTTCCTGTTTCCCTCTATGGAATTATAGCTTTATAAGATGCATTTTATCTGTTGCTAGGCTTTCGATGCTGGTGTTAAGTTGATTGGGGCGACAACTCACTTCGTTAGTGAAGAACTAGATTCAGGTCCAATCATTGAGCAACTGGTAATAGTTTTCATGTCTGAATCATGGTGTTGATGTCATTTTTAAAGCTTCTTGTGTTTGTTTGGGAATTGAACTGCTTGGTAATCCTTAATAGTGGTGATGATTTTAATCTTTATTAACTTTTCAACTCTTTTACTTCTGAAGCTAAAGTTGTTCTGCCTCCTTCCAACATTCTCTGGTCGAAGTATTTGCAAAATAATTGACATATACTAGTTGTTTGTGAGTTTGTATCTACAAATATTTAAGTTGAAATAAGAATTGATTTAATGTCAAAAGCTGTTTTAACAGGGGCTGGTGGTGTATCCTTCACCAAGCACAAGTATGCGTTGTAAATTATAGAGTATTCAATTTCCATAAGAAATGTTCTCCTATCTTGTGCAACAATATTATGCATAAACTTGGTAGTTTACTAGGATAAAATGAGATCTGAAGGCAACATGCAACTCCTGTCAACACCAGCATGAACTAGGCATCAGTCCAGACATGTCATTCCTGTCGATTGATGCTTTTCTTATTGTTTTGAGCCCTTGCTTTTCCTCTCTTGTTTATGCATATGATTTTTCCCTCTGGTCTTTGTTTCTCCATGTTATTTTATATTTTCTTACATGTACTTAATCGTTTCCTTCTTAGTGCAAGTTTTTCACCATCTCACCTTGTATTTTTCGTTGCAGCATTCTAATTTATTCTTCAAAAGTACAATGACTAACCTTGAAGTATCTTTTGGAGACTGGCTATCTTTTACTAGTAGGTTTTGATCATTGTCATAGAATTTGCGCTCCAAGCTTTCGTAGTTGCAACTGTGATCTTTCAGGTTGAAAGAGTTTCTCATAGAGATAATTTGCGGACTTTTATACAAAAGTCTGAGGATGTTGAGAAAAGATGTCTTGCAAAAGCAATCAAATCTTACTGTGAGCTGCGTATTTTTCCATATGAGGCGAACAAGACTGTTGTCTTTAGGTCCTGATTGAAAAGGAAGTCACGATAGCTGCATCAATCTCTTTCAATTCTTTCCATCATTCAGTGATCATGGATATCATCTTTATCACTCAGGTTCCAAGTTAAACTTCCACGGAGGCCTCTCCGAGAAGTAAAGACAGAGAGAAGGTGACTTGTTCTTAATGAAACTACCAGAAAAAGGAAATTGTGGAAAAAGGAAAGATAAATAAAGAGGTTTCATCTGAATTCATGTTGTAAAATTCGAATGTTTAAGACATTGTCTTAAATTACTTTCCCCTTAATCAGATGCAGCAAATATTTGTACAAGTTCCAAATTCTGTTCTTTCTATTAAAAGTGCCTCAAAGCTGATTTCACTGGTTATAGAATGTTTGAGCCTTCTTTTCATTTGAATTATTATTGATTTATATGGTATCTGATACCCACTGGCTTGACTAATTCAAATTTGGGCGCTATTAGGGATTTCTCTTTTTCTGTGGCTCAAATTATAGTAGTTGTTTGCCATTTGAATCATGCTATTGTATGACCTTGAGGTGATACAACAACATATCCAGTGAACAGAGAGATTTATTCCGAAAGACCCTTATTTAAAAGAAATCATCTCCAAAAGTAGAAAATACTAGATATGAAATAATTAGCATAGACAATAAATGAAAATATACAATGACAATAAAAGTAACAGAACAAATGACGGACATTAACAAGTCGGACCGCTGCTAGTCTTCTAATCTTCAATGCTAATACACGACTTTCACTCCTTCCTATCTAAGATCATGTCCTTAATGGTATGTTTTCACCTTGTTTTTAATCTTGATTTAGTTTGCACCTTAAATAGTTTGTCTTTTTCATGCTTTAAGCCAGTTTTCTCCCTGGTTGTTTCTCTTTCGTTTTTGTTCCTCAGTTTATTTTCAACAAATGATAAGAGTTTTCTCCATTTTTTATTTGTTTTAGGAGATGGTAATAGAACACAAAAAAGATTTGACATATAAACACCAAAAATTTGGGAATAATGATTCTGTTTATTCGAAGTCCATTTCTTCCCAAAAACACCTAGGTAAATTTACAAAATTCTTAAAAACAAGATTTGTCTCATACTGTCAATAGTTTAGATATTAAATTCTTATTAAAGATTTCAACCTCTCCGATTAACAAGTATCATAAAATAGACAAACCAAGAACTATCTCAAACATTTTTATACATAAAAATAACACAAAAAAATTGAAAAACTAAGTTAGTCTAAAAGCTCTTGTTGATTTTCAACATTGTCATTGAGCCCTCAGTATCTTCATATAAACTGGTTTTGTCAAGAAGCTTCTGAATTCCATCAACCCATTTTTGTTTATGGCTTTTGTTCCTGCACTTAAACTCTAAAAGACCCTGAGCTGTCTTTACTCTAAGGTACAAATCTAGGTTTTCAATCTCTTTGCTGAATAGCCATGGTTCACTTTCATCACATACTTCATATACAACACCTGTTGCACAATGAATGGCATTAGAGGCAGCACGAGTTCAATGAGTTCAACTGAAGCCGATATTTTTTGACAAAAAACAGCCAGTTTTCTTCAGAATCGACTTTCTTATTATGTTAAATTATATATACTCTAAAACAGCATCTCGCTGTAGCAGTCAAAAAATTATCCAGATGAATGACGTTGCTATAGAGAGGTTTGAATGTATGTGAAAGAAGCGGGGATTGAAAAAGGAAAAATATAGATATTGTAGAGGCTGAGAGCTTACATTTGTTATTTTTGGAAAATGCTCCACCAACATGTTTACTTTTCAACTTGATCACAACCTGTCAATTGATCCACAGAAGTAAGTACATCCATTTCTTCTTGTGAATTTTACGGTATCTCAAGATGTTGAAAGCCTATTGACAGACCTGAGATTTTTTGTTTATATAAACAGAAACACGTTTCCATCGTTGCAGACCTAAGAATCCAGAATAAACAACAGCAAATAGAATGATCAGCAGCAGAAAACTGAATGATCTTTTGTTCGACATATTGTGTGATAACACAATGTATAGTGCTTTGCTTATAAATCAGTATTCACCTTTTCTTGTGAGATGCAGCAATTCACCAGCAAACCGAGAATCATGTTCATCCATTTCATTAGGGAAAGCAGCAGCAAAACTTTGTGCTTCCACCATGCTTCTGTCACATGGACTTATTGATGCATTCCTCTTTGCTTCTTTTGGTAATCTTGACTTAAGAGCTGCTTCTCCTCTCAAAGCTTTTCATTCATAGAAAAGCGGATACTGTTAATATTCGGCTATTATAACTATCTCAAATCCATTCGCAAGAGCCTAGTACAACAACTATGTCTCGATTCTAAATAAGTTGCGGCTGACTATATATATCATTCATTTAAGTCTGTCCCATCTCAATATTATAAAAACTTAGGGCCATTTGACATGATTTAAAGTCACTTCTTTGAAATTGTTATTTGAAATTGAAGATGAAACTTTGTGCAGATTTCATAAACAAAACGTTGATTTTAAGTCGAAACTTGAAACAAGGCTCCCAAGTCCTATGCCAAACGCCTATTTGGTTTCTGTAGCACTAGAAGTTTACCACAGTTTCTACTGAAAAAAATCTTTTCATAGTAAAAGAGCGACTAATAATGAAAAGCACATACGATAAAACTAACACATATATGCCAGATAATGACAGCACATGATATAAAACACAACTACTCCTGTTACCCTACTATACACCAAGGTCCAACATCCACCTAACCCTACAATATTTTTATAAACGACATTGTTAGAGAGATGTGACTGTAGTCTGTGAGTGACAGAATATGTACCTGTGGCAGCTGCAGCTGTTAGTGTGACAAGATCACTAGCACTATGTATATCTACAGCTGATCTAACAACTGAGGCTACACGATCATGATCCACCCCGGCTGATTCAGCCATTTCAAGGCAATGTGAGGCCAAGAGTTCAGTAGCTGATGCTAAAGCCATGCTCATCTTTGAACTCGAACCATTTGAGTTCTCTGCTGCTGCTGCAGCAGCCAATGCTGCAGCTAGTCCTGCTACGGACAGAACAGCATGCATATGAGCGTTTTCTAGGCGTGCTTTTTCTTTCTTCTTAACTGAGCTATTGTTAGAATCCTTATGATGGAACCACCTTCCAATCCCCCCAGTTTTTCGCACATTTTGTGTATTCAACGTCTTGGTCTCTGGCTGCAAGAAAATCACAGAAAATTATTTGAGAGGTTGAATTTCCTTTAAACGCTTTTGAATCAAAATGTAGTGGATATAAATTTAACCATAATTGTTTACAACAAATTAATAGAAAAATGATCTAAGTTGATTAAATTTCTTTCCCTTCAATTTCTCCATGTTTAAGTAGTCAGCAAACTTCAAGTCCATATATATATGACATTCTTGATAGTTTTTCCCCCTATTTCTCTTCTGGTTTTAGGGGTAGCCCATAACAAGCTACAGGCTGATTCCACTGCCGGATCTACTGGGACTCTTGGCAAAGTCGTTACAGATAGATTGTTAAAATGTTCCAAGATAATTGGGCCCAGAGGCCAGGCCTACTAGGACTCTTGGCGGGCTCATAATTTTTATATGGTATAATTTTTCGGCAAAATTAGGCCAAGAGCCCCAGCAACACTAGAATCCGTGAGATGACACACATGAAAAACTGTTGAATGTCAGGCTGTTAATATTATCTTAGCTAATGTTTTGCCATAGTTTTAAAAGTAGTTTTTGCAAATTCATCTTTAAATCTTTGTTTGAACATGAAATGCAATTCAATCCGACCAGTTTGGGGGGGTCCACTCACAAAACATCAAATTTCTTAAAAAATAAAATGCATCTCTGAACACAAGTTCAAAAATCCCAAAAATTACAGATCCCAAATTTTCAAGTTTCAAATTCAAAATCTATGCCCAAACGGGAACTTAATATTGCTCAATTCAGAAGGAAGGAAGCTTTGGAGGAACGCTAAAGTTGTCTTCATACAACCTATAGATCACTAGCTCGAGTTGTGAAAACAACCACTACTGGTTGTATCAAGGTAAACTACATGCATCACACATCTCTGGAGTTGTGGCCCTTCCCCTGACACTGCACAAAAACGTGATGCTTCGTGCACCAGATTCCCTTTTTTTGTTCTTAACAAAACTTAAAAGCCTCAAACATCTCTCATGTCATCACCAAGACCAAGTCCAAGATTCAAGAAATGCAAAAATTATAAACCATGAAAACAAAATAATTTTATAGCCAAGAAAGTTTCTTTTCTCTCAACATGAATCTTGGAAACCAAAAAAAAACATAAGCTAAACAACAACATCATACCCAAGTAGAATCCCACAAAGTGGGGTCTGGGAAGGTAAAAATACAAGAACTTTACCATTACCTAAAGTTACAGAGGCTGTTTTTGGAAAATATCAGGCACCAAAAAAATAGAAGATACCAGGTATGAACGAAAAACGACTAACGTGGAATATCATAAGCTAAAAAAGTAGAAAAACTTACTATTTGTGGAGGTGGAGAAACTGATTCATTAATGACACTAAATTTCCTTTCAAATGTATAGTGTTTCTGTTTCTGAACAAGTGCTTTTGATAATTCAGAAGCAGAGAGACTCCATGATCTTGACAAAAAGTCCATTGGCTCCATTGGTGTTTGTGGTTGATGTACAGAAGGCAATTCTACATTCATTTCTTCATCTTCCTCAACACTCACAAGCCAATTATCTGAATCATTATTCTTCTTCCATCCCAATAGATAGTTTTCCTCCATAACAAAATCTTAATTCAGATCTTAAATCTCCACCCTGTATATTTTGGAGTCCAACCAAAAAAAAGTGTCAAGACAATACCTAAGTAAAGGGAGAATTTTGCAGCACAACTGTATATTTTTTAATCAAAAGACGATTCAACTAAACACACTACTATGAGTGCGTTTAATACAGAAGTCATTTTTTCGGGAAAATTATAAAATATCCTCCGAAAACTTTCATATATAAAAAAACTGGAGATACTATTATTTGAAGATTAATAAGAATGCATAAGCAGAACGAAAAAGAAAGAACGACTAAGATCAAAGAATCTAGGGGATTTTGATTTGAAAAATATAAATAAGTATATATTTTGACATCATCATAGAAAAGCTTGATTTTGTGCTCCTTAGTAGCGGAGCAAAATACCGGAAAAAAATAAAAAGAAACAAAATGAAAAAGGAAGATCGATTAGGATCAAAGAATTTAGTGGATTTTGATCAATAAATAAATACAAATGAGTATATTTTGACATTGTCATATAGAAAACTTGATTTTTTTCACTCTTTAATGGCGGAGCAACATGACGGAAAAAAATAAGAAGAAACAAAATGAAAAAAGAAGACCATTAGGATCAAAGAATCTAGTGGATTTTGACCAATAAATAAATACAAATAAGTGTATATTTTGTCATCATCATAAAAAATTTGATTTTTTCACTCTTTGATAGCGGAGCAACTTATCAGAAAATAATAAGATCAACGATGGAATAGAACAAAATTAGATAGATTTAATCTATAATCTCATTTTCTCGAAATAATAACTCCCGTAATACCATAAACACACTCTATATCTTGAATTCGATTCTAATTTTCGTGAAGAAATTAATGACTTACGTTGAGAAATCTGAGGAGTGTACACAAAAGAACATAAACACTTTGGTCTCAGCTTTAGTAGTAGATTAAGTTTATATATAGGAGAGACAATAAAGCAAACAACAGAGGTACATGATAGCTAACATAGGCACACTTGGTCTCATGAGGACACAAGAAAATTTATACGCCTTAAAATATACGTTCAGTATTCACGTATTCCAACACAATATTCGTTAAATAAAAAATTATATATATAATAAAAGAACATTAATTTGACTAAATCAAAGAAAACATTTTCCTGATTGAACGGACGTTTGTTTCCTAACGTTATAACATTTATTATAATAGGTTGGATTAATTTATACACAAGCACACGAGCTATACAGTGTGAAAAAACAATATTGTATTCCAACAGGATCTATAATAACTTGTGTAAATACACGGATAGTCCAAAAAGAAATTTTTAATATTATTGGTGTATTTTAATTTGTTGTAATGTTTAGTATATGGGTTTGGAATTTGGATCGAGAGTTTTACTACATTTCATATTATTTATAGAGTTTAGAATCTAATATATACATTGCTTAAGTCAAAACAAAGGTCAAAAATGTATTCAAAATTTGAATTGATGAATTTTTCCGATGAATTCAAGTTAGGAGTAATATATACTAGTACACTAACTAGGTTTAAGGTCAAGCGTGTAAAATTAATTAGTTAATTTCTTAATACATATTCGATATGATTTGGATGAAACTCAGGGTCGTCTCTATAGTATAAAAAAAGAGGCCATTGCTTTAGGCCTCCATATTTGAGAGGCTTCATTTTTTTTATTAATAATAAATTATTATAGATATTTTAAAAATTAAATAGAAATTATGTTATTTTAAAAAAATTGTATTTCAAAATAATATTTTTATGAAATATACTAATCAACTTTGTATCTTTAAAAAAAATTAGAGGAGTAAACTTTAAATAAAAAGTATATCATTTATTATTATTTAAAAAATTTTAATCCTTCAATTTATTTTTGACCTTAAGTCATGAAAATGGTTGAGTCGACCCTAATAAAATTTATTGAATTTACATGAATTCATAGCTTTTTAAGATAGGTCCTATACCGAACTGGAATGAAACGTAACTTCTTTATTTGACTACAGTCTCCCATGAACATAAGGAAAGGCAATAGCCAAATAACATTTTGGAAACCTTTAATTTAGTATATTTTGAGTAAATTATGTAACTAGGAAAATATATGATACGGATTTATATTGATATAATTTGAAAAAATTAAAAAAAAAATTATAGCTCTAGTTAGGATTTGTTACTATTATTTCTCTCCTCTCTCCTCTCTTTTTTTACGCAATCTCTTGGTTGATATAAAAATATATATGTATACTAGTTGTATATATATAATAATTTGACAGATATATATATTTAATTTGATAAATATACATATACAGTTCGTCTCTCTCTACTCTCTGATCTCTCTCTCGCGCGCCGCTTTCCTTTCTCTCTTGATCTCGCTTACTTCTCTCCTTCCTCTCTCAATCTTGTTTACTAGATGTACAAATAAATATATATATCTGTTACACAAATATAGTTATTTTGATAAATATACGTATATAATTTGACAAATATACATATATAATTTGTCTCTCTCTACTCTTTGTCCCCTCTCTCTCACCTTTCTTCTGCCTCTCTCAATCTTGCTCTCCTCTCTTCTATAATAAGTAGCTTAAACAAATCATGATTTTAGCATACTATAGTTATTTTTTGTCTTATTATATTTTAAGTGTATATTCTTTTTGAAAAATCACACAATGTATAAATAATATATATTTATATTTTATATCGAATATACTATACATACATATATAACCAAAGTATATTGGTAATATATCGATAATCAAAGTGGACATCTACGTAAGTTCCATTTTACTTTAGTTAATTAGATAATGTATAATATTTATTTTTATTTAAAAAGTTAAATTCTATTAATTTCCACCAACAAAGGATAGTGGGGATCAAATCTATTTACTTTCGGTGGTTGTCAACTGTTGGGTATTTTACTATTATATTACTTTTTGTGTTTCATTTTATGTGGTACTATTTGACTTGGTATGATATTTTTTAAAAAAATAAAATTTTTGAAATTTATGATCTAAAATTATTCTTAGATATTTGTGTAGTTAAGAATAATTTTATTAATAATAAAAAAAATTTAAAATTAAATTATTTTTATAATATAATTTTTTTTAGAACGAACTAACAACGAAAGAATTTCACGTGAAATACGACAGTTTCATAAAATCGTGCTTTACTAAATTACATTTTTGATCCTTGGGTTTATGAAGATTGATACGTCGGGACAAACACTTGGTGAGTTTTATTTGTTTTTAGTTATGTGAATTCGAGTTGTATATTTTTTATCTTGTGTCTGACTTGAGTTGAGATAGGACGGTGACTCAGTGCACATTCTTCGTTACAAAAGAAATTTTAACTATTATAAGTATATATTTACATTTAAGAAGAAAATTTACACGCCCTTCATTAAATTTCTAATCCCGCCATTATGAGATGACGTATAATTATATAATTGAACTTTAAATCGTTAAGAAGGGAGAAAAAAATAATCATATAGCAAAAGTGCAAGTGATTAGATTTGACATTTTATTATTATTATTAAATATACATAAGAGAACTCAAAAAGCTGACTTAGGGGAAACTTGAGTTTTTACAGCTGCATACCCTAAGAATGTGGCATTTTATAATCTTCAAATAAAATAAGTTACCCGTTATAACAGATCGACTATTGTCTACTTTTTGTTCCAGGATAGTCAGTACTTGTTATTCTCTTTACTTAAGTTGTCATATTACTTGTTGTTATGATTGTTTTCTTCTTCATTATTTTCAACATGGTTTATTTATTTCTGTATTTATATTGTGCATTTATTTTTTAAAAAAGTATTAAAAACACTTTTAAATTGAGTACGTATTATTAATTTCATTCTTGAACTATTAATAGTGTTAAAACTTGTGCCAAGTTCAAAGGTATTTTTAATACTTCTATCTTTATTTTTTGATATATTCTAGTACCTCGGGCTCAATTTTTTACAAAAATTACACCACTTTCATCCATAACGAGCCCGCCAATAGTCCCAATAGATCTATCAGCGCCGGACGACGATTGATAGCATTTTATAGGTTAAGGAACAAGAAACATGCGATTGCAATTTTTTATGGGTGTTAACCCACGAATTCTGAGGTTATCGGAGGCTCAAGTCTAATTTTTTTGAAAAATTACACTATGCTCTTCAAATTTTATTTATGAAATTATATTAATCTAGTAAAACATATATATATAATTCGATAATTAATTTAAAAAAAGTGAATTTTTACTTGGAATCCCATGCGAGCACAATGATTTTGCTCCCATATTCTGGTTCTTTTTTATCATTTCACGTGCCTACAGACAAGAGGTATTAATATGCCAATAGGAATAATCATTGTTTTTGCAACTTTGGGAAAAATTAATCTCGGATAGAGCTGAAGATTTATTATTTTTTGACTTTGAGGTATGATAGAATAAAGCAAAATGACTCTTTAAATTATCTGCGCTTCTTTCAATTGTGAAGTAGCAGTTAGTCAATGCAACTTTCGACACTTATCATGGGTCATTCAAAAATAGTCGTGCTATGTGTTTAAGTATAGGAGTCAGACTGCATACATTTGACCTCCTTTATTCCACAATGAAAGAGAACCTTTGCGATATTGAGATAATATTATTTTATTTTGAGAAAATTAATAGCCACACTATCCTTCTATTTTACTCTCATTATTATTTCCATTGACATATGCATCATTATATATGTCAAAACACTAGAGAATTCTACTTTTAGACTCATGCCTTACCAATGGTTGATGGGGAAAGTAAAATTGAGCCACTAAACTAGCTCACATCATAATCCATTTTCAATTAGTAGTATTAATTAGGCATATACTCAATATATATAGCATATGCATGCAATGACAGTATAATAATTTGTTATACTATTAGTGCAGTTTGACATGTGATAGAGAGGTCCGCTACATTATTATATTTATCTATAACAGTTGAACTTAAAATTTTAATTAAAGAGATTTAAAATCTAAAAAAATAAGCACATGAATTAGTTAAAGGGATTCGATATCTACTATATATAAATAAAAAATAATTTTAACTATAATAATATAATCTTCCGTCGAAGGAGGTTTAGACGAATACGTGGCTCCAGCACTGATGGCAGCGATTTGTCAGATAATAAGTTTATGTGAATTTAATATTTTTTAGGATATTAAGAAATTCACTAGATATTCAAAAAAGCATGACGAGAGGTAAATGTAACCCTTTTCTATGAGTACAGGGTGTAAATATGACCCTTTTTCAATTAGTTTATGAGTGATTCGATCGAGAAATTAAAAAAAGATTAAGAAGCAGCATGAAGAGGAAAAATACAATTTCAAAAGAAGTATGAAAAAGATGAAGAAACTAACTAAAACCATGATATTTCTTCTCATTATAATTGAATTGTTGGTTGGATAATTCAAGAGAGAGTAATATTTGCCCTCTCATTGCCATTGACTTATGGGAAGAGCAAGTGTAAAATTGTCAAAAACAAAGTCTTTATTGTTAGTGGGGAATATATATTTACATATATGTAGTCCAATCAATGATGAAGGGAATATTAATCTTTGCATCCATTTTGGAAAAGCTTATCAATTACAAAGTGGAAAGGTAAAAATTAAAAAGTTTTAAAAGCCAAATGTGATACAATAAAAAGAGTAATATTTTGCTTTTTGCACACTCTATAGGAAAGATACCTTTTGATTTGCTTTCTCCTCTCACGCGTCAATTTGTTTTTACCTTTTTTTATGGCCCAAAGGAGATATAACTTTAGGATATATTATAAATGTTCTTTTAGGATGTGTTAAAATATTCTTTTTGGAAAATAAATAATTTCCTAATATATATTTTGATATTTGATAAATATGCAAAAAATATCATTTTAAATTTATATATTGCGAGTATATAATATAGGTAAACAAGGGATGTCAACTCAGCACCTTTTGAATGAGAGTTTGAGAAGAGTTGCTCTTTGGAAAGCACTGTATAATAAAAGTTGTAAGCTGTATTTATAGGGGAGTTACTGTCTATCATTGACTTCTATGGTAGAATCAGTCGGTGGACTTAAGAGGTAGTGGATGTCAGCAATTCGAGTCAGCTTATCTCTAACTCTTGAATTTAGCTGATACAAAACTTTATGATAGTACTCAATTTTCTCAATTTGACAGTTCGATCTATGATTTATCTTTTATGAACGTTGATAAGATCCATCCATTAGAAGAAATTTGAATCCGAAACCAATAACATTAGTTTCTAGTCTTATTTGCAAAGAATTTAAAAATTTCATCGAAATATTTCAGTAAATTAAACAACCTCTCCATTCTTAGATAACTAGTTGCTAATCAAAGCCAAATGAAATGCATATATGATTTGATTAAAGGTTGTTATTATTTATTTTTTTTAAGTATCGTAAGGTGAAAAAACTTTTCGTCCAATTTTGTGGAGCCATTGAAAAAGAATCATCACGCTAAGATGAATGATACAAAGTGGTTTAAAGATATACATGCGTAATCATATTAGTCAGATAATTTGTGCATCATACGTATCATTAAACTTACAAACTTATATATGTAAAGGGAAAAAATAGACTATAATCTATACATTATAAAGCTAGTTTGAATTGTTATTGAACTTCAACTTTTGCAACAATGTGATAAAGTTTCCTTTAAATTGAAAAAAAAAAAGTTGAAATTCTTTAACGAGAGACATACACAACATTAGAAAAAAAAAACAATGGAATATCTTTCAAACTTAACTTTGTAAATAGAGAGCAAACATCACACTAACATAAATGTGAATTTTTAATGAATTTAAATTTTTAAATATTGTGGAAGTTCTAGATAAATAAAATGGTACCAAACAATTTATAACATCACAATTTGATAAGAGTTATCATGTATGAACGAATCGGCCTTTAATTTGGCATCAATTGATTACATTTATGACATTTTACTGACAATTTATATCCTATATAGTATCACACGTATATCATACCATGTAGGACACAAATATCGACTTGTTAAATTATACAGAAGTTTAAGTGTCTCATTATGCTCACATAAAATTGAAAGGCATAGAACTCAGCTAACATCAAATTAAAAAATATATTTATGTATTATGTCTTTTTCAATCAACGATTAAAATCTTTAAACATAGGCTTACTTGTTTGACTACTGTAGCCGTAAATAAGTTGTCTTTGAAATTATTCTGTTAATTTCTATTTAGATTTCTTGTCAATATTCTCTATGTTTCAGTTTGCTTATCTGATTTTGATTTGGCACTACGTCAAAAAAGTAAAACACACTTTTGAATCATGTGATATATTAAAGAGATGTAGAATGCAGCAAAAATATTTTAATTTTGTGGTATGAAATATATTAATATAAAAAATTAGACTTAAAAAGTTGTCAAAAAAGAAAAAAGACGTTCAATTTTAAACAAGATAAAAGAAAAATAAGACAAACAAATGATCGGAGGGAGTAATTTTTATTGAGATAAGGAGAGTGAATTGCTAATTTTTCATCATTTATTTTGCTATTTGCAATGTATTTACGAGTTTTCAATTGTTTTTACTATAGTAATTCTTGTATCTAGTATGTTATGCTTTTGGGGCTAGTATATGAGTTGAGGGTTTTCCAGAAACAATCTTTCTATCTCTATGAGATAGTGGTAAAGTCTATGTACATTTTAACCTCCGCAAACTCTACTTGTTAGATTTTACTGGGTATATTATTGTTGTTGTTGTAAGGAAAAAATGGAGAAAATAATTTAAAAAGATCGAATATCCTCATTTTCTTAAACCAAAAAAAAAAATACAAGCTGTTAGAGCAGAAATAATAAAGCTCACAGCAAAGTCAAATTTACATTTGATAATTTAAGCATAATCTTCAGAAACTGGAAGTGGATCATGAGAGGATCCAATAAACACATCACCATAAATAAGCCCAGCTAATCCACCACCAATTTTGAGGCCCAACCCAATAGATCTAGTTCTGTGAGAAGTGTCCAGTAACCACAGCAGGCCCAAATGACCTAGCTGGATTCATTGACCCACCACTGAATGGGCCAGCAGCCAATATATTTGCTCCAACAATGAACCCAATTGCAATTGGTGCAATTGTTCCAAGTGAGCCCTTTTTCGTGTCTGCTGCAGTGGCATAAACAGTGTACACAAGTACAAAAGTGGTGACTATTTCCATCACTACTACTTCAAATCCATTGAGCCCAGAAGCAACTCCATGGGTAGGAACAGCCTGCATAAAGCCCAACATTTTCAGGCCCATTAAATTAGAAATCTCATTTGGAAATATTATGAAGCAAACCTATACGAGTTAATTAACTAATACAGTTATAGTTTGAATTAATTATGGTTTACGACAAACATCTAGCTGTAATTACAGTTTGAATTTTATATAATTCGCGCAATTTATACAAACAATGTGCTCGATTATACAAAAGTTGTATAGAATCAAATTGTATAGCAAAATATACAAGCATAGTAAATTGTATAGCGAATTATCCAAACGATGTACACGAATGTGCATGAACTATATAGCAAAATATACAAACTTATACGAAAAATATGAATTGTATAGCGAATTATATATAGAAGTATATTTTAGTTACAAAATATATATGTATTTTTTATAGCTATAACAAATTAAATTAATCTGAGAAGGAATACCGTAGGGCAAGGGCAAGGGCAAACTCGGTGTATTAAAGCTCCCGTTATGCGCAGGATTCAGAGAAAGACTCAACCACGAGTGTCTATTGTACACACCATAGCTTGTGTATTTATCGGAGGCTATTTTCAATGCTTATACCAGTGACCTCCTGATTACATGGCAGCAATTCTACCAATTATTCCAAGGCTCTCAATCTGAGACGGAATACGGTACAACAAAAAAATAAAATGTCTTTACATACTGTAAGCTATTGCAGATCCAACACCAGCAAAAACAAATAGAAGCGTGGCAATGAACTCAGCTAGGTAGGCCTTGAGTAATGTTGAATTAACAAAGTCATTATAGTAACCAAAAGCAATTTTCACCATTTTTTGAATTTGTTAACTAATTAACCAATTCTTGAATTTGCTAAAACTTGATGGTTTTCAAGTTACAAAAATAATAGCTTTATATATAGTTGATATCATATATTATATAATTAGAAAGGAAAAAAAAAGTCTATTGGTTAGGTTTTACCGACCATATGGGGCCGTCCGGCAAATAATTGGCGCCAGCCCACCGGCTTTCTTTGACAAAAATTATATATTGGAGTATACAGGGGTTTATGTATGTATCGTCTGTTTGGCATGCGGATTGAATTATTTTAAAATTATAATATAAGTCTATAAATTTTTATACTCGTAGCAAATATGATATGTTAACACGGAAATAAATTAATAGCTAGCTTTATTTGATTAACTTGAATTGATGAAATAAAAATTATTTATAATCCTTATCGACACTGTGTATACACTAATTATATTCCAAGATTTAACCCCCAAAAAAATTATATTCCAAGAAAACATTTCTTAAGAGGAAAAAAAGAATCTTACCGGAAAAAAAACACAAGGAAATGTGGCATCAGCTTGATTAATTAACATATGTGAGGTCACTGTCAATTTTTTTAAGTTTAAAATAACTGATGTGAGCTCTTTAAAATGGAGTGATGATGATAATGACTACTATTAAAATTTTTGTAAATAGCTTAATTCTAAAATTTAATAAGACGAAATAGTTCCACTTTAAATAGTTATATTTCATAATTATAACTATAATAATACTTATATATTTCAATATGTAATTCACTGAACGTTTATATAATTTACCACATGATTGATAATTTTATATATTATACTATACAATTAGCTTATTATCGTATAAATGGCCACTTAACCAAATTAAAACGCACGAAATATTTGAGTGGAAGAATGTGCAATCTTCATCAAAACAAACGAAGTCTCTCCCAACTTTTATATACATACATGTATAACCATAACACACAAGTAATGTTACAATAAACATGCTCTCTTACAGAAAAACTGAGTGCGGGAACAAGACTACCAAACAGAGTACATCCCAGTATAATAAGCTAGCTATGACAACTTGTTCCCTAGGTAGTAGCTGTTTGTGGCACATTGACTTCCCCAACATGAGGAGGTTGGGCTCTAAAATTTGACAGGGTTTCAAGGAGATGATGTTTTGCTTTCTCAAAATTGACAAGTCCCATGAACCAGAAATCGTGACCATCGATTGTGACTATCTGAATGTACCTCTCTGGTGGATTCTCTCTCATCACTATTGGGTTTATAGTCCCAATGTTTCCCAACGGTATTGCTACCTGTACACACAAATTCAAATCAACGACTGTTACTAAATACAAGCAGCAATTAAGCAAAATATAATGACATAATACATTAGAATACACACACAAACTCAAAATTTAATATGCACGCCTAAACACCATAACTCATTTTTACGGTATCAATTGAAGATTTCATTTACAAAATAATTATCCAAACACCTCCTAAATCTACATATCACTTCAACAATGGATATTCAGAAAACACAATAAGGTGTGAAGTATTCAGTTATCAATTAAAATCAAATTAAATAATCTAAACGTGCACTCTCAAAGTTTGAAATGTTTATTTATCCATTGAAGCCAAATTTGAGTATTTGTTTATGTATTATTCTAAAGATATGACATGTGACTTTAATATACACGTCTAAACACCTTACGCTCATTTTTACTATATCAGTTGAAGACTTAAGTTTACAAAATAATCCTCCAAACACTTCTAAAATCTCTGTGTCACTTCAACATCGAATATGTGTTGAATATACATAATCCACAGGACACAGTGAGAAGTGTTCAGTTGCCACTTCAAATCAAATTGAAGGATCTAGATATGCACTTTTAAGGTTAAAATGCTTACTTATTGATTAAAGCCAAATTTGAGTATTTGATTAGGTATTATTCTAAAGATGTGATACCTGAGTCTAGCTCAATCCCAATAGTGGAGGATTGCTCAAGTGAAAATGCCTACTTATCTGTTGAAGCCAAATTTGAGTATTTATTTAGGTATTACGCCATAAATATAATTACCCCTTATTGCTAGCATATTACTTTATTTGTTGGTTATTGTCCTCGTTGATTTTCGAGACATTCAAAATCACAAAAATTTTAAGGAATACTTCAGTACATATCTATCTATAGTTTAAGAAAATGAAATTCAAAAGTTCCTTTTATGAAACTTAAACTTTGTATCAAGAGATCAATCATAAATGATTAGACAACCAAAATCGAACAAATAAATTAAAATGAATGAAGAGAGTAAAGGTTTCGATTGTGTCACCTTGTAGTAACTCCAAGCCTCCTGACCAGATGGAGCTTTGAAGGATAAGGGGCGATCACTGCAAAAAGCAACTTTAGTATTTGACAGATAAAGGGTTCCAGCAACAGGGCCAGTTGCTGTGGAAAGATAACAAGCAAACGTCTTTTTCAGCTGCTCATGAGGATCCGCAGCGAAAATCTGCTTGTAAAGTGGCTCGAATCCACCCTCTGTCAACGCCTTCGCCGTCAAATTAAGTTTTCCCCATGCCGCTTCTGTCACCGATGGTCCAGCTTTCACTACAATTAACACGTCCATATATAATTCGAGTCAAAAGTTGTAGTAAATTCGAACAGAGGTATTAGTTGAGCAACAACAGAAAAAAATGGTGGAACTTACAATTATGCCAGATGTTGCGAGCTATAGTCTCAGCTCTATTACTCCAAGAATTGAACATATTAACAACAGATTCAAGTGGGTTGTTGCTAGGCTTATCGATGGGTGAATAAACAACATAAGGCTGTGGGTGAAACTCTTCTCGCTGGTCCTCAGCTCTCCATAAGGCGGCTTTCTGATTATCTGGATGACAAGTTGGAACTGCAGGCGGACCCATGATATGGGTGCCCCATTTTTGCTGATCTACTTCTGGTGCTTGAGGATCTGAAGAAGAAGAAGAAGCAGAGGGTACCTGGGCATGTGATTCTTGAACTTTGGGTTGATTTTCCTCTCCTGTGCCTGTCATGATTGATCTGGAAGAAAAGGAATTGGGTAGAGTGTGAGATGTTTACAATCTGTTTGTGAATGAATTTAAGCAGAGAAATAGTTATGGAGTTATATAATGTATAGAGTTTTACGCGTTTTCTTTTTTTGCTTCGTCAGTAAGATTATACTAGAAACTTTTCGGAGAAAAAAACGTAGCTGAATTGTCTTTGTAGTCTTCTAGACTAGAAGAAAAATCCAGGAAATTCCATGTTCTACCTAAGTACAGGACATTGACGAAAGGGTTAATTTTATTTTACGTTTGACTTGGTTTAGTTCTTAATTAATTTTTAGATTATTTTTATTTAAATTTTTACATTAAAATTGATGAAATTTTATATATTACGTAAAAAATGAGATAAAATAATTTCATGATATATTTTCACTCAAAAATATTTGTTACTTTCTTTGTCTCATTTTATGTGTCATTCTTTTTTTATTGGTCTGTCCCCCCAAAAAATATCACCTTACTCGAATTAAAAATAATTTAATTTTAAATTTTATTTTTATCCTTGATGAAATGGTTTTCGGATACACAAATATTTAAGAGTAATTTTAGATAATAAATTTTAAAAGTCTTTTTTTTTATTTTAAATATTATGTCAAATCAAACAGTATCATATAAAGTGAAATGAAAATAGTATTTATTTCATTCCGAATTAGGATGAGCTTTTAGCAGAAATGGATATTGTAATTTATAATCACTTTTAGAATTCGACATGATATAATAGACATCAAATACTATATCACAAAGGCAAAGGAAGTTTGGAGCTAAGTGGTTTATTTGAGTTTTTTTTTGTCTGAGAATTATATTATTTGTATACAACAACAATAACAACAACAACATACCCAGTGTAATCCCACATGTGGGGTCTGGGGAGAGTGACTTGTACGTAGACCTTACCGCTACCTCATAGAAGTAGTGAGGCTGTTTTCTTAAACCCTCAGCTCAAAACCCATTAGCAGAAAAGACTAGATATGAC
>JAOTQJ010000102.1:21450833-21487366 GCA_025642045.1 Solanum sejunctum
TCTCTTGCTTTAGCGAGCCTATACAATCTCTTGTCCCCGCCTTTAGCACTTAGATCCTCATAAAGACGCTCAAGTGCGGCAGATTTAGCATTCGTCAGAAGCCAACAATTAAATTTATTTTTTGAAACTATAAAGTACATATTAAATCTCTATCGACTAGCTCATATGTTTATTTCTTCATTTTTTGAAATCTCTTGGTAAAAATTTTAATATCAACATTGTCATGCCAAAATCAAAAATTTTAATATCGATATTTTGGTGTTATGGTACTTGGTGTGCATTTTCAAAAAAATTTATATTTGATACAATATTCAAAATTTATAAAATAAAAACATTGAATATCATACCAAAATTTAAAATTAGATATACACTTCATATATTATATAAAATTAACAAATACAGAGACTAGTATAGTACAAAACTAATTTTGATGGAAATGCCATTTTTGCGTAATTTAATATGAAGAAAAATATTCATATTTTTTTAGATGTACTATTATTTTACATTTATAAGATGTTAATATAATATAATTAAGATATTTATAAGTTAAAATTAAAAAAATATTAATTTTTAATTTATCATACCGAAAAACATCATAATCAAACTTAAGAAATATGAACTATAGTGGACTAATTTGATAGGATGATTGTTGCTGGGACCTATCTTTATTTAATTTATCCTTTCAATTGAAATTGAAATTTTCAATATACTGTCTTAAAAGCATAATCATTGGATCGAAGTTTCTAATATCCTACCATATTGATTCTACCTTTACTTTATCCCTTTATGTTTGACTTGATAAATCACTTGAGGAATAATAATTAAATAATAATTTTTATCATATTATTCTTATGTTAGAATTTATTCTGATTTTTTATTATGGTTATATTTTACTTAGAAAACTTTCTCGTAATAAAAATCACAATGCAGTTGCTAGAAGAGCTTTACTTAGAGAAATTATTCTTTCACAATTGTATTTTTTTGTGTGAATTTTATCTTATTTACATAATATCATTATTAATCGTCTTTTTTGTTCCTTTCCCTTTCTATTGTCATATCTAGTTCCTTCTTGCGTATGGGTTTTGAGATGAGAATTTTCAGGAAATAGTCTCTCTACTTTTATAGTAGTGGTAAGATCTGCATACATTCTACCCTACCCTACTTAGGAGATTTTATTGGATATGTTGTTGTTGTAATTATATTTTTTTTAATCTTATAGCAATTCCTTGTACGTAGGTCAACTGGTCTTGCAATTTGTAGACCAGTCATGGCTGATTTAGTGCATGATTTGGTGGAGTTTGTACAACAATGTCATTATCGCACGAAGGAATGGAGTTAGTAGAGCCCATACACATTCAATTGAATTTAATAGATTTTGTTTAGATAATATTTTCTTTTATCATATTTTAGTCATCCTATATATATATATATATCAGAAATATTTATCGTAAAATATTTATTAATATAAATAATCAACAAAAAATCATTTAATTTTTAAATTTTTACTCATAAAATTAATTATTCTAGCATTAATAGGACATATATAGATAAAAGTTAATTTTTAATAAAGGATATAGTAGTCAAAAAATACTTTTAATTCTTAACGATTGTGTCAAAACTTACCCAGTAATATATTTGTGGCAATAAATTTATCAAATATATATGTATAAATATACATTGTGTAATTTATTATTTGTTAGGAGTTTTTTTGGGGGAGTCTTAATTTATGTTACATAGATAGAATTTAGAGGATCAATTAAATTTTAATATGATTTTTAAATATTTTAAGTTGTTAATTATTATGATCTATGTACTTTTTACATAATTTTTAAGTAATATATGTTACTTTTATTTTTTTTAATTTCTGTGGCACTGAAAAAATTATGAGAACAACTTAAATTTTTAGATGCATTTCAATTTTTTAATTATTGCGATCCACATTGCCTTTATGTCATTTTTTAATAATATATGTTACTCATTTATCTTTATTTATATGACACTCATTTGAAGGTCAATTGAACTATTTATATGTTTTTTAGATATGGTAAGTTGTTTATTATTGGGATTTCTAGTATGTTTTTTTTTTTTTAATTTTCAAATACACATATTACTCTCTTTATTTTAATATATGTAGCGCAAATAGAATTTTAAGAGCAAATCAAATTTGTTGATTTTTGAGATTTATAATATTTTTATGCAGTTTTTAAATTAAATAATACATATCACTTCTTTCATCTCATTTTATATGACATTAATAGATTAATTTCAAGAATCAATCAAATTTTTATATTTTTTAAAAAAATTATGTTAAATTATCAATTATCATGATTTATGGAATTATTTATGTAATTTTTAAATATAAAAAAATATGATAAACAAATTAAAACAACAAAAATCATCAAAACATTCCACAAATATTTATCTTTTAAGCAATTCAAAACCTATTTAAGCAACTAATAGACTAAATTGACACAAATAAGTTATGATTTTAAAATACAACTAAAATAGATTTGGTGTAAAAAAAAATACACTTTATACAATTTTTCAAATAATAGATATTAAATACAATAGCTCTAGATTTTGCTATAAAGTAGAAAAAAAATTACACTTTATAAAATATAAAAAATTCTTATATTTTATGAAGTGTAAAATATAATTACATGTTATAGAGTGAAAAAAAATTATACTTGATAAAGTGTAAGTTTTTGAAACTATGTTTAGTTAAATCAGTTTAATATTTTTGTTAGTGGGATTGGATGGATGGAAATTCTGTGAGTACCTTATAATTTTATTTGATGTTGAATAAAATAGGCAGATTATAATATCGAAAAAATAACAACTACAATGTTTGTGCCTCTCATTAGTTAAATCTATTTTTATTTTTTAAAAGTAGATAAATCAAGAAATACATATTATATTTATCTAATATTTAAAAATTAAAATTATATTATTAATAATAAATAAAATATGAAAAAAATAAATATCTTATTTGAATCTTGTTGCGTATGAGCTTTTAATCTACAAAAATCATTAAAGCATGTTGGAGAATCTTCGATTGATATGGAGTTGGATTGAGTCATAGGTGAAGGAGAAGTGGTAGGGTCAGGTTTGGGGGGACCTATGCGAAGGAGAAGGTAAAATATTTTGGTAAGGTGAAGAAGGAATGTGTAAAAATCTTTTATAAATTGTGAGTTTTTTTTTATATGTTATAACGAGTAATTTTTTATTTTTTTTATAATATAAAACGTAATTTTTTTTATATCAAGTCGATTTTAGTTATATTTTAAAACTATGGCTTATTTGTGTCAATTTAGTGGATGTTTGAATTGACTTATTTTCTTGACTTTTGACTTTTAAATACCTTTTAACAATAATAATATATTCAGTAGAATCTCACAAGTAGAGTGTGAAAAAAAATATAATATATGCACACCTTATGACTACCTTATAGAGGTAGATAAGTTGTTTTCTGAGAACTCTCGTCTCAATAACTATAAGCAGAATAAACTAAATATGAAAAAAGGTAAGAAAAAGAAAAAAGAGTGACTAATAAGGAAAAACACATAATAGTAATACAAATAGGATAAAATTAACATACAAAAGACGGATAATAACAAAACAAGATATAAAGGCACGACTAAACCTACTATCCTACTATATTCGACGGTTAGACATCAGCCTAATCCTACTGATCCATTAGTCTAATTCGCGACCTGTATTTCCTTCTATTTAGATCATATCTTTGGTGAAATCAAGTTTTATCATATCTTGTTTGATCGCCTCCCCGTGACATAAAAAGTATTTTACCCTTTTTCCATATGTTTTTACAGCCGGGAGTTGAGAATATTCTGGGGACCAACTGTTACGATATTATTGCAGCATCCAATGCTCAAAATTCATGCACACTTACACACTTAATAAAACAGCCCCTGCCCTTCTGTTTTTTCGTCAAAATTTTGACCAATTATATTTTTCAACAAAAAGTTCAAATCCACAGCATAAATGCAAAGAGCGACAGGTAAAATTAAATACAATCTCATTTAATGTTCTCAACTACACCAAAGTTGAGCAATTCAATTCCCTGCAGCTAACTGGTCCCATCTTTTTCTGGTAATTGCTACTACTCTATATCTTTAGTGTGTGTTTCTCAACTTCTTGTTTACATTGTCTATGCAGTCAATTTCCCCAAAATTGATAATTTGATATGGTCCAATTAATTTATTTGAAAACCCCATAAAAGAAGTCATTCATCTTGTCTTCATTACTTCATTTATTCTTCTTGTATATCCAGCCCCAATGCTAAAAGAATTTTTCTTTTTCCTTTTTTTGATTCTGTTAAATATGTATTTTTTTTACTTTTTATGAGTTTGTAGTGTATTCAAGAATAGTCTTTTTCTAGTGAAAGAAACAATGAATGGTTTAGTAAAAGAAGAAAATCAGAGAAGAGTTGGGAAGAAACAAAATGGTAGTTCCTGGAAATGTGCATATGGTTATTCTCAGCACAGGCGATGTAAAAGGTTCGATTTTTGATATTTTTACTCAGTATAGATGGCAGATGTATAATATGTATATGTGTGCATAGTTGTGTTTAAGTAGTGTATAATTTATGTATATCGGCTTTGGGTAAGGTCTGCTTATATTTTAAACTCTCCAGACCCCGTAGGTTGTTGTTGTTGGAGGCGGCTTTGGGGATGTAAACAATTTGGCCAAGCAGCCAAATGTGTTGAAGGCCCTTTTTGTTTCTTGTCATGTGTGTTTGTCTGGTTTTGCATGATCCTTAGCTTCTAGATGGTTACTTATGGTTTTGATCATGGGAAAAGCTTAGAGGCTGAGCCAGGTAGGGAAAGGGGGTTCCAGTCATCTAAAATTACATTATTTATACATAGTTAAAGTTGTGATGGTTATTTGAATCCCTTTGGCTCATATTTTGAACCTTCTTTTGTTAAAATAATACAGTACGATCCAATACAATACATTATGAAATAATATGTAACAATCATCCATCCGAACAGAGTATCAGTGAAAATCATGGCTTCGTCAATGGCAGAGCTAGAGGGGTAGAGGGCGTTCACTGGAAATTATATTGTATATACAAGGTCAAATTTTGTTTTTATGTTGTATAGTAAATGTTGACCCGCCCTTGGTGAAAATTCTTGTCTCCGCCATTGGTTTAGAAATAGCAATAGCTAAGGAGATGTGAAAAATCTGTGGAACATTGCTACTTTAAATACAATGTTGTCTTTTCTTGTCTAAAAGACTAGAATCTTTTATGTTTCTTTGCAATTCCAACTTGTAAGAGACTACATCTACAATGACATATTCAACAATTCTACATCGTTCTCTTACCATGTGTTTTTCAAGTACAATAACTTGAAATTTGTAAGATCTTCTGAATTTTCTTCAGTTCTCGGACTCCGAATCGGAGCAGAACTTTCCCCCCTCCTCAACTTGTTGATTTTCTCAGTTATCTGTAAGGTTCGACTGGATAATAAACTTAATCTTAAGTGCGAACGCATTTGATATGTCGACTTGGCCTCATAGGTTTTTACATTCATGTTACCAGGAGGAGCATAATTTCTGGTATATGTAAAAAGGAAAGATTATTAGACTACTTTATCAGCAAATCTTCTGAAATGAACACAATTTTTTAATTATTACCTCTCACTTTAGCTACTTTTCTGAACCTTTACAAGATAAAAAATGGCCACAGAGGTTTGCTTGTTTAGTTTAAACTACAGTTGCTTGAATTAGGATAAATTAATTTAACTATTGTAAGCATTCCAAGGGAATCTTGTGTTGTTCATTCTTTAATTCAATGTGCATGTGCTACAATTGAGTTGTGTTGTTGGCCTTCTAAGTTGGTTATGCTTTTGTCTCAGTGCTTCCGACAAAATCACTGCTCTATCAAAAGGCGGAGACAGCCAATCCATAAAAAAAGAACTGAATGAATCACCTGTAAGTGCTTTATATTTTTCTTCCTTCGTATGTTGAAATTTGAGGTTTGAGTTCTCATATGATCACTTAGTTATACTTATTATCTTGGAAAGTCATCCTTCTTGATTTCAAAATTTTTTCAACAAAGAAAGTGACTTTCTAAGATAATAACTATTAGTTGAGTTAACCATATGAGAAATCAACTCCAAAATATAATGATCTTTTAATTTGGATTTACATCTTCAAGAAGGCTGGCTGTTTCTGATGTTGCATTTGTATATTTTGAGAAATGACCAAGTTTGATTAGATAAGTAAATGACATGAGCTGATATATGCTTGAATATGCAGATATTGCCCCCTTCAACGAGGAGTTGTAAAGCAAGTCCGCTACATGAGTTCTCCAAAGCTAATAGCAAAGAGGAAGTTCCAGAACACAGAGCCTCCTTGGAAAAAGATGTAAATGAATCACTCAACGTCAATTATACATTACGTTATGCAGTCAATTCTATTATCATGTTTTCCTATATCCATCTTTGAATACTTTGCTAACTCCTTGATGTAAAAGGATCTTAATAAAACCCCAATCTTGAATTTTGGCTTAAAATGAATTTTGTTTTCCATATCAGAGAATAAATATATATATAAATGGAAATGACAAATTATCTTTTACTTAATGAATAATCACAGATCGAACAGTTACAAATGCGTTTGCAACAAGAAAAATCAATGCGTATGGTGCTTGAGAGGGCAATGGGAAGAGCTTCTAGCACGTTATCTCCTGGACACAGGCATTTTGCTGCTCAGGTACTTGAACTTTGACAACTAACCGTTTGTACTCTATCTCTTTAGTTAAGGTTAATATTGGTTTTCTTCTCATTCAGACAAGAGAGTTGATAGCTGAGATTGAATTACTTGAACTAGAGGTAGCAAACCGCGAACAGCAGGTCCTTTCTTTGTACAGGAGCGTTTTTGAAGAATGCGTTAGCCGACCTCCTTCTGAGCAAAGTTCAGGCATGACTTCTCCAGCACATAATAAAGCTGAGTCAAGAAAACACCCAAGTATAATATCAAGTACCTTTTGCTCATCCAAAAAGTTCCCTTTGCGGACATTCCAAGCTCTTGCTGCCATAAATGACTTGGGAAAAAGAAACTTGTTGCAGTCGAAATCAAGACATGCTTCATTTTATAATAGTAAAGCTGATGCACACATTCAGAGAAGTTGTTCAGAGCATGCTAAGGTAAGCTTTCTAATTCTTGCTCTGCATATTGGATTATTCCTTTTAGAATTGTAAAGATATGGCACCTAGGCATAACTCAACCCCAAAAGCTAGCTCATGAAGGGACTATTGCATACAAGAGGACCACCAGTCCATTCCTCAACCAATATGGGACTTTTACCCCCTCTAACTGTCTAATACCACTCATTCACGCCCAGTTGGGACTGGGAGTGAATGAGTGGTGTTAGACAGTTATAAATCAAATCAGGTTATTTGGGTTATGAATCAAATCGGGTTTAAGAGGAAATATGATTGATTTTTAGCTGATGTGGCATGTATTTTTTCAGATTTTTGTCAACTCATGTTATTTTTCTATAAATCGTTGCAGGAGCAAGGGCAGGTAACATCAATGGGAAAATCTCCTCTTGCACGAACTCTTAAAGATCATCTCTACCAGTGTCCCAGTAAGTTGTCTGAGGAAATGGTAAGGTGTATGGCTGCAGTATACTGTTGGCTCCGTATTACTGGATCGACAAGTACTGAACAAAAGAGGTCACCTTTGTCATCAAGGTCATCTACTAATGTCATAATTCCACAGCATGGTATTAAAGAGGAGAGAGATTGGTTTTGCAAATCAACAATTGAAATATCTTGGATAGCCACAGACAAGAATAACGTCTCTCGTGCATCTTATGCCATCAGCAACTACAGGTACATTATTTCTTTGACAACATAAAAGCAGCTTAAGGTGCATAAGTTTAGTTAGTCTTAAGTTCTACTGCCACTTGTGTGTGTAGTCTTTCTTGAATTACATGATGGTTGATCTCCCATTGTAATGATTTTATTTGTCCTGGAGCCACCACCGAGTCAGAATTATGTTATGCTCCAAAATTTTAGCCTGGAAAATCGGACATTGGGTTAATTTTTGGCACGCATTGTTTACATGTAGCGCTCTTTTTTTTCATGTAGAAGATTCATAATCTGCTTAACAGTCTCAAGCTTTTGATATCATATTTTTCTAGTTTTTTTTTTTTTTTTGTGTGTGTGTAATTCATGCTACATATGCAGTTTTATCTCTGTATAAAAAGGATGCCTATAAGCACAAACCAGATTGCATGAGAATCCTCGGTCTGACACATAGTTTGGTTTTTTGAACTTTCAGAGCTTTGGTGGAGCAACTGGAAAGAGTGAATCTCAGTGAGATGGAAACCAATAACAAAATGGCATTTTGGATCAACTTGTACAATTCTTTAGTTATGCATGTAAAGATGGCTCTTACTTGTATCATTTCTCCTTTTCGATTTGTTTATTGTGTTTTCTTTACATATCTTTCTTCTTGTCTTATCTAGGCATATCTAGCATGTGGGATACCACAGAACTCTCTTAGAAGATTGGCATTGTTTCACAAGGTAGTCTAAGTTACTTTGTGTCATTTTTCTTTGTCATTTTTCTTCTATTTTCTTTGTTTATTATGATTTGCAAGTTTGATCTACAAGTATTTACATTTACTAAAGTTCATTTTTGTTCATGCATGTACTTTCGAGTATTTGAATCATCATTTGCTTCTCTGTATAGTGCAGGCTGCTTACAATGTTGGTGGCCAGGTCGTAAGTGCAAATGCCATTGAACAATCAATTTTTGGCTTGCGTACACCTCGGATAGGACGGGTATTCACTATTCTGATCTAGAGTGACTAAAAAGTTGCAGTTATGGAAATAGCAGGGATAACAGAATTAGATGACTTCGGATCCCTTCCTCTTTTTGCTCATAAGTTGTTTTTTTCCTTGTCATTCTCATGCTATAAGAACAATTGTTCCGCAATGTTACAGTAGTCTGGCATATCAATATCTTCTAATATGCGCTTCGTCAAGAACTGGCTGAACTCCTATCAAATATATGTACTAGCTACAAACTATAGTAAATTCATCGATAATTACTTCAACAGTTGGTGATTTCTCTTTCTTATCAAGAATTTAATTGATCTGTTATTATTCGCAAGTCATGTTTGTAGATGACACACTTTCAGTTGATAAAGTATATTTTTGTTCGAACTACAGTGGTTGGAGACCATTCTGTCAACTGCGTTATGGAAAATATCAGGAGAAGAAAGGCAACTCATTAGTTCAAAATTTGCCCTTCAAGAGTTCCAGCCCCTTGTTTGCTTTGCTCTTTGCACTGGCGCTGTTTCCGATCCCATGGTGAGTAGTTCTGTTTCTTTGTTGTATTCCAATCTCTTGGTAAGTAGTCAAAGTTTCTCCTTATATTGGTAACAAAGTAATAATATTGGGTCTTCCTGAGGAATTTTTGAAGATGTGGAGCAAAACAGACACAGGGAAACCGATCAATGCACATTGTATTTAAAGCAAATAGTATTTCCTTGTATATCTCCTGTCATATACGACTACCCCAATTATCGAGTGCTGCTCCTAGCTCAAAAATGAATGCATTTCTTTTATCCTTTTCTCTAACAAGTGCATATTAGGCATTACATTAGCTCCTCCGCTTCTACTCAACATGATATGACATTCCAACATACATATTTATTTTGTAGCTTTCGTGGGTTTCCTTATTGTAGAAAGGTACCGCTGTTTCTAGTCAGAAAGCTAAACGTCTAACACTTTCTTTGGTTTCTTCTTGTCTAGCTGAAAGTGTATACAGCCTCAAATATTGTAGAGGAACTGGAAGCAGCCAAAAAAGAGTTCCTACAGGCTAATATCATTGTAAAGAAGTCGAAAAGTGTATTATTGCCTAAGATTCTTGAAAGATACGCAAAGGAGGCGAATATCCCATCCGATGATCTTCTTAATTGGGTCATGGAAAACGTCGAAAAGAAGCTTCGTGATTCCATACAGAAATGTATTGACAGAAGAACCCACAAAAAGGCATCTCACATAATTGATTGGCTACCTTACTCGTCAAGATTCCAATATGTAATTTCGAAAGATTTCATGGAGAAGCCATGGTGGGCATAGTAGTTGCTGATGATGTAGAGAAAATCTTGAGTTGATCTTTACCAAAAAGGAAGGGTAAAGGATGAGCTAGAAAGGCATAACTAGTTTTCAAGGAAATGGTTGATCATTACTTCAATTTGTAGGATTCTGGTTTGATCTGTTATTAAGTGAATGTACATTGTGTTCAATAATCAATAACTTAGATATCCAACTTGTAGTTTGTTATTTGGTGCAGTTGATGGGGATGTTCCTCCCTTAATCAGAGGTCTCAAGTTCGAGCTGGGTATGAAAAAAATCCTTCGTAGGGAATGCTTCCCTCAAGATGGGCCCTACACAACACGAATCTGAATATAGTTGGGCTCCAATATGGATATCAGACTCTGAGTAGAAAACGAAAAAAAAAAACTTTTAGTTTGTTGTGCGTAAATATTAGATGAATTGATACAGCTTATGCTACTTCTACTGCATTGTTTTGTCCAGTTTTTGAGCAACAGTTTACAGGTGAGTGAGAAAAAGAGCCTGAGGGATCCGTTAAAGGATATGATCTAGCGATCAATCAAGTAAGATGAGAATCATTAAATATTATAATGAATTTGTGAGGATGGAAACCTTATTGTTCAAATTGAACATTGGAATTGCATAAATAATCATTCTACAATAAACACTAACTTTTTTAGTTACCACGTTGTGTTTTTTGAGAGTCACTTGACTGTTTTTCAAAAGCTAAATTATATAAGTTGGTCTCAATTTTGTAATGGCTGAAATAAGAGTCGTAAAAATAATTCACTAGTTGTATAACTTTTTCCTATTTTTCGCTGTTGTCGTCATTTGAAAATAAATGGACTACACATTATTATATTTGTACTTTTATCGAATTCGTTCAAGCTATTGTTGTTATCAATAATATTTGTAGTGACTGATTAAAAAGTAAAATAATTTATTTCTTTCTTACACACAATTTTTTAGTTACTTCGATTTAATTATTCTCATGAGCTTATTTTCTTTACATTTATATTTCAAGAATTAACAAGTTTTTAGATCAATTATGTTACTAACTAATAATTTCATTCTTAATAATTTAACTTGTTGAACCAACAAATAGAATTTAGGCTTAGCAATGTATAATAAAAAATCGATATTGATCCTAATAATAATTCAACATTAGATTACTTATAAGTTATCATAATATATGTCATTTAATAGCATTTGTACAGAATCAGACTATTACGTTTTCCTATTATTCATTACGACATCTAAACAATTCCAAATTGGGTATGTATTTTCTCACGATTATATTTTCTATTACACATAATACACATATTTTCATAGAATATATATATATTAACGATTCTACACAAATTAGTAGGGGACATATGTGCAACGCTCGTGTCTAGAACTAATAATATATATATTCCAACAAAAATAATCAGATATTGCAATATTTAAAATTTTATCTAATTACATTAAATATTCACGATCTCAATTTTGTGCACCAAAACTTGATTTGTGAAATTTCACTTGATATGTTTTTATTTTTGTTGTTGGTCTCGCTTTTGTAACGGCTGAAATGAGAATTGCGAAAATAATTCACCGGTTATATAACTTTTTCATATTTCTCGCTGTTGTCGTTGTGTGGAAAGACATAGACCACACTTTATTATATTTGTTTTTTTATTGAAACCATTCAAGCTATTGTTGTTATCAATAATATTTGTAGTGTCCAAACATCACTTATGAAATTTCACTAGATATGTTGTTGTTATTATTGGTGTTCTTAGTTTTGTAACGGCTGAAATGAGAATCGTGAAAATAATTCACTGGTTATATAACTTTTTTCTATTTCTCGCTGTTGTCGTCATCTGAAAATACATGAACCACATGTTATTATATTTGTCCTTTTATTGAAATTGTTCAAGCTATTGTTGTTATCGATAATATTTGTCGTTCATTGATTGAAAAATAAAATAATTTATTTCTCTTTCATACACATTTTTTTCGATTACTTCAATTTGATTATTTTTATAAGTTTATTTTCTTTATATTCACATATAAAAAATTAACAAATTTTTTGATTAATCATGTTTTAAATAATTTCATTCTTAATAATTTGACTGGTTAAACCAACAACAACAATAACATATCCAATGAAATTCTACAAGTGGATGCGAGGATGATAGAATGTACGCAGATCTTACCACTACTCTATAGAGGTAGACGGACTGTTTCCTGAAAATTTGACTGGTTGAACCAATAAGTAAAATTTAGAATTAGCAATGTTAATAAAAAATTAATATTGATCCTAATAATAAGTAAACATTAGATTACTTATATCATCTTGACCTTGACGAAAAAGTCATCATACAACGATCTACATTAGTATTGTAAAAAATTATGCATTTATGACCTTACATTCACGTGTAATGCATGTGCCAAAAAACTAGTAATTATAAAAGAGTGAGATTCCCGTTGAGACATGCTAAATTGATGCTATATAAGAGCTTACTTGGAAGAACTAAAAATTACATCTTAATGATTTAAAAATTCTTTTTATTTTTTCGGAATGCTATAAAAGTGTTTAAAATTATTTTGACTTGAATTTTTTAAAGTAAGTCAATTCAAACTTGCTTTAAATTCAGTGAGAAAGTAATAAAAAATATTAATGATTAAGTCTTGTTTAATCGTAGATTTTGAAGTTAAAACTTGAAAATTTAATTTTTGAAACTTAAAATTGTATTTGAACATACATTTTACTTGAAAAAAATTAAAATTTCAAGAGGTAAAAATAAAATTTCTTCTAAAAATTATTGAGCTTTAAAAAATAATTTGCAAACTTAATCAAATTTTATAACAAAATAAATATTTAAAAATAATTTTTCAAAAATATTTGATCCACCAGTTAAAGAAATCTATTGGTTCCTCACCTGCTTGTGACTTTTAACGCCCTCCGGAGTTTAAACCAAAGAACAACACGCCATATTGACTCCAAATATGATCAACCAATAAAATACTACCACTTCACTATATTCCCCTTCTTTTTTCTTTCTTAAATTTTAGTCCTAACCATCTCAAAATTTGCACAAAAAATCCCTCACTTCTTCCAAATTTGATCATTTGCACCTTTTTCTTTATGGTATGCCACTTATAATATTATTTTTCAATTTTTATGAGAGATTCTTATTTATAAAAATTATAAATATAAAACTTGAATATCATTTTTGGTTAATTTATATTTAAATTAAATGATTAAAAATTTAAATTCCTCCAAAATTACATGGAAAACAAAATTTTATTCCTTGTCATTCATATAAATCATCATAAAATTTGCACAAAATATTTTCACTTATTTTTTTGACAATAAATTATGAATATTACTTACAAACCAAATCAACTCAATATATTATAAATTATAAGCATGTAGTGACCTAAATCCCTTTCTAAGAAGATTATTCAGTTTCATCTAGACTAATTAACAAAATCATCACGTATTCACGTAACAACACACAAATCACCACAGAATTTGCACATAAAACCCTTACTTTTTCAAAATTTGATCATTTATATATTTTTCTAAAAAAATAATAATTTGATTTTGTGCACTACTCACAATATTAGTATAAATATAAAACTAGAATATCGTGTTCGGTTAATTTACTACAAACAACAACAACAACATTACCCAAAAGCCTTAAAGGTTCCCGCCCATTGCGGGGTAAGGGGGGCGGGTGTACGCAGCCCGACCCCTATGTTTAAAAATATAACGCGACTATTTTTCGGATGATTCATGATAAGCATTGAAAGTTGCATTGATTAACTGCTACTTCACAATTGAAAAAAACGCAAATAGTTTAAAGAGCTATTTTGCTTTATTCCATCATACCTCAAAGCAAAAAAAAAATAGTGAATCTTTGGCTCCATCCAAGATTGATGAAAATTTTGATTAATTTACTATTTAAACTAAATGATCAAAAAATTTAAATTCCTCTAAAATTATACAGAAAATAAAATTTTATTCCTTGTTATTCATATAAACCACCATAAAATTTGTACAAAATATACTCATTTATTTTTTTTAGCAATAAACTGTGAATATTACCATATGAACCAAATCAACTCAATATATTACAAATTACAAGCATCTAGTGATCTGAATCCCCTTCTAGAAAGATTATTCAGCTTCATCTAGACTAATTAACAAAATTCTCACTTATTCACGTATTAAATACAAATTACCACAGAATTTGCACATAAACCCCTTATCTTTTCAAAATTTGATCATTTATATGTTTTTTCTAAAAAATAATACTTTAATTTTGTACAATACTCACAATATTATTTTATAATTTTTGTGAGAGATACAGCTCAATATCATTTTAAGTAAGGAAAAACAAAAAAATCTAAATTCCTCTAAAATTGCACTGAAAACAACAATTTCACACAGTAGCACACCTTTTAGTCACACGCAGAGATAGACACACTTTATTATTTAGTACATATAAATAAGCTTTATTGTGTACTCAATTTCAGTAATTTTTCACTTTCTTCACTTTTAATATCTTTGTTGTGGAGGTTTCAGGCGGAGAGATTTCTTCTTCTCCGACGTCGTTTAGGTGTGGTGTGTGGTTGGTTTACGAATTAGGGTTAGGGTTAGTCGATTTGGGAGTTTTTCGTGAAACCCTAGATGTTATGAAGCATCGAGTAGCCGTGTCGTTGGGGTTGAGTTGATCGACGGTCGAGATCTCGTCACCGGATGGAGGGAGGTAGCGTCTCTACACTTACTTCTTCTGGTACTGTTCATTTCCTCAGCCGTGTTAATTTTTTTCAACTGTTGTTTTCATTGTTGACAGTAAATGCAGGGGTGTGATTTGTTAGGTTGTGATTTTTTATTTTTTGGTGATTTTTGCTAACTTAGGTTGTATAGAAGATTGTCCTTTTTTGGTTTTAACTAGATTAAGAAGAAGGGTAGTTTGTAAAAGTTAAACTTCCAGCTTAGGTTCAAAACCCATTGGGGTAAAAACACTAGGTGTTTCTTCTCATTTGTCCTTAGTGCGTTGGTGGACCGGGTTACTTGGTACTTGTTGGTGGGGTGTGGCAGGTATCTAGTCTAGTTGCACGAGAGCTGGCACATACACCACAATTATCAAACAGAAAAAGTTCCTTTCTTCTGGTTGCTACCTAGGTAGTGCGTAGTGCAAACTTAGCCATATCTCAATCCAAAGTATTTACCTTTGCTAGTAATATTTTTGATATCCACTTAGCTCTATTGGACTTACTCCAATGCTCATTTGTGTCTTTAAGACAAAGGGGTCTTTAGCCAGAGGTTCTTAATAGGATCCTAAAGTCAGAGGTTTACAATTTTCACCAACCTGCAAATTTCTAGTTAAACTAGAAAGATTCTTTTGAAAAATGGGTGCTTTTTCTTTTATCTAGTATCTTACCTTGGGTTTTTGTCTATTTCTAGAGGCTTTGGTTTGAAGTAGTCTCTCCTTGTAATGTTTTTATGCAGCATCTTGGTGCCATTTAATGATATTCTCTTACTTCATAAAAAAAGTAGTTTCTCCTTTTGGAGAAGGATGGACTGATCTGGTGTGCTTGTACAGGGGAAGTTCGACTTATGTGACATAAACATGGAAAAATCTAATTGGAGTTATGGGTTAATTTAAATTTGAATAGTAGAGGATAAAGGTTAAGGGGTGTTTGGATTGACTTTTTATAAAGTGGCTTGTAAATTTAAAAGCCAAAGGCCATAAGTTTGGCATCCCCAACTTTTGGCTTTCGAACTTTTTTTTTTTGTATTTCTTTCAGCTCTAAAGAATGAGATTTAAAATATTTGCAAATAATTTGTAACTTCTTAAATTCAAAAAAATTGATCCTTCAGTTAAAAAATCTATTGTCACCTCACCTGTTTGTGACTTTAAATGCTCCCCGGTGCTTAGACCAAAGAACAACATGTCATATTGATTCCAAATATAATCGAACCAATAAGATACTGCCACCTCCCTGTATTCCCCTTCTTTTTTCTTTCTTAGGTTTCAGTCCTAATATTACTTTATCACTCACATAAACCACCTCAAAATTTGCGGAAAAACTCCTTACTTCTTCAAAGTTTGATCATTTGTACATTTTCTTCTATTAAATAATAAAATTATTAATTTCGTAGGCCACTTATGATATTACTTTTTAATGTTTATGAGAAATTTTCATTTATGCATGTATAAATATAAAACTGAAGTATCATTTTCTTCTAATTTACTGTTTAAACTAAATGGCCAAAAAATCTGAAGTTCTGTAATATAACACTGAAAACAAAATTTTATTCCTTATTCTTCACATAAACCATCTCAAATTTTGCACAAAAAAAACTCACTTTTTCACACAAATAAAAATAAACCACCTAGAATTTGCAAAAAAACCCCCACCTCTTCAAAAATTTGATCATTTACTCGTTTTTTCTAAAAAGAAATTGCTTTTGTATACTAATCACAATATTATTTTATAATTTTTATGGGAATTTTTTTTATATCTGAATATCGTTTTCATCTAATTTACTAGCATTTAAATTAAATGAGGAAAAAAAATATCTAAATACCTCTAAAATTGCATTGAAGACAAAATTTCATATAGTAGCACACCGGTTAGGGACACGTGGATATAGACACACTTTATTGTTTAGTACATATAAGCTTTATTGTGCACTCAATTTCAGTAGTTTTTCACTTCTTCACTTTTAATATGTTTGTTATGGAGGTTTCAGGCGGAGAGATTTCTTCTTCTATTTCCTACGTCGTTTAGGTGTGGTGTGTGGTTGTTTTACGAATTAGGGTTAGGGTTAGTCGATTTGGGAGTTTTTGTGTGAAACCTTAGATGTTAAGAAGCATCGAGTAGCTGTTTCGCTGGGTTTGAGTTGATCGACGGTCGAGATCTCATCATCAAATGGAGGGAGGTAGCGTCTCTACACTTACTTCTTCTGGTACTGTTCATCTTCTTGGCCGTGTTGATTTTTTTTCAACTGTTGTTTTCATTGACAGTAAATGCAGGGGTGTGATTTGTTAGGTTGAGATTTTTTACTGGTGATTTTTGCTAACTTGGGTTGTATAAACGAATGTCCTTTTTTGGTTTCACCTAGATAAAGAAGGGAAGTTTGTAAAGTTAAACTTCCAGCTTAGGTTCAAAAACCATCGGAGTAAAACACTAGGTGTTTTTTTTCATTTCTCCTTGTACGTTGGTGGATCGAGTTACTTAGTACTTCTTGTTGGTGGGAGGTGGCAGATGTCTAGTTGAGTTGCACAAGAACTGGCACAAACATCACAATTATCAAACAGAAAAAGTTCCTTTCTTCTGGTCCATATTTAGGTAGTGCGTAGGGCAAAGTTAGCTATATCTCAATCTAAATTATTTACCTTTGCTAGTAGTATTCTCGATATCCACTTAGCTCTATTGGGCTTACTCCAATACTCATTTTTGTGTTTAAGACAAAGGGGTCTTTAGCTATAGGTTCTTCATAGGATCTTAAAACCTATTAAACTGGAAAGATTCTTTGGAAAAATGGGGTGCTTTTTCTTTTATCTAGTATCTTATCTTGGTTCTTGTCTATTTCTAGAGGCTTTGATTTGTAGTAGTCTCTCATTGTAATGTTTTTATGCATCTTCTTGGTGTCGTTTAATGAAATTCTCTTACTTCATAAAAAAGGTAGTTTCTCCTTTTGGAGATGGATGGATTGATCTGGTGTGCTTGTACAGGGAAGTCCGACTTATGTGAAACAAATAGTTATGGGTTAATTTAAATTTGTATAGTAGAGGATAAAGGTCAAGGGGGTGTGTGGATTGACTTTTTTTTAAGTGGCTTGTAAGTTAAAAGCCAAAGGCCATAAGTTGGGAGCCCCTAGCTTTTGGCTTTTTTTTGTATTTTTTCAGCTCTAAACCTTGAGAATTAAAATATTTGAAAATAATTTGTAAATTTAATCAAATTTTAGTAAACACAAATATTTAAAAATAAATTATCAAAAAATTTGACCGCCTCACCTGCTTGTGACTTTAAATGCCCCTCGGCGCTTAAACCAAAGAACAACATGTCATATTGACTCCAAATATAATCGAACCAATAAGACACTGCCATCTCACTATATTCCTTTTGTTTTTCTTTCTTAAATTTCAGTCCTAATATTCCTTTATCACTCACATAAACCACCTCAAAATTTGCACAAAACCCCCTCATTTCTTCAAAATTTAATCATTTGCACGTTTTCTTCTATTAAATGAAATAATTAATAATTAATTTCGTAGGCCACTTTTGATATTACTTTTTAATTTTTATGAGAAATTTTCATTTATACAGTATAAATATAAAACTTAAATATCATTTTCTTCTAATTTACTATTTAAATTAGATGACCGAAAAATCTAACTTCCTTTAATATGCAAGTCAAAACAAAATCTTATTCCTTATTATTCACATAAACCGCCTCAAATTTTGCACAGAAAACACACACTTTTTCACATAAATAAAAATAAACCACCTTGAATTTGGAAAAAACCCCCCACCTCTTCAGAATTGATCATTTACACGTTTTTTCTAAAAAGAAATTGCTTTTGTACACTACTCACAATATTATTTTATAATTTTTATGAGAAATTTTTTTATCTGAATATCATTATCATGTAATTTACTATCATTTGAATTAAATGAGGAAGAAATATCTAAATTCCTCTAAAATTGCACTGAAGACAAAATTCACACAGTAGCACACCTTTTAGTGACACGTGGATATTCACACACTTTATTGTTTAGTGCATATAAGCTTTATTGTGCACTCAATTTCAGTAATTTTTCACTTCACTTTTAATATCTTTGTTGTGGAGGTGTCAGTTGGAGAGATTTCTTCTTCTTCTTCTTCCTCGTTTAGCTGTGGTGTGTGGTTGGTTTATGAAGTAGGATTAGGGTTAGTCGATTTGGGAGGTTTTGTGTGAAACCCTAGATGTTAAGAAGCATCGAGTAGCTGTATCGCTGGGTTTGAGTTGATCAACGATCGAGATCTCATCACCAAATGGAGGGAGGTAGCGTCTCTACACTTACTTCTTCTGATACTGTTCATCTCCTCGGCTGTGTTGATTTTTTTCAACTGTTGTTTTCATTGTTGACAGTAAATGCAGGGGTGTGATTTGTTAGGTTGAGATTTTTTACTGGTGATTTTTGCTAACTTGGGTTGTATAAAAGATTGTCCTTTTTTGGTTTTACCTAGATAAAGAAGGAGGGAAGCTTGTAAGAGTTAAACTTCCCAGCTTAAGTTCAAAACCCATTGGAGTAAAACGCTAGGTGTTTCTTCCCGTTTGTCCTAGTGCGGTGGTGGACCAAGTTAGTTGGTACTACTTGTTGGTGGGAGGTGACAGGTGTCTAGTCGAGTTGCACAGAGCTGGCACAGACACCACAATTATGAAAAGGAAAAAGTTCCTTTCTTCTGGTTTGTACCTAGGTAGCATGTAGTGCAAAGTTTGCCATATGTCGATCCAAATTATTTACTTTTTGCTAGTAGTACTCTCGATATCCATTTAGCTCTATTGGACTTACTCTGATACTCATTTTTGTGTTCAAGACAAAGGGATCTTTAGCCATAGGTTCTTCATAGGATCTTAAAGTCAGAGGTTTACAATTGTCACCCACCTGCAAATTTCTAGTCAAACTAGAAGGATTCTCTTGAAAAATGGGGTGCTTTTTCTTTTATCTAGTACCTTATCCTGGTTTTTTGTCTCTCTCTGGAGGCTTTGGTTTGAAGTAGTCTCTCCTTGTAATGTTTTTATGTGTCTTGGTGCCGTTTAATGAAATTCTCTTCATCAAAAAAGTAGTTTCATCGTTTGGAGATGGATGGACTGATCTGGTGTGCTTGTACGGGGAAAGTCCGACTTATGTTAAACAAACATGGAAAAATATAATTGGAGTTATGGGTTAATTTAAATAAATTTGAATAGTAGAGGATAAAGGTTAAGGAGGTGTTTGGATTGGCCTTTTTTTTTTTTTTTTTTAAAGTGGCTTGTAAGTTAAAAGCCAAAGACCCTGAGTTGGGAACCCCCAACTTTTGGCTTTTGGCTTTTTATGGTATTTTTTCAGCTCTAAAAACTGAGATTTAAAATATTTGAAAATAATATTTGTAAATTTAATCAAATTCAATAACAAAACCAAAATTTAAAATTAATTTTCAAAAAACTTGATCCACCAGTTTAAAAAGCTTGTGACTTAATGCCCCTCAGTTCTTAAACCAAAGAACAACACGTCATATTGACTCCAAATATAATCGAGCCAATAAGATACTGCCACCTCACTATATTCCCTTTTTTCTTTCTTAAAAATTTCAGTCCTAATATTCCTTTATCACTCTCATAAACAACCTCAAAATTTGCACAAAACCCCTCACTTCATCAAATTTTATCATTTGCATGTTTTCTTCTATTAAATCAAATAACTAATAGTTAATTTCGTAGGCCACTTATAATATTACTTTTTAATTTTTATGAGAAATTTTCATTTACACACGTATAAATATAAAACTTAAATATCATTTTCTTCTAATTTACCATTTAAATTAAATGAAAAAATCTAAATTCTTGTAAAATTACACTGAAAACAAAAATCTTATTCCTTATTATTAACATAAACCATCTCAAATTTTGCATAGAAAACCCTCACTTATTCACATTTCAAAATTTGATCATTTTCATGCTTTTTTAAAAAGAAATTGATTTTGTACACTACTCACAATATTATTTTATAACTTTTATGAGAATTTTTTTATATCTGAATATCATTTTCTTCCAATTTACTAGCATTTAAATTAAACGAGAAAAAAAAATCTAAATTCCTCTAAAATTGCACTGAAGACAATTTCACGCAGTAGCACACCTTTTAGTGACACGCGGAGATAGACACACTTTGTTATTTAGTACATATAAGCTTTATTGTGCACTCAAATTTCAGTAATTTTTCACTTCTTCATTTTTAATATCTTTGTTGTGGAGGTTTCAGGTGGAGAGATTTCTCTTCTTCTTCTTCCTACGTCGTTTAGGTGTGGTGTGTGGTTGGTTTACAAATTAGGGTTAGAGTTAGTCGATTTGGGAGTTTTTGCTTGAACCCTAGATGTTATAAAGCATCGAGTAGCTCTATCGCTGGGGTTGAGTTGATCGACGGTCGAGATCCCATTACTGGATGGAGGGAGGTAGCGTCTCTACACTTACTTCTTCTGGTATTGTTCATCTCCTCGGTCGTGTTAATTTTTTTCAATTGTTGTTTTCTTTGACAGTAAATGCGGAGGTGTGATTTGTTAGGTTGAGATTTTTTACTAGTGATTTTTGCTAACTTGGGTTGTATAAAAGATTGTCCTTTTTTGGTTTTACCTTGATAAAGAAGAAGGGAAGTTTGTAAGAGTTAAACATCCAGCTTAGGTTCAAAACCCATCGGAGTAAAAAATGCTAGGTGTTTCTTACCATTTGTCCTAGTACGTTGGTGGACCGAGTTACTTGGCACTTGTTGGTGGGAGGTGGCAGGTATCTAGTTGAGTTGCACGAGAGCTGGCACAAACACCACAATTATCAAAAAGAAAAAGTTCCTTTCTTCTGGTCTGTACCTAGGTAGTGCATAGTGCAAAATTAGCCATATCTCAATCCAAATTATTTACCTTTGCTAGTAGTATTCTCGATATCCAGTTATCTCTATTGGACTTTCTCCAATACTCATTTTTGTGTGTTTAAGACAAGGGGGTCTCTAGCCATAGGTTCTTAACAGGATCTTAAAGCCAGAGGTGCATCTACATACATACATATGTGTATTTATGTGTGTGTGTGTGTGTGTGTTTCTTCATTGGTACTTGCTTGGCTAGATCTGCTTCTCTTTTGGCTACTCTGATGCCAATAAGTACGACCACCATGTTTATAAAAAGAAGTACAACCACAAGCATTTGGCTTTCCAGTTTCTTTGCTTTGAAGATTGGATGGCTTTAGGAGGAAAATCTTTTAACATATATGAATTCCTTTATTGGTCACTAATCTATTCTCTTTGCTGTCCAGGGATATACAGATGGATTACAATGACAATGATTATCAAAGTCATTTAGCTGGTGAAGACAGCTCCAAAGTTTCCTCTGTTTTGCATCCCTATGCTCTTCCTAAGTTCGATTTTGACGATAATCTTCAGGGGCATTTAAGATTTGACAGCTTAGTTGAAAACGAGGTTTTCCTTGGTATCCCCACTCAAGAAGACAATCATTGGATAGAGGATTTTTCTCGGGGAAGTAGTGGAATAGAGTTCAGTTCAAGTGCTACAGATTCTTGCTCCATACCAAGACGTAATAATGTCTGGTCTGAGGCAACATCAACAGAATCTGTTGAAATGTTATTGAAATCTGTTGGTCAGGAAGAAATGGTTCCAGGGGACACTATTATTGAGGAGTCAGATGCTGGAAATAAATTGAGTTGCTTAATCCAACCAGCAGAATCTAGTTTGAAGTTGGATGATAAAAGAGATGATGTTAAAGACTCCAGCTCAGCAGCACTGATGGATGAGTCAGTTGAGTTTAGTGGTTCATTTTCTAGGTGTGAGAGAACAAAGGTAGAAGGTATTGATGTTGTATGTGCTCCAGAAAGGCAGGAAGTGGAACCTATTGCTGATGGATGTTCTGACATTGCTAGTGAGAGATGTTCTGGAGTTAATACTGAGGAAAAGTTGCAGACTGAAATAAAAAGCATTGATGAGAATTCAGGGCAAGCTAAAACATCACAAGGTGAAGCTCTACCTGATAATTCTAGTAGGCGACCACCCATTCCTGTATTTGAATGTGCAATTAACGAGTCCCGTACAGATTCTCTTCCTGCGAGTATTGAGATTTTGGCTAGTCAGCATAATTCAACCAACTGTGATAGCGGAAATACAAGTGGTCTACCTCGTGAACATCACCAACGAGTAGAGAAACAAATACCTGTGAGAAAAGAGTCGAGTATGGGTGATGGAAAGTTGCGTGGACGCGCTGTTGAAAGTGAAACTTATACCTCTAATGCCAGTCCTCCCTCTCAAGCTGCTTCAGAACCGGAAGTAGGCAAAGAACTTCTAACTGAAACCGGAGTGGTTAAATCAGAAGAACCTTGTGTGCAAAGAGATGAATGCAGTCTTACTTCTGAGGGATGCAAAGAAGATACTTCTGCTGAACTTGTTGAGCCGGTTCCCTCAGAGGGCTCGAAAGGTAAGCTACCGTCTGAAGGTAATATCACACCATGTGAGGATGTGGAGGTGCCTGTAAGTCAGAGTTGTTTAGATACAAGACACACCAAGGACCAAGAAGGCAGGTCCAAGGGTCAGACAGAGAAGGTCTCTGCTATGCAGATGTCAGATGGACTGACAACTTCCACTGAGAAAGAGGACAATAATCTGGACAATCATTCCCCACATAATCTTGTCACTTCAGAGGCATGTACAATATCAGAGATCTCCGAGCCATCAAAACAGAATAATGGTCTTAATATTTATTCTCTAGAAGGTCCAAGTAATGTACAAGACTCATCTGTTTCTGCTGAGCTTATGAAGAGGCCAGTATCTTCAGAATCTGGAAACGATGCTGATAGGCTCTCCAAAGAACTTGCATGTGCTGGAGACCACATCTCCTTGTCTGTGCCTGCTGGATCCATGGACATATGTAGAGAAAGCTTCTCCCGTGTGGTTGATGTTGATATTGCTAATGTGGATGTCTCTGGTGGTAAGGAAAAGGAGGAAGTGCTGCCAGTCGAAAATGAGATGGTGAGATCACGTGTGCATGATCATGGGGTTAGCTCCTCCTCTGTGAAAGGAGAATCGGAACAAATCTCCGACCAAGGCCATGGATCACAACTTGAACCTTCCACATTGAATAATCAAGGTATTATATTCTATTTCTTGTGTTTCAGAAACTGGTTTGTCATCACTATTTGCTACTTACTTTACTTGGTGTGGTTTTGCTGCATCAGATGTTGAGTTTGATGGTAGGAACCTAATCTTAGGTGGTGACCCGGTAAGTGGTCCATTGCTTTCTGATAGTGGTGCGATTGCAACTGAAATAGTTGGTCATGATGAAAAGCTGAAGCCAGTGTCGGTTATGGGAGGCTCAGATTATTTGGCAGGAAAGGAGGAAATGGAAGTTGTTCTCAGCGGGGAAGCTGAAGCATCAACATTGAAGGAGTCTTTTGGGGGGCAGGACCAACTAGGTCGCCTTCCCAATGATGGAAAAGATGCATCTGGTGACTGTCATATGGAAATAAAACCTATGATTGTTGATCAGAATGTTCTTATTCAGGATAATTCCGATGCAGCAGGCCACAGTGAGCAAGCAGCAAGTGCTGAAGCAAATATTGAGAGTGCTGGTGTTAGAGCAGAGGCAGCGCCTATCGAAAAGAATCAGGAGATGAAAGTAGAAACAGCAAAATTGGGAGAAGTTGGAGGTTAGTCTTCTATTTCTTGCACTCATATTATTATATCTTTGATCTGTTGGTTGCTCAGCGATAATCATTTATTTTTGGAAGTGAGCTTATTTAGTTATATTTTGTATGCATGTTTCCACCTTCCCTCTGCTTCCTCTTGATCATGATACTTCAATATGTAAATTTTCTTTTTAAATTCGCCGTTATATGTGTCACAGCTTGTTTGGATTGAAGTGTATTACAAGCTAGTTTGCTAAAGAATTGTTACATACTAATTTCTCCTCTCGTTTCATTTGGAGCGAACTTTTAGTGAACATTATTGACTTGGTTAAGTACTGAACCATTGTCTTTGTGAACTGAAAAGCATGCTATATGCAGTGTGTTTTTGCTTTCATTGTGTGCTTTCTGGTCTTTGAGATCCCCCTTTATTCTGGTACTGCGGATGGTTATCATTCTGACAGGTCTAGCTGTCCATCATCTTTTAAAGTTGTCACATGATAAAAAATGTTAGTGAGCTTGTCGATTTGTTGGTTAATTGTTGCTGTTTCTCTTTATTTGCATATTTGAGATTTCAAGTTATGCAAACAGATAACCTTCCACTTGTGTTTTATGACCTGTTCATTCCTTCTTTAGAACCAAGTGTATTTATTGTTTGAGTGATCAGCTGATTGATGGATTGAGTCATCTTATTGTGTCAGGTATCTATCAATCATATATGAAGTTTAGTTGAAGCCTTGACCCTTCGTTGGATGGAAGAAATAAGTACTTTATGTGTCTGCCAAATGAAAGAATTGAAATATGATCATAGGGCCTTGTGGATTCAAAGATGATTTCAATTTTCTCCCCCCTATTTCGTTTTAAAAAATACCAAATCGTGACATTGTCAGAAGATTTTTTCACTATTTCTTTCTCGTTTTTACATTTTCCAAGCATGTCTAGTCTATAGGGAATATTTCTGTAATCATATATGTGTGTGTAATAAACATATGAAAGCATATGAGTATACCTGAGCGATGTTGAACTAGTGGAGCCTGTTCATTTTATCACATCACACACAATTATGGTGCTGAGAAAGAAAGAATGTAAAAGGAGGAAAGAAGAAGAAAATGACTTTTTGGGTTATGTTATGTTTTTGAAACTGTAGAATGTCGCTTGGTCACGAAGGGGCTGACAGTAGATATGGATTGATAGTTTAGATAGAAACAAGCAAAAAGGGCAATATCTGGGTTGAGTTCAATATAATGATACATAACAGTGAAATTGCATGAAAAAGTCTAAACAAGAGCTGGAAATTTTGGCAGCATCCAGAAATAAAAGGCCTTCTTGTGAACGAAAGAATTTTGAAATGATTTTGTTCCCTTTGCAGTTGAGGTAAGTTCTCACGTTGTTGGTGGACTTAAACATGATTCCGCTGCTGTCCTAAGTTGTACTGCTCTTTCACCAAGTGAAAAGAAAAAGTGCTCGACTAGTAGGGCTGTTGATGAGAATGTTTCTACCCTTGTCAATACAACTGAAATTGGTGGTAAAGTGCAGTCCACCTCCGTAAATTCAGGAGAAAATGCTTCCACTAGAACAGATGGGAGCTTTACTTTTGATGTTAGTCCATTGGTTGCTGGTAGTGCTAAGGGAGAAGCTGACAAATTAATCACTACTCAAGCCTGCCAACCAACCGAGGTTTGCTTTCTTCTATTGTTGTATAATTTATTGTGTTTTGCATTTCTTACAACTCCTAAATCTGTTCTAACTTTCTTTGTATGAATTACAGTTGAAGGCTGGGGATAGACTGCATTTGACATCCGGCAGCAAGCAAACTGATACTAAGATCATGCAGAAAATTTCTCATGGAAGTCCTCGGGTACTACCTGATAAAGGTACTCCATCTGGGGGTGCTAAGAGTGATCGTAAGGCAAGACGTGGCTCAGGGAAATCAGGTAAAGAAAACCCTAGGAAGGGAAGCCAATCGAAGGAGATAAACTCATTGAAGCAGTCAGATAGAGGAGACAAATCTCGTGTTCAGTTTAGCCCTTCTGTGGCTGTGCAGAAAATTCAATTTGAAGCTGGAACTGTTGAGCGCAATATTACAAAGTCCAGTGGGGCTGTTTCCTTTCCAACTTCAAATTTACCTGATTTAAACACTTCTTCTCCTGCATCTGTATTGTTTCATCAGCCTTTCACAGATCTACAGCAAGTACAACTGCGAGCGCAGATTTTTGTTTATGGGTCTCTGATGTGAGTCTCATTTTCCACTTTCTGAAATTTTTATGCATATGTGCTGATACCTATCTAGGAGAAAATAAGACCAGCAGTGTAAGCGTATAATTCACCTCAATAGAACATCGGTAGACATGTTGGCTTTAGCTATGACTTTGTATGGTTGGTGGGTAGAAACATTTTTTGGAAGGTGGTGGTGGTGGCTGATGAGGAGGATGAGAATTAGCAAGATAACTTCCATACCACCCATTCCTTGGCAAAACTGCTTATAATGAAGTTACAAAATAAATAAAAAGAGGAAATCCAACCTTTCTAACGAAGAAAGGAAGAGATTCAATTTCACAGATAAGGAGGAGATAAGAAGAAAGAGAAGGAAAATAGTTGTATATAGTGATAGTATATACTTGAAGATAGTATTTTGCCTCTCTCTCAATTTTGGTCTATTATCCAAAAGTTTGAGTATTTTCAGAAACAACCTCTCTATCTCTATGAGGTAGTGGTAAGGTCTGCGTACATTTTACCTGCCCCAGACCCCACTTGTGGGATTTTACTGGTTATGTTGTTGTCCAAAAGTTTGAGTATTCTTCAAGACACTGTTTTTTGGTTCAAGGAAAGAGAAAAACTACATTTTTGGTGGGTGTTTCAATTGGTCTGATTCATTCATGTTGTTAGATCACTATTTGTGTCTGATTTCATTGCTTCTCAAATGGTTGCTCCAGACAAGGTACAGCACCGGAAGAAGCTTGTATGGTTTCAGCTTTTGGGACATCTGGTTAGTTTGCTGATGCGTCGTAGTTTATATTTCATGTTTTGTTTTCTTTCCAAAATTTGGACATGCAATTATTTACTTGAGACACTCTGCAGATGGAGGCAGAAGTCTTTGGGACGCTGCATGGCGTGCTTGTGTTGAAAGGATTCATGGACAGAGATCTCGCACTGGAAACAATGAAACTCCATCTCATCCACGTTCAGGTGGTTGAGCCTCTTGTTTATTTTCTTTCATGTTATGCTGCTATCGATTATACTTAAGAAATGAGAAATGCAGGTCCGAGAACTCCGGATCAAGCAAACAAAGAGGTTGTACATCAGAATAAAGTTACCACTTCGGCAGCTGGACGAACAGGCGGCAAGGCTACCAATTCACCTGCTGTTAGTCCAATGATACCACTTTCTTCCCCTCTTTGGAATATGTCTACACCCTCCCGTGATGGGCTATCCTCTGCCAGAGGAGCCATTGATTATAAGGCACTTCCTTCTATGCATCCTTATCAGGCTCCACCTGCAAGAACTTTTGTCGGGCACACTGCCTCTTGGTTACCGCAAGCCCCTTTTCCTGGTCCGTGGGTTGGTTCTCCACAGACTTCTGTATTTGATATTAGTGCACAGCTTCCTCCACTGCCTGTTACAGAGTCGGTGAAATTAACCCCTGTAAAGGAGTCATCTTCGTCCATTTCTGCTGGTGCAAAGCATGTACTCTCTGGTTCGGTGGCTCATGCTGGGGATAGTGGTAGCCTGTCTGGAGCTTCTCCGAATGACAACAAGAAGGCCTCTTCGGTGTTGCCTTCTCAGTATTCAGCTGATCAGAAATCTAGAAAGAGAAAGAAGGCATCTGGTACTGAGGATCGTACCCAAAAATCTGAGCTTGGCGCCTCTTCTGAATCAGTTACTGCCCCTGTCATTTGTACTCAGTTATCAAATAAGGCCCATGCATCTGACGACTTTGGCCAGTTATCATCACTTCCTGTTGCACCATTGGTTGCTCATAGCCAGACAGGACCTGCGTCTGTTCCCATAATTGGTGGCCATTTTTCTACATCCGTTGTCATCCCACCACCTTCTTGCTCTGCTCCTAAAAACAATTCTGTTATACCGATCACTTCTGCTCCATCTTCCACTGATCTCTCTAAAAGGGAGCTTGATTTAGGAAAAAAGACTCCAACTTTGGGATACTTGAGCACAGTTGAGGAGGCGAAGCTGCAGGCAGAGGAGGCTGCTGCCAGTGCTACTGCTGCAGTCTGTCACTGCCAAGATGTGTGGAGCCGGTTAGATAAGCACAAAGCATCTGATGTAACATCAGATGTTGAGGTTAAGCTGACCTCTGCTGCCGCTGCTGTAGCAGCTGCTACTAGTGTTGCAAAGGCAGCAGCTGCAGCTGCTAAGCTTGCATCAAATGCTGCATTGCAAGCTAAACTGATGGCGGATGAGGCAATGATAGCATATGGTGTGAGCAATCCTTCTCAAACCAATGCCGTCTCTTTCCCTAATATTATGAACAACTTGGGGAGTGTCACTCCTGCTTCCGTACTGAAAAGTCAGGATGTTGGTAATGGTTCTAGTTCAATTATATTTGCTGCTAGGGAGGCGTCGAGGAGAAGGATTGAGGCAGCTTCAGCTGCATCAAGGCACGCTGAGAATTTGGATGCTATAGTTAAGGCTGCGGAACTGGCAGCTGAAGCAGTGTCACATGCTGGGAAAGTTGTTGCGTTGGCTGATCCTTTGCCCCTGACTCAATTAGTGGAAGCTGGTCCAGATGGCTACTGGAAAGTTTCCCAAACACTCTCTGGGCAGGGTGTCAAGCCTAACAAGGTAAATGGGGATGGCTTGGGTATTCCCATTGTCGAAAAGACTCCAGGCATCCTTTCCAAGCAATCTGAGGGTCCATCTGTTGAAGAGATGCCGCCCATGGTTCCTGCTTGCCAGACAACTAGCGTATCTGGTAATATCATAGAGGACAACATGAGGAATGAGGAAGTCATTCAAACTCCTGTTACAGGTATTGAAAAAGATGTAAGAGAAGCTAAGGGTCATAGTATGCCAGGGGTGAGTAAGGCTGTTGGTGTAGCTGCTGAGTCATCCCATGATCTGGGGGAAGCATGTGGAGATATGGCAAGCCCCAGGATGCAAGAGGGTTCTCTCGTGGAGGTATGTTCATAAAAACTTTATCACCCTTTGTCTGCCTCATGGCATGCAACATACTCTGATGTAGGATAGTTTTATAGAGATAGTTGAGAATTCCCCAATGTTCTTGTCTCATGGATTGTTTTCTTAGATTTTTGTGCACGTGCAAAAGCGATATGTTTTGAACTTGAGGTTTTTTTACTTTGTCAATTCATGACTGTTATTCATCATGCTTTATTTTCAGCACTTCAATGCTTATTTATTTTGTGTTATTTGCTGATGGTTAAACACTTTGCTGGTTTAATTGATTAATGATATTTTTGCTGATAGGTTTTTAAAGATAGTGACGATGGTAAAAGAGCCTGGTACTCAGCCAAAGTGTTGACTATAAAGAAAGGAAAAGCTCTTGTTTGTTTCAGTGACCACCACTCCGATGAAGGTAAGATAAAAATGATACATAGTTTACAAGTTATTTGATAAGCACTGAGAGGAGTTGATCTTGAACATCAATGGAATAGGTAAACTTTCCTTTCTAATTATCCATCACATCATGGATGAATGGTTGAGTGTTTAGTTTGGGATTTTTGGATGTCTGCGGCTAAAGCTAGCCCTATTGTCATGCTGATGCTTGTAAATCTAAGTTTTGCTGATGCTTGTAAGCACTACAATGTGTGGTTGGGGGTTTGAGTCCCTGTGGGAAAAAGGAAAAAATTTATCTGTCGCCCTTTCCAAGGAGGGAGGTCTTAAAGACGGTGGGGTTTACCATTAGCGTAACCATTCTCCTTTTTTTGGATCTATTGAAAAACAGAACCCGTGAAATGCATAGTTCAACTAGATTAATTTGTGCATAACTGAGAATGTTTCACTCCTAAAATTTGTGTCAGAGATTTTTAAAAAAGTAATAAAGAAGTCTCAAGTTTCATTCATGTTGATAGTGGAAGAGAAGGACGAGAAAGGTGTATATTTGTAGGGGTTGATGTTTGTCAATTTCTTCGGAAATGGCTTTCAAGGTCATTTTGGAGCAGTACACTTAACAATCATGCAAAAGGTTAATATGGAAATTCATATTTTTTATGATCTTGTCATTAACTATCAGTTGAAGTGTATATTGATACAAAATCAAGGAGAAAAGTTTTATAGTTTGGCTCGAGCAATTAAAGAGATATCACAGAGGGTACTTTATTTGAATTGCACATCTTGTTATTTCTAGACATTAGTAGATCGAGTGACTTTAAGCAGCAGAAGCGCACATCTTCCATTGTAGCCTGGTCTTATTTGAAATTGCATCTCTCTAGTTGCCTGGAGGTAATTGTAGAGTGCCTTGTTTGCCAGCGCGTAGTTTACTGCTAGTTTGATTGCTTCGAGTATGTATAGATGTGCATTCTGTGTTCATAGGGAGTTTTCTCTTCCCTTCGTTTTTTTTTTTTTTTTTGTGTGTGTATGGGGGTTGGGGGGTTGGGGGGCATGTGGTGGTGTGGTGTTTGTGCCAACTTGTGTACACTTTGACTAATCCACTGGGTATCTGCTACTGCTCACCAACTAACTCCGTCATCAAGAAATCTCTTATTAAAAATCTTTGTCCATCAAGTTCTTTTAAAATTAAGACCTTTGAATCTGACTACATATTTGAATATTAAGATGTTATCTTTAGAATTGAACACTGAATGCGTATTTACTCCCTGTGTTTCAATTTCTAGTTAATTTCTTAAATCGGTACCTTTTTTTTTTTTTTTGCTATAAGCACCACCTTTCTATTTTTTGCCTTCAAATTGTGTTTCTTCATTTTTGATGAAAACCTTGCCTTGTCTTCAGTTGTAATTTCTAATCTAATTCAATAATAAATGTAAGTAGTAAAGAAGTTTGCTAGAATTACGTCTCTTCAAATTTAAAATGCTACCACTATTATTGGCGACTCATCTTCATTTGCCTTTCCAAGAATCTATTTTTGAAGTGACCTGACCCTTGTTTCTGCGTTGATCTGATAATTTAGGTTGCATATAAAAAACACCAGGAAGCCAAAAACTGACGACATTCTTTGTTGTCGTCGTGGGAATGGACTTTGTAGTTTAAAAAGTTGTTATTGCCTTCCAATCTTTCAGGGCTTGAACAGTTAAAGGACTGGGTACCTATAGATGCTGGAAATGGTGGACCACCAAGAATACGTCCTGCGCATCCGGTGACTGCTGTGCAAGGAGGAAAAAAGAGACGAAGAGCAGCTGTCAAGGATCATACTTGGTATGTAGGAGATAGAGTTGATGCATGGATCGACTACCGGTAAGCTCTAATTATCATATTACTTAGGCAATCCCTCCTTCCCAGTGATTGAGTCAGGTCTTGTTTCTTCTTTGACGAGGAATGCTTCCTTTGGGGACACAATATTGTTTATAATAATCAGGACAAATTATTTTGGTCTTCACATTTTTTGTGATGTCAAAAGAATATTGGTACTTTAGCTTTGAATGTTTTGAGGTTTTATTCATCTATCTTCAAGCTTAATTGCATGTATCCCAATATGTAACAAACACTATATGCCTTCTTCAGGTCAAAACTTCAGATTTTCATCAACCTTGTTTGATGAAGAGATTTCTATTAACCTTGTTCGCAGTGTTCTAATAAACATCTTCAAAATCCAGAATGATTTTATATTGTTGTAACAAGAACTTCCAAATCAAAGCAATTTCCATTATGTCTCAAAAAAATGAAAGCTTCTAATTATTCTCTCTTGCTCAACCCTGGTATTTACTCTCTTGCTCAAGCTCTGGAAGCCACCTTGGCATCAGTGTACTGATAAGAGTGCAACATGTCACGTGTTTCACACATTTGAACCTTGCCACAGACAGAAACATGGTCCTTGGGAATTCCTCAGTTATAGATATAATAAAAACCTGATTTTTCTGATCTCAGAAAACCAGACTCTGTCAAGTTACAATCGGACAGGGAAATATGTACTTTTCTGTTTGGATTTATAGAAAGTTTGATTTTCCAATGTGAATTTTACATTTCCTGCATCTTGCTTTCTTTGTCGTAAAATGTGTTCTAGCTGGCGAGAGGGTGTCATTGCTGAGAAGAACAAAAGGGACGAGACAACATTTAGTGTCAATTTTCCAGGTATTTTAGTGTTCAAGTTTCAGTTGTTTCTTATCATTCCATGTGTTAATTAACTAAGGTTTTTTGGGTCATTTCCACAGCTTATGGAGATACTGCAGTTGTCAGAGCATGGCATCTCCGACCAAGCCTTGTTTGGAAAGATGGAGAGTGGGTTGAATGGTCCAGGTCAAGACATGACTTCTTGTCCCAGGTCTGCATGTGTACATACTTCTTCTGTATTCTTTTTTAATCAAATGAGCAAGAATTTGATTTATTTCAGTTGCTTATCTATGATGGTTTATTATTACATAAATAGGGTGATACACCTAAGGAGAAGCGAGTGAAGCTGGCAAATCCTGCTAGTGAGGATGCTGGAAATGACGGTCTGTCGAAAAAAATGGATCCATTGGTGCCAGTGACAAATGAACCAGCAACATTGCTTCCTTTGTCTGTCACTGAAAAAACGTTTAATATTGGTAGTAAGAAAGATGACAACAAGCCCAACACACTTCGAACGATGAGGTCTGGTTTGCACAAAGAGGGATCAAAAGTTTTTGGCGTTCCCAAACCAGGAAAGAAAAGGAAGTTTATGGAAGTAAGCAAACATTATGTTTCAGACAAAGCAACTAAGAGTAATGCAGCACATGGCTCAGCCAAGTTCACAAAATTTTTGATGCCTCAAGGAACAGGCACTGGTGGTTGGAAAACCAATTCTAGAACTGATCTGAAGGAGAAACAAACCATTGAAGCTCGGCGGAAACTTCCTAAACCAAGTAAGCCTCCTGGTTCGGCTAGAGATTTGAAGGACAATAATATTACATCCACTGGAGATACTAGCGGAGCTGACCCATTGATAGGTGATGCAATGGAGTTTGATAAGCATGAAGCACAACAGCCTAATGTGGTCAATTTTGTATCAAATGCGGAAGAAGGGTCTGAAGGTCCTGTGAAATTTCGTTCCGAAGCTCTTCCCACCAGCATCCCAAAGAAAGCTTCGGCATCATCTAACAGGGGGGAGGGCATGAAGAAGAAAATCCCTGTATCCAATTCGAAGTCGAGTAAAATTGAAGTAAAGGACAAAATGATACCTGAAGTTAATGAACCACGCAGATCAAACCGAAAGATTAACCCAACATCAAGGGTAAGGCTTCTCTTTGATTTAAGTATGTCCAACTCTGAGAGAATGTCACTTTTTTTTAATCAGTAAAGATAAGTTTATTGATTTCCAATGACAATTGATTTCCAATGACAAGTGCATGCTAAGATTTATATACTTACATCACAGGTTGTATAATGAGCACAAAATATCAATCATGGCTTCCATATTATTAGTTAGCAATGTTGCACAAATAAGTAGAGAGGGTACATCAGTGCATCGCTTTAGTTACAAAATTCTTGTGTTCCTTTTGGTCATTTGTTGGGTCAAACCAATACTTGGGTATTATAATGACTGCATAAGAGAACATTAGTTATGCTAGCAGGTTCTCCAATATCCTAAAATTAGGTTTCGAGTGATTGGAGTGCGTTGAAGCTGTAAGATATCTTCTCTCTTAACAAATTCAAACTCAATAGAATATAGAAATGCTTATGTCATAAAGAGTCTAAAGCAATTCTGAGGATGGACCGTTAGCTTATCCTGTTTTGTGTTTTAAAATTTTGTCCACCCATTTCTTGCTTGTTTCCTTTTGCTGACTGATTTGAAAACATGGGAAGCAATAAATAATCTTTTATTTCCTATGATCATTTTAAAGTGTGATCTTGTGCTCTTTGGAAAAGAATGCTGGCACTTTATTGTTTCACCAGTAGCTGGCCTCCACTATTATGGTGCCTTTCGATCAAATCAACCCTTTTAAATTTCATCTCCATTACCAATTGGAACAAATCATCCTATTCATGACTGGTATTTATGTTTGCATATAAAGTTTCTGCAGTATGGTCTAAAACAGGTGTTTTAGAGTGATATTTGATTTGTTGCATGCAGTTATTGGAGGGACTACAAAGCTCGTTGATCATCTCTAAGTTACCATCTGTTTCACATGATAAAAGTAGCAGAAGTCATAGCAGGGGTGCGTCAAGGTAAAGTTTGAAACATCTCCCATTTTTAGGTCCCCACCTCCCAGTTTTCTGGTCAAAGACGTTTATTCCCGAGATCTTTTACCAAGTGCTCGTCTCTTAAGTATGTTAGAGGGACTACTGGAAAGCAGGATTTGGCTTTTGTAATTGTTATCTTTTCTCTGCAGGTAATTGTGGAAAAGCGCTTTCAAATGTTTCTGCTTAGCTCAGATTTCCATTTGGCTTTCAGTTGATAAGGATGCCTAGTCTTTTGGTGTTTTCCTGTACATCTAATTATAGAGATGAAAATTGGGAAATGGGAAGTTCTCACTTCCTGGCTGTAAAATTTAGGCCGTAGATGTTCATAATGATTTAGTCCTTTACAGAATTTGTGAAGGACTGTTCTTGCCAGAATAGGTTGTAAATGGGATTGTTGGTGTCAGTGGTTAAAAACTGCTAGGGTTATTTTCAAACAATCTTTTATCTTATAATATTTGCAGCCTTCCCGCCAAACAAGTCTTGCCCTTTTCTTTAACCTCGACATGTGATTTGGAAAAATGCTCTCAAAACAAGTTATGTTTCATTTTTGGCAGTTACCAAGACCAATACTACGCAAATGTTGTTAAAAGTTTAGAGTATTTATGCGCCAATTTCACAATAATTAGACTGCTTAATTATTAATCATTTGCACCTAACTTGACCTTTCTAAACTTTGTTATGTGCGTTTATACAACTAGGAGTATGTAGACAAGAATCAATCCTTTGCCAGTTAAGTTTTTGAAGTCAAGTAGCATCACAATGAGACTCGAGCCTTTTTTTATATGGCAAACAAAAATAATCAAGTGATAAAACTGCTAATACAATTTGGATTAACGTGAAAAAGAAATTCTGAAGTTACAAAATAAGATAATTATAATTCAGTTATTGCTTACATTTAAAGGGAACACTAGAGTAAGTGGTAAGGCTGTTATTATGCGATCAGGAGGTTATGAGTTCAAGTTTTGAAGATAGTCTTTTGCAGAAATGCAAGGTAAGATTTCGTACAAGGTTTAAGCCTTAAGTCTTAGAAATAGTCTCTTGTAGAAATGTATGGTATGATTGTGGCTTGGATCGGATTGAGCTATGAATTTGGTTAAATATGATTTAGATAAAAATGGTTTCAATCCACTTTATTCTCTTTAAGCCAAAAAAGCTAGATTGTTAATGCTCACCTGATCTCCATCACTCCAATCCTACATCCAAATAATTATTTTTTTACAAAAAAATAATTTAAATTTTTTTTACTTTCACATGCTATCACCCACCACTCCCACCTCACTCCCAACCCTCATCTCCACCCTACCCACGCCTCTATCACCTATAACTTTTAAATTAGAAAATATCAAGAAAAATTATCCCACTCTACCTGCCCCTCACCCATCCCCTACACCACACTCTATCCTAATTTAAAAAAAAAAACATATACAAGACCCACCTCATCCCCTATCTCCAAATACTTTTTTAAAAAAATAAAATAAAAAATTATTTTTTTTCACCACTCCACCCTCCATTTCCATCATAACCTCCCCCCTCTTTCCCTCCAAAAAAAATGAAAGAAAGATAAACAAACAACAATAACATACCCAGTGAAATCTCACAAGTAGGGTCTCGGGAGGGTAGAATATACTTAGACCTTACCACTATCTCATAGAAGTAGAGAGGTTGTTTCCTGGGGACCCTCATCTCAAAACCCATAAGCAGAAAGAACTAGATATGACAAA
>JAOTQJ010000102.1:21487466-21499800 GCA_025642045.1 Solanum sejunctum
GGGAATGTTACGCGAGAGCCTCCTGCAGCACCAGAATCCGTAGGCTAACACCCATATAAAACTATCGTAATCTCCTTGACCCATAAAATTCCACCAGGCGTCCCCCGCTGCCGTCGAGACACCTGGGCCTCTTCCCGGTCTTGTTGCAGACCCACTCATATGATTTTTCGAGAATGTTGCGTTGGAGCCCTCTGCAACGCTAGAATCCGTCGACTAACACCCATAGAAAACTGTCGAAATCACATGTTTCTTGTTCCCTGGCCCATAAAATCCTATCAGTAGTTCCACGCTGCCACCAAGCCACCTAAGCCTCTTCTAAGGCTCGTTGCGGACCCATTTATATGACTTTTCAGGAATGTAGCGCCGCAGCTCCCTGCAAGCGCCAGAATTCGTGATCTAACACCCACAAAAAATTGTTGAAATCGCCTATTTCCTATTCCTTGGCCCATAAAATCGTATCAGGCGTCCCCCACCATGGGCGGGCTACCTGGGCCCCTTCCCGAGCTCGTTGCGAACCTACTCATATGATTTTTTGGAAATATTGCGTCGGAGCCCCTATAATGCCAGAATCCATGGGCTAACACCCACAGAAAACTACTGAAATTGCCTCTTTTCTATTCATTGGCCCATAAAATCCCACCAGGCGTCCCCCACCGTCGCCGGGCCACCTGGGCCACTTCTCGAACTCGTTACGGAGCCACTCATGCGATTGTTTGGGAATGTTGCATCGGAGCTCCCTGTAGCACCAGAATCTGTGGGCTAACACCCACGGTAAACTGTCGAAATCGTTTGTTTCATGTTTCTTGGCCCATAAAATCCCACCTGGCATCTCCCGCCACCGCCAGGCCACCTAGGCCTCTTCCCAGGCTCGTTACGGAGCCATTCGCATGATTTTTCGAAAATGTTGCGTTGGTGCCCCCTACAGCGCCAGAATTCATGGGTTAACACCTATAGAAAACTGCTGAAATCGTCTGTTTTCTGTTTTTGGCCCATAAAATCCCACCAGGCGTCCTCCGTCGCCGCCAAGCAACCTGGGCCTCTTCCCATGCTCATTACAGATCTACTTGTATGATTTTCGGGAATGTTGCGCTGGAGCCCCCTGCAGCGCCAGAATCCACGGGCAAACACTCACAGAAAACTGTTGAAATCGCCGAACATCGAACCAAAGAACTGAACTTTTAAAAAAAACACCGACATTGAATCGAAAAATCGAATTAGTTTGATTTAATTTGATTTTTTAATTTTTTGGTACTTATGTCCACCCCAATAACAAATTAAAAAAAGTAAAAAAAATTTGCCACTTCCTTCTGCTCCCCGCCCCCCATCCCCACACATTTTCACTCTACCCTCATCCCGTTACCCCTACTCCTGCCTCCAAATTTTTAAGAAAAAAATTTTAAAAAAATTCATGAACATGCAAAAAAAATTTTGTGCAATTAAGAATTTTTTATTATGAGATTAAGATTTATGGATCTATATGAGTACCCATATTTTACCCATTTTGACCACATTTGTATGAGCTTTTAAAATAGATCAAATCATATTAACCCATTTAGAAAATACGAGTGAACCCATGAACATAAATATGAATAAAATAAATTTCTTTTACCTTATATGGATTGAAATTGCCGCCAATGGGTACTAATAAGGCTAATAATAATCCATTTAAGAGTTTGAAGAACAAACTTTTTCATTCTGTAGGGAGAAAATGAAAAAAAGCATGGCCTGTGGTATTCAAAAGTCTTGCTTTGGACAAGCTAAACTAGCCTAGACTATGTGATTGATGAAACTAAACTGCTGCAATTGCAGATGATTGGATACGCGTAAATGAACAAACATGATGAAAGAAACTGGTAAATATATCTTCGAGCAGGCAATACAAAGTTTCACTCTCCCTACAGTCCTATCTTACAGAACATATATGGACATTTGCATGATCAGAAGAAGTTACAGATTTGCTGTACAAAAGCAGCAAGACTGGAAAAACTGAGCACTGAACACCTACCTAACGCTAAAACTTCAGCTTCCTGAAGTCGTAGCAAGTGAAAATGACAGCATGTTGGAGAGGATAAGATAACCATAACAATGCTCGCTAAGCTACTAACCTACTTATGGTATTTATTTTAGTCGGATAAAGGGTTATCAGGGTCAATCTCATCTTTTACCGACTCACCCCTGACTCTCAAGCTCCCTTCTCTCAATTTCTGAGAGCTCTTCTGCTCCAGGTTACTGCTATTGGATAGGTTCCTGTATCTCGACTCCAAGACAGTTGGAATACTTCTTGAAAGCTGATATTTGTTCTCTTTGCTAGTGAAGTCAGAAAAATTGAATGGTTTCTTACAGATACATGTTGATGGAAATTCATGGAAATCTCCACGGCCTGGTCTATTTTCCTCAGGTTCTCCCAAGAAGCCCCTTTGGCATGATTTGACTTTTCTAGAGAATGTGGCCCAATCCATCTTATCCCGTGCCATGAACAATGCACTGAGCCTTTTCGCATTTGGTCTGATCGTCCTCTTGTGCCCCATGTACCTCCTTTGGTGTGAAGAACAAAACAATGAGTATCCAAGAGTGAAACAAGATAGAATAGAAACCAAAAATGTTGAAAGCAATGTGTTAAAATGTATGAAACCTATTAAGTCCTGCAAGAATTATCAGTCCATGGGTATCCATTCGAAATTCACTTTGGTATATATACATAAAAAGACTGAAGAAAATACCAATACATGACCAATTTTGGCAGTGTCAAAAAAAAGGACGTCGTTTCCTGGTAGAAGACAGAGCCACTTCCATTTTACAGTCTTGCAGCATTCATAGAAGTAAAAAGTATAAACTCCCTAAAAAGGACCGTTAGTAATCCTTACCTTCTACCAGCAAGGATCTTTGCCATGTTTCCATTATTGTTAGTGACAAAGACATCACTTTCATCACATACAATGTAGTCAATTGCAGCAAGACGCGAAGAATAGGGGAGAAAAGGCTGAAGTTCTTCACCAGCAAGCATCTCTTTCGTATAAAAGTTTGGGAAAAGATCTCTTAGAGGCTGCAGAGTTTTCTCTCCACCATATATTTCACCAGATGCAACATACAGGTATGTGTCATTATTGAAGCCAAGAGCTCGCAGCATAAGCCCGACTTCGTGAGGTGTTAGTGGGCATTTCCCTCGTGCTCTTTCTTCATCAGGACTCAACTCCTGAACCAATAAAATGTACAGAAATTTAGTTAGGATTTCTGCTTTAGTATCATCCAAACTTGAAATGGGGTGATATCGGGCTGAAAAGCACCCGTAGTTTCTGAAGAGGATATGATATAAAAATTTTAACTGAAGGGATTTTAACAACATGCCTCAAATAATCACTTACTTGCGGTGGATATTAGTTGTTTTTTTTTTGGCAACTGCGGTGGACATTAGTTTTAAAATGCAATAGTGAACAATTCACTATAATTTTGCAGATGATAGACAGCTTTCATAGACAGTAGTTACTACTTACTATAAGATAGGATAGTATGGAAAGAATATACAGATGGACTATTTTCAGTAAAGTTTGCATATTAAGTTGTCTAAAAGTAGCCACTAAGAACCAGTATAGCTGTGGAAATTGACATGGAGAAACAAAGCACCTTAACAAAGTAGTGCTCCTCATGGCTAGTGATTAGAGAGGCTGCTTGAGCCAACAGATTCTACAAAGAAGAGGTATGACTATTTGCAACAGATGTGTACTGTGTGAAGAAGATTATTGAAATCGTGAGAGCACTTATTCATCCACTGCAGAATCAAAAATCAGATTTGTCTCATGTTTCTGAATATGCTTGAAGTTAAATGGTAGATACTAGAATCTCCTAAAGACCTGCTACGTTATTGGAATGGAAGAGGAGGTATGACTATTTGCACAGATGTGTACAGTGTGAAGAGGATTATAAATCGTGAAAGCACAGATTCATCCACTGCAGAATCACAAATCAGATTCAGCACATGTTTTAATATGCTAGAAGTTGAATGGTAGATACCAGAATCTCCTTAATACCTGCTTTTTTGTTGGAATGGAGGAAGAAAATAAAAAGTTGTGGCGGCTACATGGTGAACTTTAAGGAGGGAGAAACAAAAGATATTTTCAAGGCAAGATGGTAGGCTGTATTGAGGGAGAGAAATAAAGGAAATACAAAAGTATTTGAACATTAAAGCATAGATGTTTATCTCTCTTAGGATTTTGTTATAAAATTGAAAATGTACAAGTAGACAGGATGGTTAATTTCCTTAATTCTTTTCACGTGTAGCTTGCGTAGTAAGATGCATCTTGTTGGGGTTGTATTACCTTTCAATTTCTCTCTCTCTGGATGTTATTCTTTAATAGAATTTTTCATCATTTTAGAAGTTATAAAAAATCACTGTAATTCAATTTATCATTGCTTTCCTAGATATTACACTTTATCTGTTCAGGCTAACCTCCAGTAAAAAATAGCATTTCAAAATACTAATCCAAACGGTGACAGTGCTTGAGAAGAATATGGAAAGGTTGCCAACAAGGAAATACTGAGTTCACAAGCTTGGCAATAGAATTGCAGCTCCAGAAATCCTAGATAGAAAACATAATGTGCACATGCAATAGATACCTGATAGAACAGAAGTGGTATCACCTAATTAGCGTGTAATAAATACAGAAGCATAATTCTTCAGTAATAGAGATCTTACAGGTAAAGTTTCCCATCTTTTTCTGATCTCACCCAGTTCATATCTTTCCTTGTCGCCCCCACCATAGTAGCAGCCAGAGAATGCCAACATATCAGGTTCAAACCTAAAGCACATAATTAAGCACAACAGATATGAATAGCCAGTAGAAATCATAAAGTTGAGGGGTTGGTCTGTATTGGCTATGGAAGATCAGTAAGATCTTAAGTTTATCAAGTCTAAGTTGAAAATTTATGCCACAACTTTCAAATTGTTAAGCATTTAGTTAATACAGACGCTAAAGTAAGACCAAAAATGAAGCTCAAAAAACAGGTCCCTTCTCACTAAGGGAACATAGATTTACAGCCTATTTGAATTCACTTCCTTTTTTCCCCTTTTGTTATCTTCATTATCATTCCAGGGAGAGAGAACTCCCAACCCCTAAATTGAAGACAAGAACCCTCCTTACAGTACAGCAAACCTAAACTGAAGTCCGTGTGAATAGCTCCATTAAAAATTAAAAACACACATGTCAAAGATGATCATGTCAAACTCAAAAGCCCTAGAAAGTTGCAACTTCAGTTCTCAGTTTTATGTTCACTAACATCGCTAAATTAAAGTGCTTAGGGAAAAAGTAAGCTAACAGTATCAAAGGCTTTAATGCACCAAGTCAACCTAACCTCAAGTGAACTGCAATGAAACGTTTTTCCATCCTTCGCATACGAAATACAAGTTTCTGACCAAGATTCCTTATGGGCTTTGTGAATCTTAAGGCATGATAATTCACACGGCAACGCAATTTTTGTAGCTCTTCATCAAGGTCGTTAGCAAGTCGATAGTCAAACTTTGTCAACTGAAGAACCTGCATGCAATTTGGAGCCCGAACATTAATAAAATTTTCACATAGTCATGCACTTCCTGGAATCCTCTTCTACATTAATAAGACTTGATCAGCGTAGGTGAACTGTGATGTTGATGACCAAGAGAAACAAGGAAAGTTCAATTTAAACAACACGTTAAGAGATAGTGTATACCTAGTTTGTTACCTGATTGGCTAGGTAAACAACCTTTCGAAAATGATACATTTTAGAAAAGCATAAATAGATATGACTTCCATCTCGAGAAAAATAAATAGACATGACTAGCTCTCTCAGAGAAAATTGATTGACTGCTAAAAATATTTCCTGGAGTGAGATAAAGCAGAAATTACAATCATACTGTTACTTTTGAAATGAAATAGATATAGCTAAGTTTATTACTTTTCTACTTCCCCATTTGCCGAGCAATATGAATTATTTTGCTTTCAAGCACACAGTTATAGACAGAGACCTACACCAAATGTCATGATCATGTTAACTAATGACCACAACAAAGGCCTTAAGACTGCTGAAAAGAGCTTTATGGGGAAAAAGATGAATTGCCCGACCATGTCATTATCTTTTATAAATTCCAACCATGCTATGGCATGGCTAGGCCCGAAAGAAGAATAAAAATGGTATAGTTTGGCAAAAGAACTGACTAGCTTGGAAACAAGTTCTAACCATGTCGGAAACTGAGATTGGTAAGGTCGGCAATAGGCTAAGCTAATATTAGGAGAGCAGAGAGATTTAACCCTAATCAAAGTACATCTTTGGCTCTTGCAGGTCAACAAAAAGCTCGTTCAACAGGAGATCAGGCAGCAAATGACAAAATTTCCTGAACTGCAATACTATTTCTTGGAATCAACTCTGACAAGAAAAATAGCAGCTAGCTTTGGTGTTCCACAGATATGAAGCATTGTTCAGCACCAAATATCACTTACCCGTCTTCTTAAGAGTATAGGCAATACTTGCTCCAAGTAATACTCAGGCTCCGATTTCCTAGGAACTCGCATGGTATATGGGGGTTTTTCCATTGACATCATGACCTTCTCTGGAACTCTTTTGACAATTGTGACATCCTTTGCAAGGTAAGAGATGAACCAACCAACATCAAAAATGTTGGAAAAATCACTGCAAGTAATCAAGCTGTCTCAGTAAAAAAAATCACAACCTTGCTTAATATATTGTGATCTACCTTGAAGGTAAGAAATGCACATGCTCCTCCAATAAACTAAAAGAAGCAGACAAACCTATCGTCCTTCCAAAATGAATGATGATCCAATTCAGGCACAACTAAAGTCGCATTGAGAATCCGCGCAACAACTACAGCATCAGTTATCTGATAAGCAAGTGATATATTTCAAAATTTAGATGATTGTGACATGGAAGTAAAAGAGCAACAAAAAAAAAACACAAAGACCCCAAAAATAAGCGAATCAATAAATGTAAAATCAATTTTTATTGAAAAAATCAAGTAAAATATACTAGGTGATTTCTTTCCCTCTGCCTAAGCCTTTGTAGGCAGAATTAACCGGTGCCAGCACTTGGTGGGAGGTAGCAAGTGCCTGATGGAATAACTAAGGTGCCACTAGCTAGCCCAAACACCACCGTCATCAATAAACAAACAAACAAACAAACAAAGTAGTAAATTATACTTACACCAGTTCTTTGTTGGTTAAGACCTCCACTAGTTGCAATCAGCAAATATCCATTGGAAAATCGCTCACGCACAGCAGCTACATTTCATTTTGAAAACATTATAGAAGATGGTTATTTTCACTAAAGGAGTAACAATGGAAAATATGGGAAACAGAAGTATGTCCTAATTCTCCTGACAGCTAAACCTTTTCTTTTCCTCTTTAAGTGATGGATAGTTTTATTAAAGATATCCAGCAAAAAGAGAATCCTGTGAGATACACACAAAGTGTAGCAACATTACGTGTAGTTTAATGTAAAAAGTCTAACGTGACTACAACACCATTTATATCAGCCATGTAGCATCAAAATGAAAACAAAAACATACGTCTTTGTTTAAGTCTAATTTAAGATCAAAAGGTCTTGAATTACTTTCTTTCCATGAGCTTGATTTTATAAATTTCAGATTTACCTATAGGCTACTTATACTTTAAGATGACTAAAGTTTATAATATTTTTAATGATAGCTAAGATTTTGGATAACGAAGCTGATGAGTTAGTTACATGTCTTACAGAGTTAGTTTAGGCATTAAAAGTTCTGTACTTTGGAATAAATTCTCTATAGCATATGGCAAACCAAGTAATTTAACAAGTGACAAAACAAGCTCCAGGAAAGGCATATTGATAGTAGTGCACCAGCTCACCTAGATTTCAATTCAACCTTTATGCTTGGTAAAGCTGAGAAAAATGAAGTTAGAGGAATAAAGGTAAGGGTAGATGGGTCATGGACTATTCGAGTTGAGAGGGCGAATGGTAAAAGAGTACGGCACTCAGCTCCCTATTCCTTAGAAGTAGGATGTGACAAGCTAATTATCTCTCTCTACTTCCTTGCCATACTGAATAATAGAACGAAGGAACACAATTCAGGCAGGGGACAATCTCTTTGTCCTCTCTTGCTTGAACTAGACAATGTAAGATACTGCTATAAATAACTAGAACTAATGTTACTATCTTTCAGTTGAAATCATAATGAAATCTTCATAAATTTAAGATGCCAAACCCATCAAAATTACAGTGTCAAATTAGGTTCATGATCAAACCAACATATTAACGCAAGATAATAACAAAAAGAAATAATAGAAATAGTATTCCAAAGACACCATGTAAAGCACTAATAAACTTACAAGAATAATGAGGGCCTCTATCACTGCATCCATAGTAAAAACTTGAATACCTTGATTTCCAAATATCAATTGGTTCACGATGATTTTCATCCTGGAAAATATCATAGAACAAAAATATGATGCTTAAATATACCAGGACACACAATGCAAAAACTTCATTTTCACAGCCATGCATGTTAGTCTCTTAGACATTTGCTTTTTCAATTAACTTTTGCATCAGATTAGCAGCATCGGCATAAAATCTCAAGCATTTTACCAAATAGAAGAAAATCTTTTGACCACTCATCCACAAAGATCTAGAACAAGAAACACAAATCTTTCTCTTTAATGTCGAAGAGAGTTCATTCCCACATGAAGACATGCTCTTTCGTAATTTTTTTACTACTACCACAATGCCTCAATCACATACTTATAAGAGTGGCCATATAAACCTCAATATGCATTCTGTAAATCTGGACCACTCTATTCCAATGCTCAACAATTTAACTTTTAAGAAAAATTGGTTCTTTGAGAAAAAAGACAATTTGTAGTATCCTCACGCTAGTAGTTCCCCAAGTTTCTACCAACATACAAATTTCTGTGCAATGGCAGTTTCTTTTATCAAGTACTGTAAATGTAACAACATTACTAAGGCTTAATCTCACCTCCACAAAATTTTTGTTTCCATTATGTTATATTCTTCAATGAATCTGCATGAAATTTCCAAGAGATAGTAGGCCAACTTGTGCAAATTCCTCATAAAAAAGACGAGAGCTCCTACCTCCCCTTAAAAACAACACTAACACATATATAGAAAGAGGACAAACATCACCACTAGTTCGGTGCACTAAAGCTCCCCGATTTGCACGTCTGGGGAAGGGGCCGACCACAAGGCTCTGCAAACTTACCTTGCATTTCTGCAAGAGACTGTTTCAAGGCAGAAATGCAAGGGGTAAAAAGATTACAAAAATTGAAGACCACATTATCAAATATCAATTGTAGCTAATACTAATTTAGCTAGTGGTAGGTATTAGTATCCGCGGAATTAGTCTAGGTGCGCAAAAGGTGAACCAGACACTAACAAAAGGGTAAAATTTAGCTTTCGGTTACATTACCAGCTTATAGAACCAGGTCCTTTTGACGATTCGATGAGAGTACCATTCAAGATTAGATGCCACATGTCCAGTAAAGAGTGAAATCAACCCCAAAGCAAACAACATAAATCCACAAATAGCTGTCCATGAGATCGACCGCCGCGACTGCGACTGCGACGACGATGCCCCATACGACGGCGACCGAAAACAAGAAAAAACAAAATGCTGCTTGTGCTGATGATGCACCACCGCAGCCAGATTAGACAACAACCCACCACTATATTTCCACAGTTTGGCCAAACCCATTTGTAAAGCCACTCACTTTCGATCTTCTGATAACACCCTTTTTGCTCATATTACCATTACCATCAAACCCCACAACCGTATTTTTCACGAAAATCTTGAAAAAATCAAACAAACCAATAAAAATGCTGAAAACTAAAATCACATTCAATGTTCTCTTTCTCTTCCCCTAATTAATTAGCTTTTTCTCAAGAAATCCAAATTGGGTTTTCACTGTAGAGTGGGTTTTCCAGTTTCTACACAAATGTCTCTCCAAGAAAAAAAAGCTTGAGCTATATAAATGGGTGGAGTGTAAAAACACTTTTAATTTATTTTCCCAAAAAAGACATTTGAGGATGGAAAATATCAAGAATAAACTCATCAATATTTCCTAATTTAATTTTTATTTTAAATTTTTTATATCTCCAATTTATTTAATTATAGTTTTGTTGTTGTTAATGTACCCCTCAACATATAAATATTTTTGAAAATATAGTGAATAAATATATTATTAATATTTTGCGGGATTGTCAGGGGCTTGAGGCCAATTTTTTTAAAGTATTGTATCAATCTGTCCGTAGCGAGTCCGTTAAGAGCTTTAGTAGACTCGACGATACCAGTGATGCCTGAAAAAATTTTATGGGCTAAGGAACAAAAAATATGCGATTTTGATCATTTTTTATTAGTATTAGCCCGCAAAATTTGAAGCTGTTGGGAACTCAAAACTAATTTTTTCAAAAAATTATCGCAATCTGCTTGTTGCGTCAATTCAAAATTTGACAAGAGAAGGAACAATAACTTTCCTCCATTTTTTATTACTCCACCTTCGTTTAAATTCTAATTTTTACAAGAATATAAAATTAAAAAATATTTGATTTTTAAAATTATAACTAAAAGAAATATTTTATAAATTTTAATTAAAATAAATTAATTAAAATGAGAATTGACAGAGAAATTGGGTGATGACGAAGAAAGATTCATAAAAGCCATAAATGACGGCGAATGTTCAAATAACGGAGACACTAACTAACTAAAGGCGTTTAATATTTGCGGGAATGTGTGCAACGTAACTTTTATTTTCATTTTCATGAGTCTCCAAATTAGAAATATTGTAAAAAAAAAATGAAAAAGGAGATTTTTATAAGTTAAATTTAAACATAACATTGTAGAAATGTCTTTTATATTATCGTCAAATTTATAATAACAATAGCAATCATACGACATGATTTCATAAATGGGTTTACGAAAGACATAATACATGCAAACTTTAATTATACCTTTAAGGATATAGAAATTATTTTTTTGATGGACCATTTATTTAAAAAACTATTTTCGAGCCAATATGGAGGGAATAATGTGATAATAGAATATCAATATAAAATACGAAAATATATATTAAAGAAGAAAAAACTACATGACTACTAAGGAGTCCTTACCTCTCACACAAAATGTAACAAAACGCGACTACTTAGCAACCTTCTAACCTAGTTCTCCCTCGGCCCCTCCCCAACTTCTTTCCAATCTACCTCTATCTCTGATCTTATATCAAATCCCTGTTACATCAACTGCTCAATATCTTGTTGATATCTGAACACCTTCTTTTCACATGTTTGAATCACATCTCAATTTTATTTTCCTCATCTTATTCTTTATGAAAGTCAATAACTCCACCTCGCTCCTATGTAACTTTATTCATAATCACATCTCTTTTAATATACTCACACATTCATTTGGACACCTCATCCCCCTTTTTTCATCTTTATGTGCGTCTAAATTAAAACGTTCATGTAAAAATGAATGTGAAGGGCATGTTATTTTTGTAATAAAAATAATTTCAACATAAAATATTTGCTCTCTTTTAATATATATATATATATATATATATATATTTTCAACTCCAGCAATTTAAAGCACATGTGACATGTACTATAGCATATAAAACTATTTTAGAAAAATAAGACTCCTGATCTATAAGTAATAGTAATAATAGAAAAAGGGAAAATCGGATTTTTGCATAGTCAAAGTAGAGGCATGGGATGGAAACTAACAAAGAAGAATGCTTCAATCATTAATTAATGCCCAAAAGGATGATGGAGCAATAATAATGCTGACGTGTCTTGATGTAAAAATTGAGTGCGAATAAATTTTTTTATAAAAATATTTTTTATTAGTAAATCAAGACAGATTCAGTACGATCATTTATATGTTCACCTGAATTCAATAACACATATATAAGTGTGACATGCTCAAGAACGACGAAAGGTATATTCGTATTTTCGTATGCTCGTTTTCAATTTGGGGCATCTATGCCTTTTCTGTTACTTTTATAGTTGTCCACGTGAATTAATCCACGCAGCTGACGCTTCATTTCCCCAGTTGTTCGCTCTTTTATGATTGCTATGATGTTTTGAAATAAAATATCACTTCCTCTCGCTGCCCCAATCTGAAAGCTCAAAAGTTTGGGTTTGCACAATGCCAATATTTCTATATATTGATTGTTAAGAATGTTATGAAAAGTTAAAATTCATGAACCTCAAATTATGAATGCCTTTTTTGCCATTCAATATGAATACCCTAGAATGTGTATGTGTGTTTGGTTTTGTCAAGCAAATCGTTTAAAACATTTATAATTTT
>JAOTQJ010000102.1:21505566-21528681 GCA_025642045.1 Solanum sejunctum
AAAATATTTAAAGATAAAATTTAAATTATATTTTCCACTATCTATGTAGTATAATTTACCTCTAGAAATTTCAATAAATGAAAAGACAAATATAAAAAAAATCCAAACATTCATCTTGAACTTAAATAATTAAACTATTTTGAATATTAAAAAAAGCCTCAAACATTCAATCAATTTGGGACGAAAAAAAATAATATTTGTGCCTTTATTTGAATTTGAATTAAAACCTCTCAACTCGTCGCGTTTAGTATTTGTTATGCTTGAGTATAATTCTCTTTTAATAACTATGATATTCGATCAACTAATGCCCAGCTGAATTTATTAAATTTATTTGTCAAAGCATTAGTCAATAGTTACTTGGATCTTGATACCTCTACTGGCTAGAGATAGTATGTACCTCATAAATTAACTCAGACAACACAACAATAACAACAATAATATTACACCAATGCCTCAAACGCTTTCGTTCATTGCGGGGTAAGGGAAGGTCAGATGTACGCAGTCTGATCCCTATGTTTAAAAACATAGCACGACTGTTTCCGGGTGACCCATGATGAACACCGAAAGTTGCACTGACTAACTGCTACTTCACAATTGAAAGAAGTGCAGACAATTTAAAGAATCATTTTGCTTTATTCTATCATATCCTAAAACCAAAAAATAATAAATTTTTAACTTCATCTAAAATTGATAAAAAGCAACTTAGACAACACGATTATCAAAAATATTTTTTAGAAAAAAGAATTATGTCTAGGAAAAGGAAGTAAAATTTTTAAAGGTTTGTGTCTCTTCAAGACCAACTACCCCACTAGAGTTAAAGATAAATATGTTGCTTTCACTTGTAAGTTGAAAGTGATGTTTGGAGACATATAATACCTATCACCCTTCAAGATTAATCATTTTCATATAAGCATTATTTTACTTAATGGTTTGATTTGGGGGAAATGAAAGTAAAAAAATATTGTTTGGTTGAAATATTCAATTGTGTTTTTTTAGTGTCACCTAATAATATTCTCCAAGAAAAAGACTCTAGCATGTTGATTCAACATCTATGCTATAAAAATATAATTAGCGCTGATGACACTCAATTATTTTAATTTTAGCCCAGGTGATATCCAAGGAAACACATTTAAATTTGTATTGTAGCTTTATATTTGAGTGTAATATATTTTTAAAAATAATATGATTCCTGAATTAAATAGATTGAAAATTGAGATTTTTGATTAATTAGACGTCAAATGTATTTAGTCATATATGACAAGGAGTCAAAAGACTAAAATTAGAATTTTCTAATAATTGAAGGATCAAAAGTGCTATTCTTTCGCTTAACTATAAAGTATATTACCCATTGCATTTTCAATAGTGTTTAATGTTAAATATAATAATCCTGTACTTCTATTATTTTGAGAAACTCAACTTTAGGTTGATAAAATTCGAAAATAGAATAGTATATACTATCCATTTAGTTTTTCTTTTAATAATAGTAATTAGTTGTTGTTATTTTATTTTTATGAATGCATTCAAGTAAGACCTAAAAAGGGTCAATGGAAACCAACAACAACAACATTACCTTAATGCCTCAAAAGCTCTCGTCCATTGCGGGATAAAGAGAGGTCGAATGTACGCAGTCTGACCCTTATTTTTAAAAATATAGTGTGACTGTTTCCAGATGACCCATGATGAGCGTCGAAAGTTGCATTAATTAACTGCTACTTCACAATTGAAAGGAACGCAGATAATTTAAAGAGTCATTTTGTTTTATTTCATCATACCCCAAAGCCAAAAAATAGTAAATCTTTGACTCCATCCATGGAAATAGCAATAATTTTCAACAGAAAGAGAATACACATATTTTAATGTAAATGCTTATGCATTTTTTTTTAAATATTAGTGCAATATATTATTTTAAAAGAATCATAGAATTTTGAAATTTTGGATTATATATAAAAATTGATTGCCCAATAAAATACTATGTATTGCAATTTCAATGTTGCTTATTAAAGTTAGATAACATACTTGTATTAGAATACACAAATAGGTTACTATATACTTCTTTGTTCTAAATTATTTGTGATAATTTTCTTTTCGAGAATTAAACGATATAAAAAACTTTTATTATTACTTTAAATTATATTTTTTATCATATTAATATGAGAATATTGTAATTTATAAATTTCTTATACATAATTTTTGAATATTTAAATTTTAATTTTAAAATATCGATTGACTCTATTCTAATTTAGCTTTTAAAAAGAATTGGTGAATTTTAACCAGGAAAAAGTGAAACATGATAAATATTTTAAAACAGAAGGAATATATTTTTGTAAAGAAATACTTAATTAGTTATCACTATTACACTTTTATCAATAGGTTTAACATTTACATAGTCTATGGAGGATTTTCATCACAAAGATTAATCTTCGTCTACTATAATATATATTTTCACATATTAGAAGGGGATAGGAAACGTTCCTTCGGATGAAATTCAAGTCAGATCTTTTTCTTTTTTGTTATTGTTGATAAGGAAATTCACTATTTTTATTTTTCAGATGTACACATGGTAAATTTTGCTTCAAATTTAATAATTCGTAATCGCATTGAAGGGATCAAATGCACTTGGGACAAGCTCGACCAAAAAACATGCAGGATTTTTGATTGGTGAATCTCATTTGATAAATCACACGCTCAATCAATTCAGCCATGCTCGTGAATAATTCAAATGCGACCTGGTGAAGGAGAATGCTAACCATAATATTTTTTTTGTTTTAATTTATTTGTATTACTTAATTTTTTAGTCTATTTCAAAAAGAACATTTTTTTTAATATTCTTTAATTTTAACTTTTCACATAATATGTTTAAAATTACAAAATTAAATGATATTTTGAAAAATTCTACATATTTTTAGTTTAAGGTCTTGAGAAGATTAAAAAATATTCTTTATTTTCTCAAATTCCATATGAAGTTAAAATTCAAACAAATAAATAAAACAAGGTTATAATAAAGTTTCCATTAGTCGTCTTTTGGGGATGAAGATTTGGATAACAATACATGTACTTAACTTAATGATTTTGTCATTTAATCATTTTTGGTCAAAGGCCACGAAGCCTAAAACAGGTAATTAAACATATATTAGATGTCCTAATCCTGCTTTCAATTTTTAATTATCTTTCAGATATATAGAATGATATATCCGAAAGGTTATGTCTAAATCACCTAATAATTTGGTCAACAAATGAATGGGATTCTTCAACTAATACTTCAAAATATCCATTCAAACTAACGTAATTTAGGTTAGAAATTTTGTATATATTGAATATTGATTTTGTAGGTGACTGAATTGTGGTTCGTTAATCCAACTTGTTTAGGAAGCAAAGACAACTTTGGATTTTAATACTTGAATAGAAAAAATTAATACGAAGAATGGGAAAAAAAGAATGAAAATTCAATTAGTTCTCTATATTATTTCAAGACTTCTATTTATGAAATGTTGAATTATTTCATAGAGGAACTTCTAAATAGGAAAAAAGAAGTTTGGTGTTGAATGTCAACTCTATTATGCCGATTATACGTATTATTCATTTTAATCTAATTGATTTCACAAATTTAACCTTTATGCTATACTATTATCTTTCCATCAATCTCGGATGGAACCAAAGATTGACTATTTTTTGGCCTTGGAGTATGATGAAATAAAACAAAATGACTCCCTTTAAACTATCTGCGCTTTTTTCATTTGTGAAGTAGCAGTTAATCAATGCAATTTTCGATGCTCCTCATGAGTCTTCTGAAAACATCCGCTTTATGTTTTTAAACATAGAGATTAGGCTGCGTACATCCGACCCCCCTTACCCCGCAATGAGCGGGAGCCTTTTGAGGCATTGGGATATGTTGTTGTTGTTGTTACTATACTATTATCGAAAGTTACAAACAAACACATCACATGAACTTATGTGACAATCTACAAGTTTTAATGTTTTTCACTTCAATTTCAGTGTTAGATTTGCCGTGGTGTAATATGTATCTTTTTTGTTAGAAGTTTGTCCCTCATCTTCGAACGGATATTCTTTATGGATATTGAAAAGTTATTATTTGTTGTCTATTTTAATTTTTGTATTAGCAATTATTAAACAAAAGTCATATTTCTTTTAATCATCACAACCAATATCGTAATAGTATTGATATAATACAATTTATGAAATATAATAATTTTTATGTATAAAATAACATATTTCAATGATTATTACTTAGATTATTTGAAAGTAATGCTATCATATCTATAAATTAAATTAATTTTTTCTTAAAATAATAGGATACCAAATACAGTGGTTCACCCACCAATTGCATCAATGAAAAGTCAGAATCTGAATAGAAAAGGCACACACGAAAGAATCTTCATTAGCTTCTTCTCATACTATTTTAATTTCTTGTGCCTCCATCTTATCTTTGTTAACCAACACTACATATTACTCTTATATATATAAAAAAAAAAAAAAAATTCAATGAAAATATTCTATTATTTTAATTTTTTTTTTTTTTATATATAAATGATTAACATATCCCTTACTTCTAATAAATCCCTCCAATAAACTATAATCCAACAGAAAAAACTAACCTTCATGTCTCCGTTTCCAAATTATTTGTATTTCACTTTTGCTCTGTTCCTTTTCCTCCTTTCTCTTCCTTCTTTTCCCGCCAGAATTCTACAAGAAGATCCGTTAACTGAACTTTCTGCCGATATTCAAAACAACACGTGGCGTGCTTTCGGTAAATTCCTCGATGCCGGAAAAGGAAGTCAGGTCACCGGCATGTCGGAGCTCAAAAAATACTTCCAGCGATTCGGCTATTTGTCAATTCCCGATCAGAATTTCACCGATTTTTTCGACGAAGACTTAGAGTCTGCAGTGATCAATTACCAGAAAAACCTCGGGTTAACAGTCACCGGAAAACTAGACGACGAAACGATGAAAGAAATTATGCTTCCGCGTTGCGGTATGAGCGATTCAGCTCATTATCACAGCTCGTTACGCACAACAAAAAATTACGCTTACTTTGTCGGGAGACCTAGGTGGATAAGATCATCTCCGATGACTTTATCCTACGGTTTCTCACCAAATTCAATGATCGATTACATCTCCCCATCGGAAATGAGATCCGCTTTCAGACGAGCGTTTTCGCGGTGGTCTTCTGCTATTCCGGTGAATTTCACTGAGGCAGAGGATTACTATACGGCGGATATCAAAATCGGTTTCTACCGCGGTGATCACGGCGACGGAGAGCCGTTTGACGGAGTGCTGGGAGTGTTAGCTCACGCTTTTTCGCCGGAGAACGGGAGGTTCCATTTAGACGCGGCGGAAACATGGGCCGTTGATTTTGACGCAGAAAAATCGAAAGTGGCAGTGGATTTAGAATCCGTGGCGACCCATGAAATTGGGCATGTACTTGGGCTTGCTCATTCTTCGGTAAAAGATGCAGTAATGTATCCAAGTTTAAGCCCAAGAACGAAGAAAAGGGATTTGAAACTTGATGACGTGGAAGGGGTCCAAGCTTTATACGGGTCAAACCCGAATTTCAAGTACACGCCATCGTTGGAACATGACACATCATCATCATCAAAAAATAGAAGAACAGCAACATCAAAGTGGACCACTCTTTTTGGAATGGTGGTTTTGGTCTTTTCATTGTGTTTATGATTTGATTGCTTATATTTTTTAAAATTTTCTTTTTTTTCGATGGCTATATTTAAAAGTTAGTGATGGATAAGATGATCTTGTTGTAAAAATATTTAACACACAAAAAAGAAGTAAAGAACATTCTTTAACAATGGGTTAAAAGGTTTATTTATTCTTTGTTAATAATTCTCGTCGGGTTGAACTAGAGAAAGGAAGATAAAAGAGTCAAACAAGAAATGAAAGAATGAAAGTTTGGTGACCTTTGTGACTAAGTGGAAAATTTTGCATAGGATTGGCAAATATTAAAGCCAATTCGCCCAATAATCTGTTTATTTATTATCTTAATCTATCTCAATTCAACCTATTTTAACTAATTTTAAATTGGTTGATATGCGATCCGATTTGACAAGAGAAATTTTGTCAAAATATTTTTAAAATATATATTTTTTTAAATTTGATATGTTTTATATAGTCAAAATAAAAATAATAATAATTTAACTAAGTACTAAAATTTAAAAAAAATAATTAAAATAATTAAAATTTAATAAAAGTTAAGTCGGATTAGGTTTTGACCCGAGCTATATCTCATTACTCAACCTGTTTTGAGTCTTTTGACCCAAGCAAATTTAGGTTTGAATTGAGTCTTGATCCGTTTATTGTCTTGACTCATTATGACCAGCTCAAATTTGACTTAGTCCGCTCAATTACCACCCTTAGTGTTGCAACAAGTGGACCGAGTGGGTTTGATCTCATTATAGATTTTACCTAAGTATAAATAAATTTGTTAAATATATTCATATTAAATTTAAAACACAATTGTAAACACTAAAATTGTCGTTATAAAATTCAGAACTTAAAAAATAAAAATCTCAACTTCGCCCCTTAGTTTGGGTCTTATTCTTTTCAATTTCAATGTGAACTATGAACTTTCTAAACTTCCATCATTAATCAAGTGCTGATTGCTTAATTATTTAGATGGATAAGACATGGTTTATATACTTAAAATAAACTATGGAAAGAGATTTATTGCAAACAAATTAATTACGATATTGAACTTGACAAAACAATATAGGGAAATTAGGAATTTTTTGACACTTTATATCCCATTCTATATCACACTATTACTTATTTAAAGAAGATACATCCAAAGATAGTTTGGATTATTCATCAAAATACTATAGAAATGAAAGGAAAATGATGTTAGCTAAAAAAGTACTCATAAAATTGTTGTTGACATGACTAGTCGAATTTGTAAAGCGTAAACATATGCATTTTAAGGTGGAGACAAAAGAGGATAGTTATTCTCTATATTTCAATTTATTTATTTATTTTATAATTTTTTAATAATTTTGAATTATAATGTGCTATATAACATGTTTAGATCATAAAATTAAACTATATTTTGACATAATCTTTTTTCCCTTTTGGAGCAGTTGGCGAAGTTTATTCAAAATAACATGACCAAAATATAATATAAATATGATATAATTACAATAAAATGCTTATCACGATAAAAATATGGTTCATATATTAATATTAGTTTTCCATATTATTGAAATTTCAATTATTTTTTAAATTCTTTTTTGCAACCTAGTGGTTTCCCTTGAAATTTCAAACAAAGAAAGAATTGAAGTTTGCACTTAATAATATAATTCAATGTTTAATGAAGTGAAAGGAAATATAATGATTTTAGCCTTTAAGTTCAGATTTTAGTGAAGATAATTTTTTTCTTCATATTTTCAAATTAAAACGAGTAGACTTATGTCGTATTCACACCGATAAAAGATAATATATATAAATAAAAGAATTAATTAAAATTTGCAAATTAATACTATACTTATATTGATGAGAGGTAATATATATCAGTTAGAGAACAAGGTGCAAAAACTTGCAACAGATGTGTATTGATGGAAGGTAACAACTATGATATAGAAAAATTAATCAAGATATGCGCAGATTGATTTGAATATTACATTCATTCAAAAAGAGAAAAAAAAAAGAGAAAGAGAGTATTGAAGTGTACATCATACAAAACATGTGTGCCAACTACGTAAGTGATCCAAAAAGTTAGGGTACCAAATCAAAACTACGAGGACCAAAACGAAGAATTTGAACAGAGACTTTGAGGTAAAACCCTAAACCCTATCAACACTGTAGAGCTCCGAGATCTTGCCCAAAATTGCCCCTTTCTCTTTTGTTAAGGATTTTCTTCAAGGCTACAATGGCTTCAAGGTGTAGCAAAATAATCAATAGGGCTTCTATTTCTTCTATAAGATCCGCTGTTAAACTCAATTCGCAATCATCTTCTTCTACGACGTCGGTTTCCAACTTCTCTGCTTCAACCAGATCTACTTCGTCTCCCCTCCGTCGTTTGTCCTTTTGGAGGTACTTTTCTGTCCTATTATAATAATGGATACGAAAGATTCATATAGCTGAACGGATAATTGTGTTCTTATCCTTAAATTTTTGTTAATTTTATGTTCTCCTAGTTTTACGATTGTTTTTATATTTATGTTATTTATTTATGTAGAATTCCGTCGGAGCTGGGAGGATTGCAGTCAATGTTGCCTCTACACAACGCAGTTGCTACGGCGAGGATGACATCTTGCCTGAGCTCAACATCTAGGAGTTGCAGAGCTCTTTCACAGGGTACACTCTGCTGCACCTCTCCAGACCTCTAGCATGTTCATTTATTACTCCCACAAATAAAAAAGAAGTATGTGCTTTTTCTTACTGTTTGTACGTGATTGTTGATTTATCTTTTAATTGTGCTATTTGTTTTGTTCGATGTTATAATTTGAGATTCAAAATCAGATCTTTCCCGCTGAATTACTAATAATTGCTAATATCCGAAGGAAATTCAATATGCCAAACATTTTATAGAATTTGGAAAATTACTAAAACAATTACAACGTTTTGCAACCAAAACCAGTTTCCTTATCTCAGTCTTCTTGCTGGAGGTGACTGTATGGCTACACCTTGCACCAGTTTCATGTACTTTGAGAAATATTTAGGTATGGTGCTTCTGTTTCTTGCATCCTGTGTTGAAGATGTGGACACATTTATGTAAATAGTGGGCAGGAAAGCTCTTGTGGAGTGACTTCGCTCCCTTCCTTTCATTAGTAAACTGTGTGGGAGAGTGTTTTCTTTGAGTAGATATGGTAGAGGAGCATGCCATATCAACCTTGCCTTACTAGCTCCTAGACTTCCACATAGGATGGGGTAGACAAGTTACCATATAACTTGTTTTAGTTTCATAGGTTGTTACAATGAGTAATGACTAAGAGCCCTTTGGCTTAGCTGGAAAAAAATAGCTTTTAAAAAGTACTATAGAAGCACTTTAAAAAGGTGCTAAAATTTACTTGAAAAATAAGCAATTATGTGTTTGTATAAAAGTGTTGTAGCTGAAAAAAAGTAGTTGATGTGTTTGGCACATAAGTGCTGTTAAGCACCTTTTTAATTAAAAATGTCTGAAATACCCTTCAAGTTGTGAACATTATAAAATTGATTACTTTAAGATTTTTCTGTCTAATAAAATAAAATAAAATAAAATATATTTATATTTTAATTTAATATAAATATAAACTTATTGTTTAAGTAAATTTTATATACACAATTTAAGATGAAATTTTTTGCAGTACCAATTCTTTAAACAAGAAGAAAAGTTGGACTAGTAACAATTTTGCAGTAAAAAAACTAATAAAAAATAAAAGAAATAGTGAAACTTACATTAATGACATTGGAGGAAGAAAACCCAAGCTTTGTCAAGAGAGAGCGCGACAAGAAGAGTGTTGTTTTTGTTTAAATTGAAATAATGAGAAGGGACAGAGTAGTTAGCATTATTTTAGTTAAGGATATTTTTGGGAATATAAAAAAATATTTAGGGTAAAAAAAGTAATTTTTTTGTCAAATTATAACAACTTTCAAGCTAAAAAAATAAAAAGTTGGCCGGGGGGCTGCTTTTAACTTTTAACTTATTTTAAGCAAATTTTAGCTTTTTTTAAGTTGTTTTGAAATTTGTCACACACTTTTATAAGTTAAAAAGAGATTTAAAGCAGGTTTGACCAGCTTTTAAGCTAAGCCAAACGGGTTCTAACTATAGAAATGGATTCACCCAATAGGAATCTACCATCTCACTTATACTGTAGAAAAGGAAGGAGAAATCTGAAAGATATATTTCTTTATCATGAATGGAAAACCAAGAAATTAAAAGTGAGATGGTAAAATCTATTGTCTTTATAAATCTATGAACCAAGCATATGGTTGTCCAGTTGTGGTTTTACGTTGTTGCATAACTTAGAAGTAAGAACTAGCAACTAACAGGGATGAAGCCCAAAATTTTTAGTTGCGAAATTGGATTTTTATTTTTGACCTTTGAAAATCATGTTACTACTCTCTTTTGAGAACAACAAAATTCAATTTGGGTGAAACAGAATAAAGTGCAGTCTGGATATATCATTGAACACCTATTTTGTTTTTTGTCTTTTCTTAAACTCCCCATATTTTTGGTTTTGTCTTCTGGGGGAGGATGGTGATGGTTGACTGGTTGTAAAGGGTATGTATTGGGATTCTTTGAGATCCGAGGTTTATGCTGATGAACCATTAAAGCACTAAAGCTTACTGGGGCCCTGCGTTAGCTTGGTTTTTCTCATCCAAAGCAATTGCATTCCAAGTTGGTTTGGGCTGAAACCTTCCACTACTAAAATAACCAGATACAAATCTTCTCACGCTTGTTCTTCTCTATGTTAGCTAATATATTTATCGAACTTTTGCTTAAAAATATGAATATCCTGAACACCTTTCCTAGTAACCAAAATGGACATATATTTTGAGGTGGAAGGTTTTGATCAGCTATCTGACTGGAATATTTGGTTCCTGCAGGCACATGAGTTTCCAAAAGCATGAAAGAAATATACTGGGATATGACAGGCCTTCCCATTTTGCTTGAGTGCGTTCCTTTCTTAGCACCAAGTTTTATCAGCACGTCTTAAGAAAACAATTAAATGAGTAGGATGAAAGTGTGTTCGGTCTAGGGCTGCCATTTTTCTTTTCTCAACCTTCACATGCAATCATTGAATGTAAAAACTTAAAGTAAAAGCCTTCAGAATGAATATGTTTTATTATCTTGTTGTTGATTATGTCGTTTTAGCTAGTTCTCATACTAGCACTTTGGGAATTTTGAAAAACTTTGTTCTGCATCTCATCATTTTTTAAAAGGTTCATTTGATGGGTAATGTTTTGAGAATATGTTTTTGTGAACTCCTTGCTTTCAAGTGATTCCAAAGGTTAAGATTCACTCTGCAAACTGAAAGGTCATAATTCCTTAATGATCAAATAATAATAATAATAATTGAAAGGTCAAAATCATACCAAAATTCATCTGTTAGTTGAATTATTTTCCCATGTTTATAGTCTCTTCTCGGGGGCTCTGTAAGGTAGTTAGAGGGAGGGAGACATTGTTAAAGCTGTTTCAGTCTTGTGGGGAGACTGTTAAATGTCATTTGGAACCATGTTGTGGTGGGCTCTTTCTAGTGTAAAAGAATGATGGATTCGACAAGACTTCAGTAAATAATCTTATTCATGGAGCCAATCTCAACTTCCTTGGGATTGAGGATTAGTTCTTTCATGCTCTCATCCACTATTTTTCTTTCTGTGATTTGCAATTATCTTATTTCCCGTAGAAGTTTTGCATGGAGTTTCAGGCCACATTCCAAATCTGCCCACGTCTGTATATATAAGCACTTCCAAGTCAATGTCAGCATAAGAAATGCTCTAAATAATTATAGCAATCTTATCTATGGTGGTGATCTTGTTGTTCTTTATGGAACCCAAAATACAGGTCTATAATGAAATCTGTCACTAGTCTAATTTTGTCTTTGTGAGTCCTGCTATGACTGTTAGATATAGGTGGAGCCTATTAGGAGACTACAAGGAGCAGGTTTAATGTACTAGTGAGTGATCTTCAGTAGCTTCTATGCACTTTGCTTATTACAAAATAGATCTTTAACAACTTCCATGATTTTGATTTTGAATCATATATATGCTTATAACACATAGCAAGTAAATGTAGGATCCCTTGACCCATTGATCTGGTGAGTGAAAATTTGATCTTTGTGAAAAGTGGTTAGGAAAGTGGGAATGTGTAGGTTTTGCCTTTCAACTTGTGTAGGACAAAGTATCAGCTATAAGGTGACCTTTCTTTGACTGTCACCTACTTTCCTCCATGGTTCTGCCAAAAATGAAAAGAAAGAACAATAATCCTACAGGAGTCTCTCATAAAATAATTTTCTGACTTCAGTTGTTTTTACGCTAAGCTATTATACCCCTATTTGACAAAGCCTATTTTGGTAACAATAATTTTCATTTTCCCAGATGATACTGAAGGAACGTGAAATTTTTTGCTCTTCAGGAGGAGGTTGTATCTGCTTGAATTTAGCTACAAGATTTTTGCCTTGGCTTTTAACCATGTTTTCGGACATATCATCTGCTTATTGTAGAGAAAAAGATGCATCAGAGATGAACATACCCTTTTCTTTTTCAAATACTTGAATGCAAATTTATCTTTTGTACGTATCACTCTAGGGTTTTCTCTCTTCAAATGGCAACTGTACCTTGCAACAAAATGTATTTGATTGATTAAAGGAATCTAACCTTATCTAGTTTTTATCTTCAACTTTGTATTTCACCTCTTGATGTTTTTCCTGATACGAGTCTTTTGTTGTTTGTGGCAATAGAGCTGGGTCTATCAGTACCAAGGTGACTTTGTTAGCAGATTGTTAAAGAAAGCTGTCAACTCTTTAATGGAAAGGCAAGATTTTGTCCTATTCTGTGTAATGACTGCTCAAACCTTATAAGGGTGATAGCAATATTTGAATGTATTGAACTTTCAGCTGGTTTGGCTGTTAATACTGAGTTCTGATTACTTGATTACCTGGAAACTATGGCACAATCCTTGTTTCCTAAGTGTTTTTTGGAATATTTGTTATACTGAGAATGGACAAGGTTGGTTTGAATAACAAAGATGTCTTGTTTTTCCATTATTGCTTCTCTATGTTTTTGACTAATTTGTGATGCTGAGATTTACATAATGAAGGCAATTGTTATCATCTTTTTATAATATAATAGATGGAACTGTATTTGAGTTTCCCATTTCAATCCAACTCCGACCAGCTTCTTTTCTCACTCGTTTCTCCTTCATCTTCTTCCTCATGCCACCAACGTCTATCCACTTCCTATGCAACGCGTACATGTTAGACATTAGTACATAAACAAACTCGTTATCACCGTCCAAATCTATCACCTTTGCAGCTGCCACTTCTGCTACCGTTATATCCCCACAAGTAACAGAAGCACCTAGTAATGCCTTCCAAACTAATCCACAGTTTTCAAACCCCAGCTCATAAATCATTTTCTCTGCTTTACTCACATCTCCTTCTTGTCCCATGAGCTTAATCATGGAAGTGCAGTGCTCCGGCATGGGACAGATACCATAATTGTTGACCATCAATTCGAAATAATCAGTTGCAGCCTGGAAAGACATCCTGTTATGCCAACATGCAGCCAAGACATTCACAAATGTAATACCATCCGGTTGTAAATCTTTCACTGATTTCAACTGCTCAAACAGCCGGACCACTTCATCTGAATTACCGTTATGACCATGTCCAGATATAATCGTGTTCCATGTAATCAGATTCTTGACAGGGAGTGATCCAAATAGAATATCAGCTTCATTCATTTGCCCACATTTAGAATACATGTCAATGAGAGCAGTTCCAACAACAATAGTCTCGTTCATGCCATACTTCACTGTGCAACAATGGATCAACTTTCCCCATGTTATAGCTGCTATATTGGCAATCCCACTCAATATACTTGAAAAGGTGAATTGATCCATAAGAACATTACTAGGATGCATGTTTTGGAAAAACAGCAGAGCTTCTTTTGCTCTGCCTCGGTTGACATACCCTGTTATTATCGAGTTCCATGAAGATGAATTCGGGCTTGGCATTCTTGATAACATATCAACAGCATCTTCTATGTTACCAAACTGTGCCACACCACTAATTAGCTCGTTGTATGACACCGTATCTGGTTCAGGCATTTGGTGCAAGAAATCAAATGCCTGATCAAGCCTGCTGTTTCTTGCATTTGCTGCAATGACTGAATTCCAAGAAATTGTATCCTTCTCCATCATATTATCAAACACCCTAGTCGATTCTTCTACGAAGCCACATTTTCCATACATGTCAATCAAAGAATTTGAGACCACAATGCTGCACTCCACACCAAATTTCACAATCTTGGAATGTATCAATTTTCCTAGTTGTACTAAACCAAGTGATCCACATGCTGATAAAGCAGCTGTAAAAGAGTACGAGTCCGAACAAAGTTCCGATCTTTCCAGCTGAATAAACAAGTTAAGAGCAGCAGTAAACTTTCCAGAATGAACATAACCCGATATCAACGTATTCCAAGTAACAACATTTGGTTCAGTCATTTCGTCAAACAGCTTGTGTGCATTACCCAGAAGCTGAGATTTAACATACATATTAACCAATGGTGTAGTAACAAAGACATCGTTGACATACCCAGATTTTAAAATGCAGCAATGAAGCTGCTCACCATGAGAAAACCAACCAGGATTGGTACATGAACGGGTCAAGTTAACCAGAGAATAAGCATTAAGCTTAGAGCCAGAATTCAAGATTTGAAAGTCCTTAAACTGGGCCATTTCAGAACTAATTTTTGAATTGAAGTCATTTTCTTGATGGGGTTTTGTAGTGCTGCTAATGAACTTGGAGCAAAAACAACCTTGCTGCCTTTTGCTAAGTAGCTGAACAGAGCATTTCTTTACCAGTTGATGAGTTCTTGGCATAGTTTTGCATACGTTTTGTTTATAAGCTCTCGAGTCTTGACAATTAATTTCAAGAAACTTTTGAGTTCATGTATAGAACAAATGGTATAACTTTTTAATATTGTTGTCACATTATTTGGGCTTCTTTGATTTGTTGGTTGGGTCAAACCTAGTGGTGTAGCTATAAAGGGAGGGTGGTCAACTCAATACTATTAAGAAGTCCCGCATCGACCAAGGGATGGAGAACTGGTCTAGATTTAGGTGATTTTTAACTCATAAATTAGCTTTTGAGGTTAAGTTACACTCAAGATTCATATTTACAGGGTATCAAAGCTAGTCCATCCCTGTTCTTTGTTCATCGATGTTGATCTCCTATATTATATTGTCCACGTTTCAGTTAACAAAGTTTGACCTATCTATGTCATTTCAATTAATAAATAATGACATGGCTAATTCTTTCTCAAACAAAAATGATATAAATGAGCTAGACTTTTAACAAATGAGCATTTTATCAAAGTTCGATGTACGATTTATTTGAGTTTTTCCCCCCTATTTTAATAAGGTATTCAAAATATAAAAAATACACACGATAAAGTCAAGAGGATTCAATAGTTACTAAATATAAAATAAAATAAAATTTTAATCTTATATATTTAATATAATTTTTTATCGAAAGACTCTCATAATAAGTGAGGGAAATAATATTATTGCATTTCTTGAAAAACAATTCATTCGACTTTTGAGATATCAATAGCCAAAGAATTTGGCTATTGATATCACCACAAATATGTATGAAGGAAAATAAAAATAGTAATTAAGTACCATAATGAGCAAAAAGAATTTGGTGAAAAAGATCAAAAGTTTTTTTTTCCCCTCTTTTTTGTCATTATCAAATATTATTATTCTTCTTCTTTATTTCACTTTCATCATTAATTCTCTTCAAGAAGAACCTTTATAGGTACATCATAGAAAGAAAATATCTTTGAGTGTTAGGTTGAAGAAGAAAATAAAGCCAGAAATTAAAAGGAGATACTAATTAACTATTTTTTGGAGAAATAGTCGAAGAAAGAAAAAAAGGAAAAATTGCCTTTTTTTAAAAAAAATTTTTGATTGTTCATGCATGCATAAAGGACAAATTAGTCTTTGGAAAAAAAGACAAAGAAGGAGAAATTAATCCAAAGAAACAACATGATTAGGGGATGTTCAACTAGAAAGAGGGAAATTATTGAAGATTTTGCAATAATAGGAGGATTAATAGGGGTACAATTTATGTATGCCGGAAATTCAGTTGTTTCAAGTTATCTTATGTTGTTAGGTTTCAAGCCTTCATTTCTCATTATAATGTCTTCATTGGCAACTTTTATCATCCTTTCTCCCTTTTCTTTCATATTTGAAAGGTAATAATTAATTCTCTCTTTTTTATTTCATGTTTTAATTGGAAACTAGTTTAATTTCTCTTTTGCATACAGGAGTCAATGGCCCAGGCAAATGAGTTTAAAGTTATTGGTTCAACTATTTCTAATTTCTTTTGGAGGGTAAGTCATTTTTCTTGTTTTCCTCCTTTTTGTTTGAATATTTCTTTTCCCCTTCTTCATTGGAAATGAAAATCATTTGTATCTAATAGTTAATTTAATACTTTATTCGAAGTTGGAAAGTGTTCAAATTTATCCTTCGTTATGCTTTGAGGTAAAATTAGGTATTTTTGACCTATGTTACTCGGACTAATCAAAAATGATTTCGATGTGTGTCTGTTTATTGAATCATATCGTGCATTTTTTTGGTGAATTAACTTCATTTTTAAAGAGTCTGAGTAATGTAGTTATTGACCTTTTTCCGTTCGAAGTACTTAGGGTTGGCTAAATCCTACTAGCTCATCAAATTCTTTTTTGTTTGTCAGGGTCACATTGTTCCAATCTTTGCTCATGGAGGGAATCAAATTTACTTCACCTTCAATGGCAACAGCTATGCCAAATCTTGCACCAGGACTTATCTTTCTCATTGCTTGGGCTTTAGGGTATTTCACCTTCCAATTTCATTTTTTACCTTTTCTCCTTTTGGTTTCATTTCTAATATTTTTTGCTTTTGGGACGATATTTTTGAGATGAGGTCTTTCAGAAATAACCTCTCTAAAGGTTTGCTTACATTTTATCATCTTCAGACTCCACTTGTAAAATTTCACTAAGTATGTTATTGTTGTTTTTGTACTTTTTTCCTTTTGTATATTAATTGTTGCATGTAAAAATTAGTGACATATAACTTCTGTAGTTAAACGACTAAAATCTGTCGCTAACAAAAAATCATCAAAAGTTCTTGTTAGTTGTTACCAATGGAGTTACAACCACTAGAAATCACACTGCCTATGAAGCCTCTACTAGAATCCAAACTCCTTGTGGTCTTAGATATCAACCGTCTCCCCAAGCTTAGGTCGTGACAAACCTTATATAGCCGATCTTAATTTGCTTGAGATTGAGGCGTTATTGTTCTTGTTCTGTACTTTATATTAGTCTCGGTCTGATTTTTGTTTCCAGATTAGAGAAAGTGGAGCTAAGATGCAAATACAGCAGAACAAAAATTGCAGGGACTTTAATGTGTGTAACAGGGGCTATACTTATGACCCTAATGCAAAATAGCAGCAATTCTCAAACAGATTTGCCATCTTTACCTCCTCATCACAAAGACAATTTTTTCGACTCAGAGAAGATCAAAGGTTCATTGTATCTCATGGCAGCTATTCTCGTGTTATCGAGCAATATAATCTTACAGGTGAGTACATAAAAATTGTAACGATACAGAGAAATTTAATTCGTCTTTCCTGAAAGTTTTTGATCGATGTTTTCAATTTTCAGGCATCAACACTAGGAGATTTTCCAGCACCAATCTCTTTATGTGCAATAACATCACTTATAGGCATGATGTTGACTGGAATTGTACAATTGATTCAATTAGGGTCCTTGGAAATTGGATTTCCCCTCTTAAGCATCCGCGACTTAATTGGCTACTCAACATTGGTAATTCACCAGATAGACATTGTTAATGTATATAAGTTAAATCGTCGATAATTTTTTCACATTTATATTGTTTGTGGTTTATAATAGGCAGGTATAGTTAGTGGAGCATGTGTAAGTTTCAATAATTGGGCAATGAAGAAAAGAGGACCAGTTTTGGTCTCTGTATTTAGCCCTATTGCAACTCTGTTAACTGTGGTACTTTCTGCTGTTACCTTAAGGGACACAATTACTACAGGAAGGTAAGTTAAAAATTAAATACCTTATATTAAAAAAAATATATATATAAGGGTAACTTTGGAGTAACTGATAAAGTTGCTGCCACGTGACCAGTAGGTCATAGGTTTAAGCCTTGAAAACAGCCTCAGACAGAAATACAAAGTAAGACTGCGTACAATAGACCCTTGTGGTCGGGCCATTCCTGAGCTTTAGTGCATAGCGGGAGTTTTAATGCATCAAGTTTGCCCTTATATATATACACACACACATTTTTTCACTTTTTTTTATTCTTTAATTTCATTTAAAAATTGACTTAATTTTTTTTTTGTTCTGCAGCCTTGCTGGTATGTTTCTGATGTTTACAGGTTTGTATTTTGTGCTATGGGCTAAAAGGAAAGAAGGATTTCTAAATAATAATTCATCAGAAAGTGAGTACGATGTGGAGAAGCCTCTTTTAAATTAAGTTTTTTCTTGTATTTTGTAGATTTTTAGTTTGTGTATATATATATAAATACACGATTACAAAGAGCAAAGAAGTTAGCTTTTTATACGTAGTACAATTAGATGATGTATAAAAAGTTTTATTGATAGTTGAAGTTTGAAATATATTGCAAATTCAAATCCTAGTAATGTCTTTTATTTTTGCAGTAACATGACGGAATATAGCTGATCCCAAATTGTATGCGATTAAGGCGGAATTATTGTTATGATAAGCGTGCATGGTAATAAAAATGACCATTGATGTATCTCTTCTTGTATGCACATGATTTTTATTTTTTATTTTTTGTAAAACTTTTGATTTCGTAATTAGTATCTAATCTCTAGAAGCAGTCGCGCTATGTTTTTAAATATAGGGGTCAGGTTACGTACATCCGACCTCCCCTTATCTCGCAATGAGCGAAAGCCTTTAAGGTATTGGGGGTAATATTGTTGTTGTAATTAGTATCTAATCTATGGAAGTCTCTGACATAATAGGTGTGAGTTCAATTTTTCATTTTTCCATACCAAAATTTTTAACGATACCCAATTCGTGAAAACATTCTAATTAAAAAAATATATTTTTTAAAATTCAAACTCAAAATATGTTACTAAAGGTGAATAGATTATATCCACTCCACCTCCATCTTTGGTGGTGCATGCATAAAAATATCAATGGTACATATCACATTTAATTAAATGATTGCAAATATCATCAATTGGTCATAAGCGTGGATAAATTTATATAGTAAGAATTGTAGTAACTTCAGAATGAACGTGCAATCTCTTGGTCATATTATAATGATTTTATCAGTTATTCTAAGATTTTTTTTATTTTTTATTTTTTTGAGAGTTAAACAATTTAAGTATGATTGAAAATTTGTGCATGAAATCTTCAATTTTTTTGAAATAAAACTTATATATTTGTAAATTACAGAAAAAGTATTATAACCCACAATAATTAACAATTCAAAATATTTTAAAGATATAGAAAAAGATTTATTGCAAAGATAGACTTATTTGAATCTCAAAATTTGAAAGACACCACATAAATTAGGACAAAGGGAATAATTTTTGCATAGGAGTTGAAGTGCTTTAAACTTGGCTAGGTGTTTGTGGCTCTTTATGACCCTAAACCACATCCGATATACCTCAGATACTTAGAAAAAGACCTTAGCATATATGTACACTCTAGAAATCATCCAGATCGAGCTCATACATATATGGAGGATGGCTCAAAATTTTTGCATCAGGGTTGCGAGGCATTACACCAATGTTTAGACAATGATAAATATAAAAATTAATCACCCTATTTTTTTTATATTATCAAAAAAGAACCTCAATTTTTTATATTTTTCACTCACTTTATTGATCGATGATCATGTTAAACATGTCCTTGAACTTGGCCGTAATTAGTTGGTATTTATGCCTTCGAACTTTGGATGTGCATAAGTAGACATGCAAACTTATATAAAGTTAAATAAGTAGACACAAACATCCTATGTGAAGTCCATCATACGTGTCTTATGTCGCGTAGAACATACATGTCTACTTATTCAATTTTATATAAATTTAAGTGTCTACTTGAGTACATTTAAAGTTGATCGAAGGACGTAAATGTCAACTAAGCCGAAGTTAAAAGTTATATATATATATTATGCTTTTAGTTTTTGTTAAGCATACTCATAATGGGATAGTTAATTATGATTATCTTTCCCCTAAATACTTCAAAATGTTACTTTAGTAAAGCAGTCCACTATAACCTTACATATTTCTTTAATTAGTACCATATGTGTAAGTAAAGACTTAGAATATAACCACAAGACTTCTAAATAATCTCCCAACCACACATAAACAAAATTACAAAACCTTCCACTTGTAACAAACTCTTTTTATCACTTAACTCTCATCCACATTCAATTTAACTTCAACTATAAACTAGGAAAACTTCCCTCACTTTGCTACTGTCACTAACTAATAATTCTTTATTTATACCCCCCCTTATTTTTGTACTGTTAGTGCAAAATGAGTGAAGATGGACAATAATAATAGCCAAAAAAATGAACCATCATCAAGTGTTGCACTACTCTATTGTAGAGTATGTAAGAGGGGATTTAGCAGTGCTGGGGCACTAGGTGGACACATGAGATCTCATGGAGCAGTAGGGGATAATAGTAATAAAAACTATGGAGATGAAATTAGTCAACAAAAATATATGATCAATAATTTTAGAAGGGATAAATCGGAGGGTCAGAAACACTCGTATAATCTTCGTACAAATTCTAATCGATTAATGTTAGGGAATAATCGATCAACAAGTGATCATCATGATGATCTAGTAGATGTTGAAAAATCCGAGTATTATTATTATGGTCATGATGTTAAGGAGAAACAACATTGTTCAAGAGAAGAAGAAGAAGAAGATCTCGCGAATTGTTTAGTCATGTTATCAAATAATAAATCTTATGATTTACCCGATAGCAACAACAAGGAGGCGAAAAACAAGGCTAAAGAAGTGGAAAAGGGAATGTTTCAATGTAGAGCATGTAAGAAAATTTTTAATTCGCATCAAGCTTTAGGGGGGCATAGAGCGAGTCACAAGAAAGTTAAGGGGTGTTATGCTGCAAAACTTGATGACAACATTGACGATGACAAAAACAACAACAACAACGACGATGATGATGATGATAATGACATTGATGAAGACTCGATGATCTCTCCTAGTGATTTAATTTTGCAAGAATCTAACTCATTTCAACCCCAATCTCCAACATCATCGAGCTCATTTTCAAGAAAGAGATCAAGGGTTCATCAATGCTCGATCTGCCATAGAGTCTTCTCATCTGGCCAAGCCTTGGGTGGACACAAAAGGTGTCATTGGCTAACATCGAGTTTGCCAGAGACCACCTTTATACCTGCTTTTCAAGAAATTCAATATCACAACCAAGAACAAGTACTATACAGCAAACCGTTATTTACCAACTCTCATCGACCACTAGACCTAAATTTCCCGGCTCAACTCAGTAATCCAGCTGAAGTTGGGCTAAAACTACACAATAATCCATTTGAACATGAAGGCCCAAAAAATCATCTCCAGTTATGGACAGACCAACAAGTTGATATTAATCAAAATGAAAAACAAAATCACAAGTCCAAAGATTCTTTGAGTAGGGAAGAAAATAGAAAGTCCAAAGAAGCAAAATTGAGTGACCTTAAAGATGTTAATTTGGACACAAGCTCTTCTTGGTTACAAGTAGGTATTGGTCCAACTCCTGATATTTTAGCAACCCTATAAGGTTAAAACTAAAAGGATCATTTTTTCAAGTACAAAATATAGTTAAACATTATACGTTTCGTCCCAATTTATACGATAAGTATGTATTATGGGATGTTACAATATTTAAAATTTTCACAATAATACTACTAATTAGTATTCTATCCAAATTTTCACTAGTTACAAGTTTTAATTTGTCAACCCTAATGTATCAAATTGATTTGTTTCGTAAACTATCACATAATTCGAAAAAATCATAATGAATGAGACATACATAGAAATATTTGCAAATGTAGTTCTGTCAAGTTTTCTCTAGGTATATCTAATATATAAATTTGCTTCTGATAGTGTTATTAGTGTTTTAAAAGACAATTTTGGAAGCAAAATACCTCGAGGCTTATGAGCAGGGGTGAATTTACATACAAATTTTGAATCACAGGAACCTGTGGTCATCCAACTAAATTCAATATAATTACTTATATAATTCTTAAAAAATATATTAAATATTCACTAAAGGAATTTATTCTTAAAATGACAAGTTGGTTCACTGGTCTAAAGGTTCTTTTCTACTATGAAGGTTCAATATTGGCCAACGTGAATACTAAAAGCGTGAAGACTCTTAGAAGTATTATTTGAACTTTTTGCCCTTCATTAAAGAACTTTATTTTGGACAAAATTATTTTTTCACTATTTTTCTTAATTTATTATGTTACCTTTCATTTATTTAGTTTCAAAATTCACTTGTGAATTAGAATTTCTTTATATTTGGAATACATTCTTGATTTATACTATTCTATACAAATAATTGGCTAATTAAGTTTCTAATATTTAAGACTTTGAAATTAACTAAAGCTTTAATTATTAAATATTTTATTAATAAAAGAATGTAATATAACAAATTTTAAAAAAAAAGAGTTATTAAATTACATCAAATTAATAGTATTTATATAATTTTTATTTATAAGAATATTGTATTTGTTTTAATATCAAATATTATTTTTATATAATTTTTAAATTGACACGATACAAAAACACCTAGACTAAACTAGTCTCTCAAAATGCACCTAAACATGTCCAATGCCTAATACCCAATGCTCGAGTCTCGTCTAACAATTCTTCAATTGGACTATAAATAGGAAAATATATCCTTAAAATATATTGATTTACGAAGTTGATTTAGTCATGAATTAAATAAATTAATATTATCAACTCCTAAATAATTCAAATTCTTATTGTTAATTTAATTCCTAAAAACCTTATCAATATTGTTCATTTTTTCTTGTCACTAGTTTACTTGTTGAGGTCAAACTATATGGCATTTGACCGACATTTTAAGATACATTTTTTTTATCATATTAATATGAGAAAGATTGTAACTTATAACATTTTTCGTATAATTTTTAATTATTTAAATTTTAGATTTTAAATATTAAATTTATGATCACATAGCTGCATTCAATGTTGGAGAAATTTTTTTTAGAATAATATCATTTCCTCGAAGTTGTCCCTTTCAATTCTTTTCACCAAATATAGTTGAGATTAAGGAAGAAGTTGCACTTCTAGATCACAAGAGTTATAATTGCACTAACAAAATATTTGTGTATACTTTAATT